>BKCP01004283.1:162225-283121 GCA_008636005.1 Striga asiatica
TCAATAATTTAATTTTGAATTTAGTTTTTTTCAAGTTGGATTATATTGTAATTATATTTTATATTTACACAATTTTCTTCCATCTTCTAAAACTTTTGAAATATCTTCAACTTTATAATATTCAAATAATTTAAAATATAATGTGCATTAGATTAAACTATATGAAATATAATATTTTTTTTTTATTCCCGTTAAAATGTTTATTTGGTTTTCTTTTTTCAAGATCATTTTAATGTCCATTCTATATGTAGTCTTTATTTAAGTTGCGGCATAAATCGTAGAATTTTTTTTATATTAATTTGATGTTCATAGTTAGCTTACATATTTTTTTCCAAATAAATTTGACTATTCTATGGTATGTTAATATACATCAATTTTTATTACTTCATAAGATAATTTATAGTTTTATTTGATATTTTTTAATCTAGTTTGATAAATAAATTTAAATGTTTTTTATAGGGATATATATCAATGTTTTGTATTATATATATATAATATAGATATCAATTCGAAGATCATTATGAGATAATTAATTTGATATATCATAAATGAAAAATAAAATACAAACAAAAAATTTAAAAAAATTTAAACATAAGAAGAAAAGACATTTATAATGATTGATATATCAATTAAATAAGAAAAGGAAATGTAGTATATGGTAATGTAGGAAAATGAAACATAAAATAATTTATGGTAACTAACAGTAGAAGAAATAAAAGAAAAGATCAATTATGGATTTCATATGAATAATATATACATTAAATGAAATCCAAAACTAATTATTTTGGCATAAAAATATTAATTTATATCCAAGCCTAACTCTGAACCACGATCTTTTGCCATAATAGTGAGAGTCTGCTACTTAGGCTATGTTTGATAAGCTATAGTGTAATTTTTGAGCTTATAACTTATAGCTGAAATAAAAAATTCAACTAGCTTATTTGAAAAGCTACCTAAAGTAGCATATGAGATAAGCTCGAGTTTTTTAAAAGAGCTCGTCCTACCAAATGAGGCTTATTTGAATACAAGAAGCTTATAAGCTAACCAAATAAGTTATAAGCTAGCTTATTTGGCTTACCAAACATATCCTTAAGCTCAACGCATTCGGTAATTATATATAGGGGTGATGTATATATTGAATATAAGTGGCAGACTCACACATATTGGATATTGATATGGTAAAATTTTTGTGCTTCGTAAATTGATTTTTATAAGCACTAGTGTTGATACTCATGCGATGCACGGGGTACATTACAAAAAAATATTTTTTATTTAATTATTATAAAATTATTTAAGACATGAAATTATATTCTCTACAATATCAGTAATAATATGACATTTATTTATTTACTATTATTAATTTCTATTTATATATATATATTTGTATTTTTTTACTATTTAATATATACATTTTATTATTTATAAGTTAATAAAACATTATAAATGTATAAGATTATACGATATTTGCATACAAATTACTTGTATGTACTTATAAAATTGTCATTTATCAGTCTTATAATTTTTCAATAATTTATAATTTGCACATTGCTTGATAATTGACCAACAGTTATCCCATAATATTTATCTTCCGCTATAATTATTAAGTGCATTAAATGTTACAAGTTTTGATAGATAAATTTTAAGTTTTAGTAACTTTAATCCTTATGCAACACACAAATTTATAATGGTTAAATATTTTATTTTTATGTTTTTGTTTTTTATTTATATTTCTTTATTTAATTCATTTCTTCATCCTATATAATGAGTTACATAGTATCTATTAAAATATTTAGATATATTTCATATATATTTTCATAACTACCAAGTGCTATAATTTAAATTATTATACATTGCTAGTTCATTAACTTATTTTTCATTTACAAAATAGTATATAAGAAAAAATATATATTTTTAAATATTGAATAGTTTTTTAATGTACATAGATACTTTTAAGGTGAAATTTATAATTCTGAATTGCACCCGACCATCAAATTTTATTTTTATTAGTATATTATTTAAATTTTGAATAGTATTATCACTGCATATATCATATTCAATTGGGATGTACCTTTTTATAGTTAAATTGACTACATTTAGAAAATTTTTATTAATATTTTAAATTATTTATTAAGTTAGTATGATTTTAAACATAGTTGTTCTGATTATTTTAATAAATATTTTAAGTACTTCTAAATAGTGAATATAATTAGTTAAATTAATACCTACAACTATAGATTCTAACATATTTAATCTAATCAATTTCCGTAATATTTTTTTGAATTGTGTCAATAAATTACTATTTAAATTAATATAAGATCATATTGAAAATATATCTAATAAATTTACGGTCAAAGATTCAATTTAATCCAATTTATAGTTAATGAGTAATAGTCATTGAGTGTATAAAAATTAATTATGTTTCTCATGCATAAGATTTGCTAATAAATAAATATTAACTAAATGCCAAATATAGACGAAAAATTTTCCGCCCAAAATCATGCCAATTATGACAATAAGGATTGGTCCATTGTATAGATATAGATATAGATACAAATTATTGATTTTGAATCTGGTTTGGTATTTGACATAAATATTTTACTTGCAATTTGGGTAAACATGCAATTTATTTTTGTCCCTTTTTTTTCCTTAATCAACTCACCATGTATTATTTATCTTTACTAGTATGTAGCCCTTGCGATTCACTTTGCGATATTTTACTTACTAGTATTATTTTTGTTGTAGCACAAATTATTATTTTTACCGAGTACCGAATCGAAGGATTCGTTCCCCGGGTCGATCTCTCAAGGAAGGCGGTTCGAAATTTAGCTTCGGTATTGATTTCACACAAAAAGAAAATAAATCCTAAACACACTAATCAGATGGCAGATTGGATGAATTATTAACTAAGAAATAAAATAAAACAATAATCTACCTAAGAATATAAACGGAACAAAGATGGAAAAGCTAGGGAATTGGGGATAATTTATTCAAGTTCTTAGCAAAAACCGGGCAATCAATTGTTCGGTTCAAGATTGACACTCTCGCTTAAACATCTAGCGGTTCGCTCCTAATAACTCTTCGTAACAAGGGATTGAACATAGACGAACAAGCTCGAGCATACAACACAAGCCAATTATCCCAATCCCAATAACTTTTCGTAACAAAGGACGGGTCATAGACAAGCACGTATTTCAATCTCAACTCATAGATTATTCAGTTACGAAATTATCTATCTCATGCAAGCCTAGGTCTACGACTTCTCCCCTTTCGGTTCTATAAGTCGCTAATCAACTAGAAGGTGATTAATCAACTAATCATATAGAATTGACAAACCCTAACTCGACAAATTAACATTCAATTGTTTCCAATCGCAAGATCGAAGTGTCACTCTTCGATTATATCAATCAATCAAGCACAAATTCATCAATTCTGAATTATATTAACTCACATAAGCATGAACAAATCAAGCCCGACAAATACGAATCAAACAAGAATAATTATCCCCTATCCCTAGCAGAAGGAATTAGCTACTCATCACAAATTCAACATCAACATTCATATCAAGCAAAGCCATAACATTCATCAATGAAATGAAAGAGAAGCTTACGATTAATAATAAATCCAATGTCGAAAAACAACGAGCAATCCAAATCCAAGGGTAAAATCTTGGAGTTTTCACTATCCAAGATCAAATCTAAGAGAAAAGATGAGAGAAATATGTTTTTAGATGAAGAAAAACGAGTACAAAGTCTCAGAGTACTGAAAATATGCCCTAAGTTCGAACTAGTAGCCTTCCCAATTCAAAACCCACAAAAAACGCGATTAGTTAAAAGTAGACCTTAGCGGCGCTAACCCCTTAGCGCCGCTAACCCCCTTTTTTTTGCTGTGAAGTCTCTGGCGTCGCTAGCACCTCGCTAAGCCAAAACGCCGCTAGTTTTCACTCCCTTAGCGCCGCTAACCCCTTAGCGGCGCTAGGGCCTGGGCAGCTTCCGATTTTTGGTTTTCTGGGCTCGTGAGCTCTCGACTAGCATCTCTCGGGTCTTTCCTGAGCTAGAAACTTAATCCTTTGTTGCATGGTGGCACGAACTAGGATGAAATACCTGAGAACCTGAACGACCTGAAATCACCAAAACCGGACAAACACGAAAAGCAGGAAAAATAGGAAGAAAAACAAAGAAAACACGAAACACACCTGAATAACACTAAACCACGAGAAACGACTCAGAGGACTGGAAAAACATAAGAAACAACCTAAAACGGGGGAAAACACATGCAAAACATAGACAAAAATAGCAACAAAAATGGGACAAACAATTTTTACTATTATATTTAGATTCATTAGACAAAGATGTTAAATGAGTCATTCCCACAAGTCGGTTTGTTTAGGCTAAAAAAACAATAGGGCAGGATCATTCATTTTTCACGTCTTTTAGTGAGTGTTGTATTTTTTAGCTACAACGTTAAACTTGAGTCTGTTATGGCTAGCCTATAAGTTAATTACTATATTATCCGGCTAATACGTTTATACTAATATAAATTGATTTTAGGATATATATTTGGTGTGTAAAAGGACCTCAACCAAACCCGAACGACGTGGATTGACTTCTCAACTGGTTCAAGGAGGTTCCACGCGGTGAGCACTTTGATGCTAAAGTCATTCCACAGTGATGAAGATAAAGATGATGAACAATACCAATATAACTTGTTAGTATATAATAGTGTGTAGAGTGTAAATGAAAGTACCTCACCCCTTTATATAGTGGTGCTACCTTGTTGCTCAAGACTACCCGAAAACGGCCCGTTGCGTACTTTCCAGGTGCCTAAACTTCTTAATTCTGTTAGGCCACGTGGTCCAATTCACGTGTAGTTCTTATATTAACTATATTCATTCTTATCCATTAATCTGCCTTATTAGACGGTCTAATCGTGCGACCAACCTGACTTCTTTCGAGGTAGATTGTCTTCTACATTGAGCTCTGATGTTCTATCTCTCATGTCAATCATCGACCTACATACCTTAAGGTCGAGTTTCTACCAGGTCATCAGAGGGCCCTAACTCGACCTGTCGGCGATCCTTTGTGCCTGCGGCGTCACCATCGCCCTACTGACTTTTTCACTTCTGGCTTCTTCGATCTGTGGCCTTTGTTTGTTCTATTTTGTTGCATTTTTCGTGCTCGTTTTGCTTTTCATCTTCCCCCGTTTTAGGTCATTTCTTTTATTTTTAGTCCGTTTCGTGTTTTATTATGTGTTTTCCTTCATTTGAGTCTTTAGGTGTTTTTTCATTTGTTTTTCCGGTTTTCTTCGTGTTTTGTCATTTTTGGTGTGTATGTCGGGAGCTTTGGGAGAATTTTATTTTCAATAAAAGTTGGTTTCAAGAGCATAATTGTTTATATGGGTTCGTTGGCGACGCGTAGAAAAAAACGGAACTCAATTCCGAGTTCGGACGAGCCCAAACGAGCCCGGAATGTAAAGTGGCGCAGGACAGCCCGTGTGCCAACCCCACCACCCGTCAGACTCGCAACTCGCGAGTCACGACCCGTTCGACCCCTGTTTTTATTTTTGCTCGTTTTTCTCGTTTTTGCTCGATTTTTCTCGTTTTTGCTCAAAATAAGTTTCTTCATTAATTGTCATGCTGCGACAATGGCAGTCTTATACATATTTATAGCTGTCTACCAAAGCTACCTAGGTTAAATCAATTCACCTATCCTTATCTAAAAGGGAATATGCCACAACTAGTAGAAAAGCGTAAAACCATTTTCTCTCCCTCACAGCTGCATGGTTGTCTTCATGCACACGTCAGGACTTGATCCAATGGCTGTAAGCTTCCTAGCTAACTGGTTGTGATCTGAGGGCTGAGATGATTGCATAGTACATGGAGCTCGTGTCCTTTCTTTATACATGTCATCATCATCATGATCAAGGGCTAGGATTGAAGCAGCTGAACAAGATTGATTTCCAACATATTTCCAATTGATTTTAGAATTGAACCCCATTTGGGCTTGTATGTTGGGCTTGATGGAGAACTGGGTTTTGAGTTGTTAGTCCTAACATAACTTAGAAATGAATAGAAAAGAGAGGTAGATGTTGTGAGATGTATGAAAAAATTGATTTGGGGNNNTTTCGGTTTTTTTTAGACCCGACGGGTCTGGGTCCGCCTGACGGGTCAATCGGGTCGGTCAAATCTTGATTGTTGGATCTCAACGGTCAAGACGATCCAATGGCCAGATTTTCAAATCTGACCGTTAGTTGGCGACTGCTGGATGGTCCAGGTCAAACCCGGACAACCTCAAATGGTCAAATATATTCGACGACCCAAATTAATTGAGTCAACGATCAAGTAGTGGGGGTTTCGGGCAGGCCACAAGATCCAAAAATAAAAATAAAAAAAATGAAAACACGCCGCGGAAGCAGAACCATCCCCGGGCCGGTTTTGGCCAGACCTACCGGGTCAGAGAAATTTATACACAAGATTCAAAACTGCCCATGTCAAACTATGGGCTCGGGTCCGGGTCCATTGGCCAAAGGCCAATTCGGGTCGAACTGGCGGGCCGGCCCGGCCCATAGCCATGACTATCTAGATGTCGTGATTAATGCATATTTTTCGACTAAATTGAGAATTAAATTATATCTTTTTCGTTAGATACAACATAATGTCTCATTTCTTGATAATGTCCAACTTGATATATTTTGTTTGAAATTGATCCTTTGTGTTAGCTTAGTCCATAAGAATGACTAGAACTTCGAGCTGATTTTTTTTTTTTTGGCGATTTCTAGGATAAAGAGAACAAAAAAATAAATCAAATACTAATTTTGGACAATGCATTAACTCGGAAAACAATATTTAAGTATGTAATTACTTATATTTGTTTCTATTTAAGCTGAAAAATAACAACAAACACAAAACACAATTACAATTGGTAATTAGCAGATAAGCAACAAAAAATCACACTAGCTTATTTTCTTAATTAATTCAACAACACGACGAAGTCAACGATAAAACATAACCACGAAACTAAAACCAAGACGACAACAAACGAAAACTAAGCGAGACGGAAACAAATCACATAAAAGCCACCGCATTTCAGTCGCTTTATAATTATTATTCAACGTCTAACCCCGACAGCACAGCCACATCCCTTACCTGAGGGCGTTGCAAACCCTCTTTATGACCCCACTTGTCCCCACCAACGGCAAAATCTCAGACATCCTGAACATGGCGCTCGCAAAGTCGGCCGCAAAGCGCCGACTATCGTTGCTGTAAATGTTGACGAGGGCGTTGGTTAACCCACTTGTGAAAAGCACCTGATCCGACTGTAGTAGCCCCCGCCGCTGGACCAGGTTTCTGTAGTAGTTGTTGTCGAAGGAGTTGGGGGTCACTGTTAGCAATATTGAAGAAAAGCATCTGTGGACTAAGTCAAAGAAAAAGCATATCCTACTCATGCAAAATGACGAGCCAGCATGGACATGCAAACAAGACAAAGCTGCCAACCTTAAAGCTGCAGAAAGTGATCAAACTCACAGTTTGGAATTATTAGAACCGTAGGATTGATTTCAAATTATGGACACTTGTCCACATTATCCTCCCTTGATGTGTGTATATATATTTTCTCTTAGCTCATGTAAAACCTATCAAACATTCTTGTGTACGTGAATGAACAGCGGCGCCTTTGAAATTGGTTCTTCGTTTTCCTTTGTTTGCGAAGATCCAAAATGTTTATGATGTATTTTCAATATGGTACCAGAGCAGGTTAACCCTGCCTCTGATTATCATTTTTGCTTCTTTTATTTCTCTCTTTTACTTGTATCACCATGAGTCACTCCACTTCTTCTTCAACCTCTATGGCCAACCCAAATTCCAGCACAGCGGCAATGGGATCTCTTGTTCAACCCAACAGCCATTCAACCAAGTTAGATGAGACCAACTACTTGATCTGGAAACAACAAGTCATAACAGCCATACGAGGATATGGAGTGGAGGGCTACATCAATGGAGAAACCAAGAAGCCAGAGAAGATCACCTCAGATCCAGAAAATGGTGAGTCTCAGATCAACCCTGAGTATCTTTATTGGGTTAGACAAGATCAGCTTTTAGCTTCCTGGTTAATGTCCTCCTTAAGTGAAGGAATCTTGGTCATGATGGTTGGTCTGAATACTGCCCAAGAAATATGGGATGCTATTGAAAGTAACTTTGCCAGCCAGTCATCTGCAAGAATAATGCAGTACAAACTTAAACTTCAAACTTTAAAAAAGGCAGGATTGACCATGAGGGAATTTCTCAATAGGATCAAGAACCATTGTGATGTTCTGGCCATTGCAGGAGAAAAAGTTTCAGAACAGAACCAGATCCTACATATCCTCACTGGTCTAGGTTCTGAATATGACTCAGTGGTGGTTAATGTCACTTCAAGGTTTCCTCCTCACACACTAGCTGAAGTTCATGCACTATTGCTCACCTATGAATCAAGGCTTGAAATGAATCAAGGTTCTGTTGTTAACTCTGAAGGTTCTCAACCATATGCTATTGTTGTCACCCAAAATCCTCAAAGAAACTTCAATCAGAACTTCAACCAATTCAAGGGAAACAGAAATGCACCACTAGGTGGAAGAGGAGGAAGAGGATCCTATAGAGGCAGAGGTAGGGGAAGAAATCAAGGAAATAGACCTCAATGCCAAATTTGTCATGGTTTGAACCACACTGCAGACAAGTGTTGGTATAGGTATGATGCTCAACCTAGCCAACAAGCCACTGGGCAAGGTCAACAACCACCAAGGAGAAACCCTAGTCTGAACATGGTGCAAATGCCTGGTGGAAGCACTTATTCTGATATAGGATCTGAAACTAACTGGTACCCAGATTCAGGAGCCTCGAATCATGTTACTAATGATCTTGAAAATCTCAACATTGCTTCTGAATACACTGGAGGTAGCAAGCTTCTTATGGGGAATGGAGAAGGTGCAGCCATCAGCCACTTTGGTAATTCCCTCATTCAACATTCTGATCACTCAAATGTATTCATTTTAAAAAATCTTCTGCATGTGCCTATGATCAGCATAAACCTTCTTAGTGTATCACAATTTGCAAGGGATAATAAAGTGTACTTTGAGTTTCATCCAAATGTCTGTTTTGATAAGGACCAGCAAACCCAAGAGGTCCTGCTCAAGGGAGTTCTTAAAGAGGGACTTTACCAATTCAGTCTCCAATGCTTAAAGAAAGGACAGCATGAAGTGTCAAGTGAAGAAAATCCACAAGTTTTGAAGACTCAGCCCTTTTCTTATTTCTCTGAATTAAGTAAATGTAATAGTCTAGAACTATTGCACCAAAGGCTGGGACATGCCAATTATGATTATGTTAAGAGGGCTTTAAGGTTGTGTAACCTTAACTATGGAGCAGTTTCTGAAAATAATATTTGTGGATCATGCATTATGGCAAAAAGCCACTCTTTACCTTTTGATCATTCTCAGCATAAAAGCTCTCTTCCACTTGAGTTGATACATAGTGATGTGTGGGGTCCTTGTCATGTTAAATCCCTGAATGGTTATGTTTACTATGTTAGGTTCATAGATGATTATTCCAGGTTCACTTGGATTTACTTATTAAAGGCAAAGTCAGATGTGTACAGTGCTTTTACAAGCTTTAAGGCTCTTGTTGAAAATCAATTAGGAACAAAAATCAAAGCCTTTCAGAGTGATGGAGGAGGAGAATATCAGGCATTGTCTAAGTTGTTTCAGGAAAATGGGATCATGCATAGAATATCTTGTGCTTATACACCTCAGCAAAATGGCTTGGCTGAGAGAAAACATAGAGACATAGTTAACATGGGGTTATCTCTTCTTTCTCACTCTCATTTGCCTTTATGCTATTGGGGAGATGCTTTTATCACAGCAACATATTTGCTTAATAGAATTCCCAGTAGGCCCTTGAATTTCAAAATACCACTTGAGGTACTTTATGGTATAAAACCAAACTACAAGAGACTCAAGGTATTTGGATGCTTGTGCTATCCACACCTTAGACCTTATAACAAGCACAAAATGGACTACAGATCATGTGCAGGAGTATTCTTAGGGTACAACAATCAATACAAGGGCTATAAAGTGTTGCTGCCCAACAGGAAAGTGATCATCACAAGAGATGTAGTGTTTGATGAGAAAAGGTTTCCTTATGCAGAAAAGAAAAATTCTGACAGTGTTGAGGGTGATGTTGAAAAAGTATACAACCTACCAGGAATCCCAATCATTGAGAAGAATACCTCAACAAGTCAAGGCATGAGAAGGGAAACAACACCCCATTCTATTGATCAGAATCCAAATGGCAGTACAAGTATACAAACTCAAGGGAGGACTTCATCCTCTGAGAGGAGTTCAAACTCAAGAAGTACAAATCACCCAGCAATACCTCTTTATGTGGAGCTACCAGGCCTAACTGCTTTAAATGAAGAGCAAGGAAGGGAGGAACCAACTAGAAAGCACCCCATGATTACAAGGACAAAAGCAAAAATTTATAAACCCAAAGCTTATCTCACAGAATATGGAGAAACTGAACCCACTTCCTTGAATGAAGCCATTTCATCTGAGCATTGGAAGTTGGCAATGCAAGAAGAACTGAATGCTTTACACAAAAACAACACTTGGAGTCTTGTGAAAGCTCCAGAAGGGAGAAGTATAGTAGGTTGCAAGTGGGTGTTCAAGATAAAAAAGAATTCAGATGGAAGCATCTCTAAGTATAAAGCTAGACTTGTGGCACAAGGGTATTCACAAAGACCAGGGTTTGACTTCACAGAGACCTTTAGCCCTGTAGTAAAGCACAATACCATAAGGATCATGCTGGCTTTAGCAGTGCATTATGATTGGAAGATAAGGCAGATAGATGTGAGTAATGCATTCCTCAATGGAGATTTGAATGAGGCAATCTTTATGAAGCAACCACCAGGGTTTGAGCAAAAAGGGAAAGAGGATCTAGTTTGTAAACTGTCCAAAGCCTTGTATGGGCTTAAACAGGCTTCAAGGGCCTGGTTCAGCAAGGTTAAAGAAGCTCTTAAACTCATGGGGTTCATAGATTCAAAGGCAGACAGTTCTCTTTTCTTTAAAAGAGAAAGGGGGAGTTTCCTTTTTATTCTTATATATGTGGATGACATTTTGATAACTGGAACTCATGAAACTGAGATAGAAAGGTTTGTTGAGAGCTTTGGAAAAATGTTTGCTGTCAAGGATTTGGGAGAGATTGAGCACTTCCTTGGAATTCAAATAAGCAAAAGTGCAGATGGCCTTCACCTGAATCAAGGGAGATATGTGCTTGATCTGCTGAAGAGAGTCAATATGGAGGAAACTAAAGGAGTCCCTACACCTATGGTATCTTCACTGCAGCTCTCAAAGGAAGATGGTAACCCAACAATAGACCATACCTTGTATAGGAGTGTGGTAGGAGTCCTGCAGTACATTACCTTAACTAGGCCTGAGGTGAGCTTTGCTGTGAATAAAGTGAGCCAATACATGTCAAATCCTTTAGATACTCATTGGAAGGCTGTTAAGAGAATTTTAAGATACCTAGGTGGAACTGCAGATCATGGTTTGCATTTAAGGAAGTCAGCTCATCTTGATTTAAGAGCTTTCTTAGACTCAGATTGTGGGGCAGATTTAGATGATAGAAGATCCACAACCGGATATTGTGTTCTTCTTGGCAAATGTCTGATATCTTGGTGCTCTAAGAAACAAAGTTCAGTGTCCAGATCAAGTACTGAAGCAGAGTATAGAAGCTTATCTCATGCTGCTTCTGAGGTTACATGGATTCATTCAATGCTAACTGAAGTTAGGATAGAGATTTTCAAAACCCCTGTGATATGGGTGGATAATCAAAGTGCAGTGTTTTTGGCATCAAATGCAATCATGCATGGGAGGACCAAACATGTGGAGCTAGACTATCATTTTGTTAGAGAAAAGGTGGAAAAAGGAAACTTGTTAGTGTGTCACATCCCCTCAGCTGAACAGGTAAGTGATGTTCTTACCAAAACACTTTCATTGCAATCCTTCTCTCGACTTAAAAATAAACTGGGAGTCACAAGTAAAAGCTCGATTGGATTGAGGGGGAGTGTTAGCAATATTGAAGAAAAGCAGCTGTGGACTAAGTCAAAGAAAAAGCATATCCTACTCATGCAAAATGACGAGCCAGCATGGACATGCAAACAAGACAAAGCTGCCAACCTTAAAGCTGCAGGAAGTGATCAAACTCACAGTTTGGAATTATTAGAACCGTAGGATTGATTTCAAATTATGGACACTTGTCCACATTATCCTCCCTTGATGTGTATATATATATTTTCTCTTAGCTCATGTAAAACCTATCAAACATTCTTGTGTACGTGAATGAACATCGGCGCCTCTGAAATTTGTTCTTCATTTTCCTTTGTTTGCGAAGATCCAAAATGTTTATGATGTATTTTCAATAGTCACGAGGTCGAGCGGGGCAAGGTTCGTGTCCCCTCCTGACTGAGGGCACGTGCGTCTCCTTGTGGTTGCAAAGTTGGGGTCGATGTCAGTGCCGTTGCTGTAGATTCTGCCCCGGAACAAGAAGCACTGGGCTAGCCCTATCGTGTGTGCCCCTGCATGCATGCAAAACGTAGAGCACGTGACTTGGCAAATTAATATTGCATGCGCTCCTAGTCCTAGCTAGCTAGCTAGCATGTGTTGTTTATTGTCACAATTGGTTTTTTTGTTGTATGATAATGAGACTAAATTAAACGATTATTGTACTTTTTTGTTGTTGTTCATTATTATTATTGGGTGAAAGATATTTTATTTTGGCATTAGTTCGTTAGTTCGAACAAGCACCTGGAACCACAGAATAAAGGGGAGATCTTTACATATTATATTTCCTTAAGTAATCTTATTTTATATTCCATGAATAAGTCTGTGTAGATCTTATTATGGTTTTGGATAATATAGGGAATTGGACGTGAAGAGATAAAGAAGAGGAAGAGAAGAGCCGTGTATGGTGAGGAGATCAAAGAGAGAGAGTAGAAGATTTTCTTGCCAAAGATACTACACCTTTGGAAGGAAATCTTGTTTAAAGTCCTATGCCTTGTAGAAGACTCCAACCCTAAAAGGAGTTCATATATATACCCTGGAAGAAGCTTCCTGCGTGCGCATGTGTTTAGAAAGATATTTTCTCAGAGCAATTAAAAGCTTCGTTTTATATTCTGTTCAAGTTGTATTCAGTTCAGTCTGAGAGTTCCTACATACTCAAGGACTGAAGCTGCTTTTTATTCAGTTTTTATTCATTCATCAAAACGCTTCTACAGTTTATACACTTAGGGAGTAAGTGTTGTCTTATAAGTCCACGGGACGTGGCCGGAGAATTAGTTGATAGGATCGAGAGTAGTGTTGGCTAGATTTGAAGGGAGTTCAAGTCTTTGTAAGACCAAACTATGTTCATGAGTGATCTATCAATGAAAGAGCTCTGAGGGGAAGTGGGATGCTTCCCTGAAGAGTTTATTAATCTTCGGTTTGATTGCTTCCGCATTTTACAATTATTGTCTTAGTTCGTACTACTATTAGCGCACTCCGTGACAAATATACGTTTCAATTGGCACCAGAGCAGTGTTCCTGTTCTAACTACGGGATAAAGATCTTTGGGACTGTGTGTTGGTCACCATGAGTCACGATGGAATGTCTGTTTCGCGCCCTCCGTTCCTTGATGGAGCAAACTATGCTTACTGGAAATCCATGATGGTGATTTTTCTTCGTTCCCTTGGTTAAGGCACATGGCAGGCTGTTGAATCAGGATGGTCGATACCACTTATGCCAAAATCTCCTGCTGAAACTAAACAAGGTGAATCTTCGGATACAAAGTCGTCTATTTCTGCCACTCAAGTTCTTGTTGAAAAACCAAGAAGTCTTTAGACTGACGATGATAAACAAGCGGAAGAAGCGAACTTCCGTGCTCTGTATGCTATCATGTCTGCAGTAGATCCAACTCGTCATAAAATAATCATTCAGTGCACTACCGCTCAAGAAGCCTGGAGGATTTTGGAGAGACAATTTGAGGGTACAAATGCCGTAAAAACCTCAAAAGCTGCAAAGAGTCTCCACCGAGCTAGATGAGATTCGCATGAGGGAGGATGAAACTATTGATATGTACTATGCTCGGTTCTGCGACCTAGTCAATCAAAGTGCGATGCTTGGTGAACCGGTTCCAGAGGCTAGACAAGTACAGAAATTAATGAGAACTCTACCGGATAGGTTTGTGATCAAGATCACAACACTTGAGAGTTTTCAGAGGATACAGAAACTGGGCATTGATGATCTCCTCAGTGAACTTCGTACCTTTGAAATCAATCATGGTTTTGACTCTATGAGGATAAGCAAAGGAAAAGGCTTAGCATTAAAGGCCAAGGTTCGAACCTCAGTAGCTGAAGATGATGAATCTGATGAGGAATCCTTTGATCCTGATGAAATCACCAAGGCGCTTACTGTACTCACCAAAAATGTTTCGAAGCTGAAGAAATTTCAGAAAAAGAGGTTTCAGGGTAATAGGTCGGTTGATGGTGGTAGGAACCAAATTCAGCAATTTGGAGAAAAGCGTTATGGCTTGCAGCTGAACAAGTTTCAGAACTCTAATCAAGGAGTAGAGAAGGACCAGTGCCGTGAATGCAAAGGCTTTGGACATTTTCAAAAGGAATGTCCTAATTTCAAGAAGAAGAACAAGACATTCAAGGCTACGTGGTCTGATTCCAGTGACGATGAGGACAAAGAACGTGAAACAATTGAGAATTCTATCTACTCAAATAACTCTGCTAAATGTCTTCTTAATGAATATAACTGTTTTACTTCTTCTGTTCATCTAACTGATGTTGAATCTGATGCAGGTTCTTATGCGAAAAACTTGAGCGAAGTGGATTCTGATGAGTTTTCGGACCCAGCTGCCGAGAATCTTGTACTTCACAAGTACGCCATTGAAAAGTGTCTCAAGGCAAGAGACATCATCAATAAGTACCATGCTCAAAAACAGAAGATGAAGGTTATGGAACAACGATCTGGCGAACGAGAGAAAGAGATTGATTATCTTCGGAGTGAGCTTCAAAAGATGAGAGTGATGACTGTTAATTCAAACGAGAAGCTCATTAAATTGGACCTTCACATCGCAAAGCAGGATAAGGATCTAAATAGTTGTCTTGCAAAACTTGCTTTGGTTGAACATGGGGATAAGCTTAATAAGCAGGCAAGTGACGAGCAGAACTTTAGTATTAAAAACTTACGTAACGAATTGTTTGCTTTGCAAAATGTTGCAGGTGAGAGAGAAACTGAGATAGCTGTACTCAAGGAGGAACTCGGGAAATTGATGGAGGAACACATGACACTAAGAAGTCATTGCTCTACCCTTGAAGAGAGGCTAGGTAAAAGTGAGGAAGTTGTCAAAATGATTAACAAACCCAGAACCTCATCTGGCGGACGACAACTCCTGCGCCACTTCTGTGGAGGGGAGGAAACCCTGTTACACATCTTCAGGGATTGCGTTAGAGGCAAAGAATTTTGGAGAGACCTAAACTCAAGCTTTGAAGTTCAAAGACTAAGCCAGCAGTTTGGTTCATCTAACCCGAGTAAGAATTTCCACAATCAGAAACTGAAAGGGAAGGTTGGAGAATCAGACATCTCACTGAGTAAAGAAGGTCTGACCTTTGTTAAAGAGGGATACTCACTTGACCCCAAAAAGGGTAAGCTAAACTCTCCAAAAGCACCACACAAAGATTCAGGTAAGAACTTTGTACCTGTGTGTCACTACTGCGGGATTCGAGGTCACATTCGCCCCAAGTGCTACAGAATGCATAATGATATATATACAGGTCAAATTAGTGACTGGAGTCCTCATGGTGTTCCCTTGAAAGCACCTAAACTCAAAATTGATTTAGTAAATCGTGAACAGAAAAAGATCTGGGTTCCAAAGGTAAATAAGAACGTCTGTCTGTCGTCTATATTTGCGTTGAAATCCACTTCTAACTCTGACTGGTACTTTGATAGTGGATGCTCTCGTCACATGACAGGGTTGAAATCCAACTTGACTGATATTATGCCTGTTTCGTCTAGTTCAGTCACCTTTGGTGATGGAGCTAAGAATAAGGTTCTTGGAATAGGGTGCTTGAATGTTCCTGGTCTGCCTAAACTTAAAAATGTTCTTTTGGTTCAAAACTTGAAGGCTAATCTTCTGAGTATTAGTCAATTGTGTGATCAGGGTCTGTATGTGAATTTTACTAAAACTCAGTGTCGTGTGTCTGATCAAGAAAACTAACATGTTCTTACTGGTACTAGGTCCAGGGATAATTGTTATCTTGTGGAATTTGATTTGAAGTGCAATAAAACCAGTACTGATATGACTGAACTATGGCATCAAAAGTTAGGACACATTAATTATCCTCATTTGCTTGAACTTTCTTCTACAGGGGCTGTTCGAGGATTGCCCAAGCTGAAAAAGGAAGTACCACGGGTGTGTGGATCTTGTCAAATGGGCAAACAGAAGAGGGCGTCCCATAAGAGGTTGACTAAGGTCAGTACGAACCAGATAATGGAACTGATGCACATGGACTTGATGGTACCAATTCAGGTTGAAAGTTACAGTGGTAAGAAGTATATTCTTGTCTGTGTGGATGATTACTCTAGATTTTCTTGGGTTGATTTCTTAAAAGATAAATCTGATGCACTAGATGTTTTTAAAAACCTCGTGCTGAAACTTGAGAATGAAAAACGAACCAATCTTGTTGCCATCAGAAGTGACCATGGTAAGGAATTTGAGAATCGTGGTTTTGAACTTTTTTGTGAATCTCGTGGGATATTTCATCAGTTTTCCTCTCCAATCACTCCACAGCAGCATGGAGTTGTGGAGCGTAAGAACAGGACTCTTCAGGAAATGGCCAGAGTGATGCTTGTCTCTCAGAATATGTCCTTGAGATGGTGGGCCGAGGCGGTTAATACTGCATGCTATATAACTAACCGTGTGTATTGTAGGAAAGGAACCGGGCTGACCTCTTATGAATTGTGGAAAGGTAAAGCACCTAATGTGAAATATTTTCATATATTTGGATGTCGGTGCTATATTTACAATGACAGAGATCATCTTGGTAAATTTGAGTCTAAAAGTGATGTAGGTCAGTTCCTTGGTTATTCTACCAACAGTCGTGCATTTCGTGTTTATAATTTGCGAACTGAAGTAGTCATGGAGTCCATTAATGTGGTTTTTGATGATGTGTTTGAATGTGTCATGATGCCTGATGTGTCTAAACTTGATGTGTCGAATAATGAGGTGGTGTCTAAATCTGAATCTGGAAGTGTGTTGAATGAAGTCAAGACTGAAACACTTGATTGTGATGAACATGTAATTGTTAATGAGTATAGTGTTCCTACGACCCTTGGAATTCCACCTGAATCTAGGCGCGATCCTCCCGCCAAAGTTCAGAGGGATCATCCTAAGGACCAGATCATAGGAGGAATCACTGAGCGTAATACTAGAGGTGTCAAACCTGACTTTCGTAAAATAGCTGGTATGTGTCATTTTGCATGTTATGTGTCTAAACTGGAACCTAAAAATTCCAAAGAAGCTTTATGTGATGACTTTTGGGTTCTTGCTATGCAATAGGAACTAGAACAGTTTGTGAGAAACGACGTGTGGGAACTTGTTCCTAGACCTTCTGATTCAAATGTCATTGGAACAAAATGGATTTTTAAAAATAAGACAGATGAATTGGGAGAGATCACTAGAAATAAAGCACGCCTCGTAGCTCAGGGGTACACCCAAGAGGAGGGTGTTGACTTTGATGAGACGTTTGCCCCTGTAGCTCGTTTAGAGTCTGTTAGGATGTTTTTGTCCATTGCGTGTTTACTTAGATTTGTGACTTATCAAATGGATGTTAAGTCCGCATTTTTGAATGGTTTTTTGAAAGAGGTTGCGTATGTTAAGCAACCTGAAGGGTTTGTGGACCCACATCATCCTGACCATGTTTATAGGCTAAAGAAGGCATTGTATGGGCTGAAACAGGCGCCGCGTGCCTGGTACGAACGCCTAACTCAGTTTTTGGTCGAGATGGGCTATTCTCGAGGGGGAGTTGATAAAACTCTGTTTGTTCGTAAATCTAATAAAGATATTATCATTGCACAGATATATGTAGATGATATTATCTTTGGTTCTACCTCGAGAACTTGGGTAAATGAGTTTGTCAGCCACATGTCTAGAGAATTTGAGATGAGTATGGTCGGAGAAATGTCCTATTTCTTGGGTTTGCAAGTCAAGCAATCCAAAGAGGGGATTTTTCTTCATCAGTCCAAATATGCAAAAAATCTTGTGAGGAAGTTTGGGTTAGAAAATTCTAAGTGTCCAGCTACTCCCATGGGAAGCCATTCTAAGCTCTCTAAGGATGATGCTGGAACCTCTGTTGACTCTACGCTTTATAGAAGCATGATAGGTAGCTTGCTTTATTTGACTGCCAGTAGACCTGATTTGTGCTTCAGTGTTGGTATGTGTGCCAGGTACCAAGCAAATCCTAAGGAATCGCATTTAAAGGCGGTAAAGCACATCATTAAATATGTGCATGGTACTTTTGACTTAGGTATCTTGTACTCGCGTGACACATCTTCTAGTCTTGCAGGTTATAGTGATGCGGATTGGGCAGGAAACGTCGATGATCGACGAAGTACCTCTGGTGGCTGTTTCTATATTGGGAATAATCTCATTTCCTGGCTAAGTAACAAGCAAAACTGTGTATCACTCTCCACCGCTGAAGCCGAATATATCTCCGCTGGAAGCTGTTGTTCCCAGCTCGTGTGGATGAAGCAAATGATGATTGAGTTTGGCCTTGAGGTAAGAACCGTGAACCTTTTTTGTGACAACACCAGTGCAATTAATATCTCTAAAAATCCGGTTCAGCATTCTAGGACTAAACACATAGATATTCGGTATCACTTTATTAGAGATTTAGTTGAGAATGATGTGATTGTTCTTGAGCATGTTCCTACACAAAACCAGCTGGCTGACATATTCACTAAAGCACTGGATTCTCAAAGGTTCACTTCTCTAAGGAAATCCTTAGGGATTTGTTCATACTGAATGCTTGCGTGTATTTGCATTATATTATATTATATTGTATACTAGTATATATTATATCTGCATTGTGTGTAAGCATATAGGGTATATGGCATTAGGCATGTTCTGCATTATGCATATTGTTCACCACTAAATTCTTAATTGATGTTCTGACTCTCCTGAAAACCTGAGTGATGCTACCAGTTCTTGGCTGGTTTCGAGTTCTTTCTAGACTGAGGAACAAAATTACTTTCAGTATTTTTGTTTCTTTTTGTCAAAAAGAGCTGCCTTCTCATAAATGATCTAGAGCGATAGCTAACACATGGCTCGTTTCCCAAAGCGGGATCGACTGTGAAAAGAGCGTCTTGGACAGAAAATGTTGAGAAGGGATGCAAAGTAGTGGGGTCGACTTTCACTATTGCAGTGATTGTTACTAAGTGAAATGCACTATGAATAATACCGCATGTGTTCTTTCGAAAAAAAAAAAAAAAATTATGTTGGAAGTTGTGGTTCGCACTACACTGTGTATATTCATATATCCGTTTACCGTATGTTCCTCAGGAAGTTTGAATCTCATAGCTGGTCTCCGATTGGTACTGTCAATCTTGTTTAAGTTGGGAAGGAAAAGATTTTATGATTTTAGTGCATTTTTGTGTGCGATTTTTATTCCTTTTCATCCTTAGGCATTCTTGCATATGATTTCCTTTTAGAACAAGACCCAAGTGTTTGTGGAGGACGTATTCAAGGATAAAATCTGATTTCTTTCCTAAATTTCAACATAATGCGAGCCCTTATTGATGTGGGAAGTTATGGTATGTTTGAATTTTGAATTATCGGAGGGATTAGTTTCACTAATTGTATTTTTTGAATTTATCCTACCCTTCTTTCTCTCTCTCCTAAAACCGCCCACAATACCTTCTTGATTTTCGGAAACTACCTTTTGCGGTTTCTTATGACCACACGTATCTTTTCTTTTTACATTTCTTTCCTCTCTCTTTTCTTCTCTCTCCCTCGCTCAACTGTACACCGATTGAAACCCTAATTTCCCCTTTTCAATCTTCATTCTTCTCCCATGGCTGGCGGAAAAGACAAATCCAAGAGGCGGCTTCAGAAGCAGAAAGAAAAGCGACTCAAGCGCCGCCGTCTTTCATTGTCCACTGGTACTGTTCGTGAACCATCACCACCAGCAAAAGAGCCGACCCCTGAATCTTCACCTTCGACTAAGTCGGTTTCTCTCTCCTCTTCCCCGTCTGGTTCTCAGTCGAAGTCTGGCAGCGTCCGCAAGAACCTTGAACTCTCACCGCTGGCCACTGGCGTTCCTGGACTCTCTGGGTTTGATGAACCTCTTGCCGTCCCAACTCAGGGGGAGTCGTCTGCTATTCCCGCTTCTGCAACCAAGTCTATCACCAAGACAACGACCACCGAGGGTGAGAAAGATGATACTGCGGCTACAGCAGTTGAAGTTCATTCTGATCAGCCATCTCCTCCTCCAAAGGTTCCAGTCCGCCGTTCCACTCGCCGCCGTGGGAAGTCCATCGATGAACCTCTTGTCCCTCCTGAACCTGAGGATGATGCATATGACCTTGAGAATACTTTCACCAATCGGTTCTATACAGAGGCGGCTCATGAACGCTTTGTGAGTTTCGGATCTTATGAGTTCTGGTCAGAACATCCTGTGACAGACGGTAAGTTTGCTGATCTTGGTGTCCTTCGTTTGATCGAGCAAGTCGGTCTCTCTAAAACTGTGTCTGATGTTCAGCCCTTCTGTGGCCAAGCTGTCAAAGAGTTCTATGCTAATCTCACCCCTGCTGTTTTTGATCCTGATAGCCCTCGTTTTCATAAACTATTTCTTCGCAACCATGTGATTGATGTATCTCCTGCTTTGTTTAATGCCCATCTTGGTTTGCCCTCTGATCTTGATAACTCTTCCCTCTCTGATGTTGATTTGGATGAAATGACCAAAGTTCTTACTTCTGGTCAGTTGGATACTTGGCCTGGTTCTAACCTCTCTGTGAATTCTCTCTGCTTAGTTGCTAATCTGTTGCATAAAATTGGTGCTGGTAACTGGACCCCTACTTCTAATAAAACTTTGCTTACCGAGCTGCAGAGCAAAGTCATTTATTGGGTCATGATTGGGAAGGTTTTCAGTTTTGGGGATCTTTTCTTCCAAATTCTTCAATCCTTTGTCGCTAATATTGAGTCTCGAAAAACCCTTCCTTTTCTTTGTCTTATTTGGTCCTTTTTGGCTGCCCATAATTTCTCTGTTAATCTCCGCTTCCAAGACTCTCTCGAGAACCCCAGAAAGGAACTCACTGTCAGTGCTCGTACTCTGAATGAGAAAGGGATTTCCAAGGTCACGAGGGAGCTGGCTCCTTCCTTGGTGCCTAAGAATTGGGGTGAGTTCGTGGCTCAGCAACTTGGAGAGTGGGATGATTTGGCCAAGAAGGTCGCCGCTCAGCAGGCCTACCTTCGTCAAGTGCTGCAGGCTGTCAAGGGATTGAATCGTACTACCTCGGGGACAGGCCCTTCGGCATCCCGTAGTTCGAAAAAGGGGGAGAAGGTTGCTGGTAAAAGCGATGGCAAAGATGATGAGGAGTCTGATGAGGTTACTGAGAAGCTTGAAGATGAAGAGTAGTTAGCCTTTAGTTTTTGATTTCTTTGTGTGTTTTGAGGGTTGTAGGGAGGTTTTCTATGTGGTTGGTTATTTGCTGTTTGCTACTAAGTTTTTTTTATTCTAAATGGGATTAATGCAGTTGTTTTGCTGACTTTGATATCGACTTATTTTGATTGAATCGAATTTAGAATCATTCTGTTGAGTTTTGTTGACTGCAGGAACTAAAGGGGAGAACTGTTTTAAACACAGATTTGTGATGTATTGATCTAACCCTTGCATGAGTTTATCTGCTGGTGCTTGTTGTTTTTATTTCTTTAGGAGACTTTCAAGTCTGATGTTTTCGAACTAGATGCCAAAGGGGGAGATTGAAAGATATTTTATTTTGGCATTAGTTCGTTAGTTCGAACAAGCACCTGGAACCACAGAATAAAGGGGAGATCTTTACATATTATATTTCCTTAAGTAATCTTATTTTATATTCCATGAATAAGTTTGTGTAGATCTTATTATGGTTTTGGATAATATAGGGAATTGGACGTGAAGAGATAAAGAAGAGGAAGTGAAGAGCCGTGTATGGTGAGAAGATCAAAGAGAGAGAGTAGAAGATTTTCTTGCCAAAGATACTACACCTTTGGAAGGAAATCTTGTTTAAAGTCCTATGCCTTGTAGAAGACTTCAACCCTAAAAGGAGTTCATATATATACCCTGGAAGAAGCTTCCTGCGTGCGCATATGTTTAGAAAGATATTTTCTCAGAGCAATTAAAAGCTTCGTTTTATATTCTGTTCAAGTTGTATTCAGTTCAGTCTGAGAGTTCCTACATACTCAAGGACTGAAGCTGCTTTTTATTCAGTTTTTGTTCATTCATCAAAACGCTTCTACAGTTTATACACTTAGGGAGTAAGTGTTGTCTTATAAGTCCACGGGACGTGGCCGGAGAATTAGTTGATAGGATCGAGAGTAGTGTTGGCTAGATTTGAAGGGAGTTCAAGTCTTTGTAAGACCAAACTATGTTCATGAGTGATCTATCAATGAAAGAGCTCTGAGGGGAAGTGGGATGCTTCCCTGAAGAGTTTATTAATCTTCGGTTTGATTGCTTCCGCATTTTACAATTATTGTCTTAGTTCGTACTACTATTAGCGCACTCCGTGACAAATATACGTTTCATTGGGGATGACTACAGTCCTGCCACGGTATGATTTCGTTCACTTAATATTAATCATTGGATGTTTTAGCTTGATCAGAAATTCTATGGAGCCATACATAACTTTATGTACTGGCAGATGTTCAATGTGTATTTGTTACAGGACACGTGTTAATACATCATTTGTGAAGAAAACTATGGATGACTCCATAAGCCAAGCCATCCGATGACTCCATAGCAAAGCCGTGGTCCAATTACGGGACTTTAGCATTTTCCATAATATTATTATTTTCTTAGCATACATACCTGAGAGGGCAACCATGTTTGTCTGACTGAGCCCCTTGTTGCGGAAGGCTGTAATGAGGTCTTGTGCACTAGAAAAAGGTCCGGCAAATCTGTGTTTGCTGCATTGAAGTTGGCAGTGGTAGAATCCCGTCTCCCAACTCTCACCGGCCATGATGGCCCTCCAACCTATTCATTAACAAGTTATCGTTAATACACACACTGTTTCAATTCACCTAGGAGCAAATAACATAATAGATACATATATATATATATATATATATATATATATATACTTACAGCGACTGGGGCATCACATGCAGCCACGGCTAAAATGTCTGCGCACGAGACGACTCCCGGGCAAATACGCTCGACTGCTGTCTTGGCAGCCTCAATCACATCAAACCCTCTGGCGGAATTGGCATTTGGGCCGGCCGATTTCTCGCTTTGGATTGTGGGGGAGTCGTCCAGAAGGATTGAAGCGTCGCAGCCTTGTACAAAGCAGTCGTGAAAATGAAGGCGGATAAGAGAGGCAGCCATGCGGCGCTCACGGGCAACCGCCTGCCGGATGGAAGTACGGATTGTTCCGAGTGCATTGGGACATGTACGGGCGTAGAAAGTGGGGGACAGCTGGGCTTGTGATGGGGTAGTGGAGATGAGTAGTGAGATTGTTGTTAGGGTTAGGACAAAGTTGCTGGCTTTCGTGGTGCCCTTGTTGAGACAATATTGAAAAGCGAAATTGCTTGTTATTAGTATTATTTATATTTTTTAA
The DNA here is from genome assembly GCA_008636005.1 of Striga asiatica. Classification (NCBI taxonomy): domain Eukaryota; kingdom Viridiplantae; phylum Streptophyta; class Magnoliopsida; order Lamiales; family Orobanchaceae; genus Striga; species Striga asiatica. The sequence goes on from BKCP01004283.1 coordinate 186,097, forward strand.
CTAAAAAGACAGAAGTAATGCTAAAGTCAATTTACTTGGAGATGAAGTTGATTGAGAAGTAGGGCAATTTGGGTGCTGAATTTATAGGGAGCAGGATGAGCGTGTGTGTGTGTGTGTTTGAATTTAATCTGGTCACTGCTGATTGTTAAAACGCGTTGCTGACATTGTTATTGTAATAACTATTAAGGAAAATTGGTGCTTCTTTTGATTTTTTTTCTTTAGTTCGTTTGTGAAAAATCATTCAGGAACGTAGATTTGGTCTTTGGAGTTGGCGGTTAATATTTTTGGCATTATTCAAACCCTGATTTTGTCAAAAGATGGAATACAAAACTCAAAAACTTCTGACTATAGCTAATAATGTAATGGACAAAGACCTGTGCTATCTATCTAATCATCATTTACTAATAATTTCAAAGTCAGAAGGATTAGAATTTGTTAACTGGTGGCGATCATAATAATATAACTAACGCCCACAAGGTTCAATTAAGCTTATACTCGGATCTTGTGATTTTTGTTAAGCTAATCGAAGCATCATGTTTTCATAGCATGCTCTGTGCATAAAGAAAGATTTTATTGAAATCACTCAAGTGTTGTGCGAACTTACTCATGTCACTTGTACTTGGCCCATATATAGATACCATTTAGCCGAATAAGAGAAACTTATGGTTTTTAATCAACTAGTAAAGTGCACGTGCGATGCACGTGGTGGCGAATGTATTTTCCCAATTAAGTTTAGTAAAATAAATTAATTAATTTTTTAAAAATATCGTTGCAAGAATGAAATAAAACGTAGAACAAATGAGCTCATAATGTAATCGCTTTTTGCCGATTAAGTTTTGTAAAATAAAAAATTAATTTATTAAATATATCCTTGCAAGAATGAAACAAAATGTAGAACAAATTAATGAAACAAAATATAGAAACAAATTATTTTTTCTAAAATAACTTAACGATGTCCTAATATAAAAATAAGTAAATAACATATTACAACCCCAACAAAAACACTAAATAACTAAATAATGACTAATATATATTATACATGCATTAGTTCTTTTATTTGTTTATGTTAGATGGTTCGATAGCGTTCTCTTTCGTTTTGGTTTTGACGTCCTCATAAGAAGCATTATTGATTCAATAGTATTGCAAAATTCATCTTAATTCATTTGGCAAAACGTCTACTTTATTCAAACACTTAAGAAATATTCTAACCAAATATATAGTGAAACTTCATGGTTGTATTATCTTTATATTTCTACTAACCATGCATGAATATATCTGCAAAATAATAAATCGTGTCATTAAAATTGTTGATTATTTTTTTATCATTGTATAAATTATTAAATTACTCTCTCTATATATATCGACAAATTATTGATACCTACCCCATGGATCTATCTCCCTACGGAAAGGAATGAATTTCATCTCTAAATAAAAGTTGACTATTCAAAATATCTATTACACGTACTTTTCCCGAGGTTTTTTTTTTTAAATCATCACACATTAACTAAAAGTTCATACCATAAAATAATTGCACATATGTTCAAGCACAATACACCAATGAATTACAAATATTCCTATAAGAAGTGTCAACTTCATTCAAACATTCAAAAATGTTTTGATCAGGCTCCAACGTTTCATTTTTAATGTCATTTATTTGGAAGATAGGCGAACTATATAATCTATTGTTTGCAAATCATTGACAATCTAGTTCTTGCAATGATTTTAGAATTATTTATCTTCATATCTTTCACATTCGTTTGGATTTGTAATATTTATGTCTCCAATAACTTTTTAATGCTTTTATCGTCCAACTTTATGCATCATACATAATACTAAAAAAAACTCGAGATAAAGTTCCTTTCTTGATTCTTCACCAATGACAAAATCAAACAAAACAAAACAATGAGACAACATTGAGAAGCATATCATTTGTTAAAATATTTGAGATGAGAAGAATTAAAATTCTATTTTATGACACTTAGTCATCTTTGAACGTTATTATTACGAAATCATTATTAAAATCTACATTATGTATTATAAAGTTTTAAATTTTTAATTATTTAAAATTAAAAATTGATAATATAGGATCATTATTTATGAGATCCAATTTCTTACAGAGTCCATATATTTAAACGCTAGCAACAAATAAAGTATTATTTTTAAAATATTTTTTGTTTCTAAATATTGGTATTCATACTTGTCTAAGAAAATTCAGACGTTTTCTTTTTTCAATTCCATTACTATTATTTTATTAGTTTTTATTTCTATTGATAAATACTTTATTTATCAAACGAATTCTAGCACATTTATATGTATTGCATCATTTTTTGTACGTGTTTCATATAATGACATTGTTATCAAAATATCTTATTTATTAGACAACAACTAATATAATCACATAAGATAAAATAAAATTTAATATTACTTATTTATATATTTATAATAATAATATATTTAATAAAAAAATGTACTTTTATACTGATTATTAGATTAAAAAGTTTAGAATTTTTTCCCAATGTTTGAGAAAAATATTAAGCAACTAACTCATTTTCATACTCATTGAATTTATGTGTTAGTTGAATAAAATTTCACATACAACTCGTTTATTTCTCCTTTTAATTCACATAGTTAATATTGGTGATAGTTGTATATTTACATCCATTTTTTGTTTTGTCTTAGTATGAATTTTCGGATCTATGTAAGAAAAATATGTCACAAGGAATCTAATTCTAGCAAAAATATTTTATTGGAATCATGAGCAGATCTATGTTTATTTTATAGATTCGACACAACTCTCCATCCTAAAGCATATAGCGTAAGGAATCTAATAAAAATTTGTGGGAACATTTTTTCATAATTTTTATCCTGTCTCCTATTTTAAAAATGAAATTGAAAGAAAGAAAGATACATAATGAATTAATTCACAACTCAACCAATTATAACTTAACTCAACTCATAACTTTATTAATGTTATAACATAAACGCGGCATCACAACTAAAGAAAATATAATATATCTCAAAATTACAATTTTATTCTCTAATTATATTAGATCAATCTTGATGACAGTTTCAAATCTCTCTTTTGCAACATATTTTTTTTCTATATCTTCAAAATATATTTTTAATGTCTTTTATAACTAATGCAAGGGGAATTCTAGTTATATATTCGTAATTTATAAATTAATCAATTATATTGCCGAGTTTAACCTCTTTTTAACTTATTGTGACTGTACTGATGTGTTAGAATGTATTACAAGTTAGAAACATGACAAATTATGTAAAGTATAATTTATAAATTGTAATGATATTATGTTATTTTGATGGTATACTTTTTCTATTAACTATATAGTGCCCCATATAAAATTATTTTGGATCCGCCACTGCAATTAGTTTTTCAATAGAACTTCTATTATTTTTTTTACAATTTCAATGACAGTTTTTTCAACGGTTGAAATACGATCCGTAAAAAAATTCAACAAAGATTCAAACAATAATAAATTATAGTAATTGGAATGATTTAATTCACAAAATTTTCAATGTAATTTAATTTGTTCTCTGTTGGAATAGTTAATGAAATTTTCCAATAAAAGCTTTACCAATGAAATATCCGTTGGAATTTTCTTTGGAATATCTTACAGATGCATTTTTCATTGCAATATACCAATCTTTTTTTTGTATTCCTTCTTAAACATTATATTTTAGGTAGTAGTTGTTGAGTAACTGTGTTTACAATTTTTCTAATAACATACATTAAACACATGAACCTTTTAATCCATATAATTTTTTTAAAGTAACTCATTATTTTATCTCAAGATTACCTAATAAATTCCCAATTGAGTTACATTTATTACATATTAAAGTAATTATTATTTATATATTTAATATGATATATATATATATATATATATATTATGTAAGAAGCTAATAGAAAATAAATAGTAATTTAAAATTAGAATAATCAAGTGCTTTTTTTTTCCTAACCTACATGGATAAAGGTAAAAATAACTATTGTATATCACCTAAAAGTTACATATAGAATTAATAAGTACAAAAATTAACAAGCATTTAACAACCCTGCTCGTTTACATTGATAAATATAAGTTTTAAAAGGTTTATGTTTACTTTTATTAATTATAACATATTAATTTATTATTTTTTAATATTTATTAGTACGTATTACAACTTAGTAATTTTTAATATCATTTGTCAAATTTAATATTTTTTTTTATTTTATATTGTTCTTTCATATGTTTTTAAATTTTGTATTTGCTTAAAAATACATAATATTATGTATAGAACTTTTTCGGTCATATGTGTTAATATATCAATTATTTGTATATCTTAATATTATATTATATACAATTACAGTTTTCTCTTTAATATTATAATCAATTATTCATATTTTATAAATTAATTAACAATATTGTCGAGTCAACTATACTACCACATAGATTTTTTGTTCATAAGATTTTTAAAGAATATATTATTTTGGTCATATGTGTTAATATATAATCTATTTATATATCTTAATATTATATTATATACAATTATAATTTTCTCATTAATATTATAATCAATTAGTCATAATTTATAAATTCATCAACAAAATTGTCGAGTCATCTATACTACAACATAAATTTTTTGTTCATCAGATTTTAAAAGATATATATTTTTCAATGATTTGCTTACTTTTAGTTGAGAAAAATTATATTTTTTTTGAATACTTTTAACTTATTGTAACTGTAAAGATTTGTAAACATGTATTACAGATGAGAAAGATGACAAATTTTGAAAAGTAAAATTTAAATATTGTAATGACATTATGTTATTTTGATGATATATTTTTTCTATTAGCTAAATAGTACCCCCAATATGAAATTGTCTGTATCTATCACTGCAATTAGCTTTCCAATGCAACTTTCATTGATATGTTCCCAAAAAGAAAATTCACACAAGAAATAAATAATGGTAACTCGAATCATTAAATCCATTAAAATTTCATTATAATATAATTTGATCTATGTTGGAATAGCCAATGATATTTTCAAATGAAAGCTATGCAAATAAAATATCCTTTAGAATTTTTAGTGGAACATCTTATCGTTGGATTTTTCATTGCAACATAACATTTTATTTTTTGCATTCCTTTTTAAATATTAAAATTTTTATGTTGTAGTTTTTCTATTAATTGATTGCGTTTACAATTTTTTTTATTAAAAATATATTAAACACATGAACTATTTAGTCTATATAACTTTTTAGAAATCACTCGTTATTTTAACTCATGATTACCTATTAATTTCTCAATTGAATTACAAACCTTTTACGTATTAATATTAAATAACGAAAATAATTATAATTTTATATTGTAATATGATATTTATATATTATATTAAAAAAACTAATAGCAAATAAAAATTTATTTAAAATTAAAATAATCATTTTTTTAAATATTAAAATTTCCAACCTACATGGATAAAATTACAAATAACTATTATCTATCACCTAAAAGTTACACATAGAACTAATAAGCATAAAAAAATAAAAATAAATAAACAATTCGATTCATTTACATCGATAAATATAAGTTTTAAAAGTTTTATGTTTAATTTTATTAATTATAAAATTTTTATTTATTATTTGTATTCATATTTATTAGCAAGCCTTACACCTTAATTATATTTTTAATGTTATTCATCAGATTTATTAATTTTTTTTTTACTTTCAAATCATTCTTTTATTTAGCACACATCTTTAAAATCAGTGGCTCATATAAAATAATAATAATTAAAATCTCATGATATTTTACTTAATTATTGACTGTAAAATTTATACATTTTAAGTGTTAATAATTAAAATATTACTCACCTTGATATTAACCATTTAATGGTCAAGTGAAAATTCGTTAATTTTATTCACTTTGTGACTAAAATTGGAAAAAACAAACAAACAAACAAATGACGATTTTTGTGGGATCAAAATTCCATCCAGTAAGACTAAAGTGCAATTTCTATTCTAATTCTAAATATAAGATTTTACTTTTCTTAAATAATGAAGTAGTTAAATGAATTGTTCAACTTTTCTAGTATGTCAGATAATGTATAAAATTATATTAAAAACAAGGATTTTTTTTTTTAAAACAACAATTCTATATCTTTTCAAAACTTTATTGTTTAGGTTGATGTTAGGTTGATTTTTGGGAGATATGTAGAAGAAAACAATTTCGTGAGAAATAATGGTGCGTGAATATTGTGTTCGATTTTTAGGAGATGTGAAATGTATTGTTCATGTATTTGTATTTAAGTAATTAAGCATTAGTTATTAATTAAAATTATAAAATATGATAGGTATTAGTGTATTACTAATTTGCCATTAAAAAAATGTTAAAGTAAGGGTTTTTTAGGTAATTCATTTTTTTAATTAAAAATATAAATTAAAATATGTATTACTGTAATACTAATTTGCCATTAAAAATATGTTAAAGTAAGGTTATTTTAGGTAGTTCATATTTTTACAAAAACACTCGTCCTTTTAGAGTAGTATAGATTAGTCAAGTAATATTCAATTTAATTAGTCAATCAAAACATCATGTTGCCAAAATAACTTCTGTATGCGTAGAGTGATTTTATTGAAATTACGTGGATGTCGCGTGGAATTACTTATACATTTTGTGATCGGACCATAGGTAGACACAATTTTGTAAAATAATAACAAATATGGGATAACAAGTATGTGATAATTATTTGGATTGTTCATGGAAAGATTAGTGAGTCCAAAGATAGATTTTTGTTTGACATAACTTATTATCAATATTTATAGATTTTTTCTATAAGGTTTGTATGCGTATGGAATAATGTTTGGTTATTATTTGGGACATAAAATTGATGGATAATGTAGGAGGTTCCACTATTATATGAAATAATTGTTGGAAAAAAGCAGTTATAAAATTTGTGTTTGATCCGATTTTGATTGAATTTTTTATGGCTAAATATTTAATTCAGACTGAATTAAATTATGTAGAAAAATTCCACGTTCCGAGAAGATACTCGTGGTATATTTATTCTCAAAACTGATTTCTGTGAGTGAGAAATAAATAATTAAAGGTAGCCATATATTGGAACGTACAACGATGGTTGTGGGATTCGAAGGGTCAAAGTAATTTCCACATTGGACTCGTAAATGAGATTAAGTCTCTTTATTATAATAAAAAGAATTGTAGAGGTCACAAAAAAAAAAACCAAAGCAATGCACCAAGTGTTGGTTTGGCTTCAGCGACACGAGCTACACGGACCTTGTGGCATCCGCAAACTTCTTGTACACATTGGGGATGCTGTTGGAATTTGCGTCTTTTGTGTAGCTGAGGAGGACGTACCTGTTGGGGTAGAACACCAAAACGCAGCGGACAAAAATACCCCTCCAACAAATATGGCAAGCACTACTCCAAACGAAAATAAGCCAACACAAATAAATAAAAGACGGAAAATAAAAAGACACAAAAATTGATAACGGAGTTCCGCGAAAATAGCCTACGTCTCCGGGCACCGCCAACCGCAACGCCAAATTTACTAAACTCACCAACAAAATACAACTAGGGTTAAATAACCCATAAATTAGGATTTCCTTAATTAAGGATTTCCTACCAAGAGAGGATAGAATAGAATAAGGTGCAATTGTAACCCAAAGGCAAGGGACTTATTTACTAATAAGATCCTACACATCTTTGGTATACATTCGATGTGGGACAAACAATTAATCAAAAACTAACAATTCTCCACCTTGACTAATTTTGCTCCCACTTCAACTCTTCAATCCAAATCAACTGTCGGCGGTGCCTCTAAATGCGCCTCACGACGCCAACTCAAATATGCAGAATGTTAGTCAAGTCCAAACAATGTTCAAACTTGACTGCTGTCACTACCTTGGTCATCATATCTGCAGGATTCTCCGTCGTCTTGATCTTCTTCAACACAACGGTTCCATCTTCTAGAATCTCCCGCACAAAGTGATAGCGAACATCAATATGCTTCATTCTTGCATGAAATACTTGATTTTTCGCTAAGTGAATAGCGCTCTGACTGTCACAATGCACAAAGACGTGCTTTTGACCAACTCCCAAGTCTTCAAGAAAACTTTGAAGCTAAATGGCCTCCTTCACAGCTTCAGTAACCGCCATATACTCTGCCTCTGTTGTAGATAAAGCAACCGTTGACTGTAAGGTAGACTTCCAACTGACTGGAGCTTTCGCAAAAGTGAACAAATATCCAGTCGTTGATCTTCGCTTATCCAAATCGCCCCCATAGTCAGAATCACAATATCCAACCACACAATGACCAAATTCATCCTGCTCATAAACTAATCCAACGTCTACAGTATTATGAATGTACCGTAGAATCCATTTCACAGCGTGCCAATGACCTTTACCAGGGTCATGCATATATCTGCTAACAACACCAACTGCTTGTGAAATGTCAGGCCTTGTACACACCATCGCATACATCAAACTACCAACTGCATTCGCATATGGGACTCTATCCATGTACTCTCGTTCTTCATTACAATTTGGCGATAATTGGGCACTTAACTTAATATGAGGGGCAAGTGGTGTACTTACAGGCTTCGTCTCATCTTTTATGCCGAAACATTGTAGTACCTTATTCAGATATTGCTTCTGAGTCAAACAAAGCTTGCCTCTCCTTCTGTCCCTACTTATCTCCATCCCGAGAATTTTCTTAGCTTCCCCCAAGTCTTTCATCTCAAACTCTTGGTTCAACTGAGCCTTCAACTGATCAATCTCCACTTGGCTCTTTGATGCAACCAACATGTCATCCACATACAAGAGTAAGTAAATGAAAGATCCATCTTGCAGCTTGCGTAGATACACACAATGATCATGTTTGCTTCGTGTGTACTTCTGCCCAATCATAAACTTATCAAACCGTTTGTACCACTGTCTTGGAGATTGCTTCAGTCCGTACAATGAATCCTTCTGGCTGAGTCATGTAGATTTCCTCATCTAAATCTCCGTGTAAGAACGTCGTCTTCACGTCAAGTTGAACTAGCTCCAAATTCAACTGTGCTGCTAAGGCCAACAAAATTCTAATGGAAGAGTGCTTAACAACTGGAGAAAACACTTCATTATAATCAACTCCTTCCTTCTGAGCGTAGCCTTTAGCCACCAATCTTGCCTTGTAGCGCATATCATTCTTCTGAGGAAATCCATCTTACCCACTTACATCCTATCGCCCTCTTGCCTTTTGGTAGTTGCGTCACCTTCCAAGTCTGATTCTTCTGGACAGACAACATTTCTTCCTCCATAGCCCTTTTCCACTTCTCATTTTCTAAACTCTGAATTGCATCTTGAAAAGTGAAAGGTATGTCATCATCAACAATTGGAAGTGCATAAGCCACCATATCCGCCAATCGAGCAGGTTGTTGAATCTCTCGTCTGGGATTTCTCAATGCAATGGGTAACTCTAATGATTCTTGAGTCTGTACTTCATCATCCGACGAATCCTTTGATATTGGTTCGGCGATCATAGCTGGTTGTCTCGTCATCGCATCTATCTCCACCTGCTTCGGTGTCAACTCTACCTGTTGGGTTTGCGTCGTCTTTATCATACCTTGTTCATCAAATGTAACATCCCTACTGAACACAGTTTTGTTCGTCTCAATACACAAAAGACGATATCCTTTCACGCCAATTGTGATTCCCGTGAACAAAGCCTTTCTCGCTCTTGGATCTAACTTTGAATCCTTCACATGATAGTACGTAGGACACCCAAAGACATGTAAAGATCCATAGTCAGCAACAGGTTTCCCCGACCATACCTCCAACGGTGTTTTACCATCTTTTGCAGATGACGGCAATCGATTTATGAGGTGTTGCGCGTATGTTACAGCCTCAGCCCAGTACTCCTTGCCCAAACTAGCATTGGACAACATACATCGAACTTTCTCCACCAATGTTCGATTCATGCGCTCTGCCACCCCATTTTGTTGTGGTGTCCGTCTAACAGTGAAGTGCCTAACAATGCCATTTTTTCGGCAAACTTCTTGAAAGGGATCACTTGTATATTCTCCACCATTGTCCGTTCGTAGGACCTTGATTTTTCTTCCAGTCTGATTCTCAATTTGCGTCTTCCGTGTAATGAAGACACCAAGCACTTCATCCTTCGTCTTCATAGTGTACACCCAAACGCGTCTGGAAAAGTCATCGATGAAAGTGATAAAATAGCGTCTTCCGCCTAATGATGAGGTCTTAGAAGGTCCCCAAACATCCGAATGAACATAATCCAGGACACCTTCGGTGTTATGGATAGCCGTTCCAAACTTCACCCTCTTCTGCTTTCCCCGAACACAATGCTCACAAAAGTCTAATTTGCACACTTTGACATCTTTCAACAGTCCTTGTTTTGCCAATGTCTGCAAGGATTTTTCACCAGCATGTCCCAACCGCATATGCCACAACTTGACTTCTTCAGACTCCTTATTGGTGGAATCTGCTACTGTTGTTGTCCCAACAACTGTATCGCCTTCATAGTAATACAAATTATTCCTCCTGATTCCTTTCATCACCACGAGCAAGCCGGATGTAGCCTTCATAACTCCATCTCGTAAAGTCACTACCAAGCCTTTGGATTCCAAGGCTCCTAATGAGATGAGATTTTTCTTCAAACTCGGCACGTACCGAACATCCGTCAACACTCTGGTGGAACCATCGCAATTCTTCAAACGGATTGAACCTATCCCGGTTGTCTTACAAACATTATCATTACCCATGTAGACAACCCTTCCATTGATCTCTTGAAAATCAAAGAACCACTCCCTTATGGGAGACATATGGTAGGTGCATCCTGAATCCAAAATCCATTCATCTGGATGAGATAATGAAGGTGAAACCACAAGTGAAAATTCTGAGTCTTCACTTCCACCCTCAGCAACATATGCATCTTGAGGAGATTTGCCTTTCTTCTTCAACTTAGGACAGTCCTTCTTCTAGTGTCCCTTCTCATAGCAGAAAGCATACTCGTCTTTTTCAAGCTTGGCCTTGGAACGTGATCTTCCTCGTCCATTCTTCTTTTGGCTCTTCGACCGACCTCTTGCAACTAACGCTTCATCTTCTGCTGCTGCATTCTTCGTCTCTTGTTTGTTCTTCTTCCTCAACTCGTAGATATACAGAGCAGAACTGACCATTGCAAGAGTTACATCGTCCTTCCCATGGAGCAGAGTAGTCTCTAAGTGCTCGAAGTCGTCTGGAAGTGATGATAACAACATGAGAGCCAAATCTTCATCGCTGAATGTGACGTCCAAATTCAACAAATCTGCAACCAACTGATTGAATGCAGTGACGTGGTCATTCATCGATGTGCCATGCCGGTACTCGAATCGGAACAATCGCTTCTTCATGAGGAGCTTATTCTGGCCACTTTTCTTCAGAAATTTATCCTCCAAAGCCTTGCACAAAGTGTGAGCAGAATTCTCATGCTTGAACGCGTACTTCTGCTCCCTCGACAAACACGAACGAATTGTTCCACATGCTAAGCGATTGATATTCTTCCAGTCCTTCTCTTCAACGTCGGTTGGCTTCTCTTCTTCAATTGCAATGTCGACGCCTTGCTGAAAAAGACAATCCAGCACCTCGCCTTGCCACATGCCGAAATGCTCGGTCCCATCGAAAATCTCCACCGGGAGTCTGACGTTCGGCATCACCGTCCTTGCCGGAATGAATGCAGAGGATGATGCGCCCTTGACCTCCTTGGACATCTCGAACTCGAATGCAGTGCTCGCCTCTTCGACTTAGCCTAGGGCGAACCTTCGGCTCTGATACCACTTGTTGGGGTAGAACACCAAAACGCAGCGGACAAAAATACCCCTCCGACAAATATGGCAAGCATTACTCCAAACGAAAATAAGCCAACACAAATAAATAAAAGACGGAAAATAAAAAGACAAAAAAATTGATAACGGAGTTCGGCGAAAATAGCCTACATCTCCGGGCACTGCCAACCGCAACGCCAAATTTACTAAACTCACCAACAAAATACAATTAGGGTTAAATAACCCACAAATTAGGATTTGCTTAATTAAGGATTTCCTACCAAGAGAGGAGAGAATAGAATAAGGTGCAATTGTAACCCAAAGGCAAGAGACTTATTTATACTAATAAGATCCTACACATCTTTGGTATACATTCGATGTGGGACAAACAATTAATCAAAAACTAACAGTACCCGCTCATGAAGAGGCCTTACCGGGTGCCTGTTTGGTGTCGTCTATGTATCTGATCTACATAATGTCCATAGCCACCAAGACAGTGTACCTGGTGAATGGGGGTATGACTGCGACTGGGATTGTGTGGTTTTTCTTGATGAGGCTTTGCAAGTCGAAGGGATGGTTCTGGTTTATGAGGGTTGACAATGGCTTCCACACTTCTTGATGCAAGTCAAAGAGGTAATTCAGGTTTCTATTTTCTGTTTTTGTTGTTCTTTTTCTTTTGCATATACTTTTGGGATATAGGATTAGGAGTTTGTAGGACTTTCAGGTATCAAAGTTGGTTATGCTTTAAGTGTTCTGCTTTTCGTTTTAAGATATTATGTTAATAATATTTCAGTGCTATTTTTTGGTTTTCAGATGTTTTGTCAATAACACTAGTACGTGGCTCGTGCGATGCACGAAGAACATTATTATGATTGTATTATAAATTAAATTTATAAATAACATTAATCATGATTCACCGATTGTTTTTGGAATTGGATAGGACAAAAAGTCCGACCGTATGGACCAAGAACAGGTTTATCGACCAATTCGGTCCGATTGAATATAATGTTTGCAAGAGAACCGGTCAACACCAACCAGTCAGACATGTAGTATTGGTACGATTTTTTAGATAAACTTTGTTACATTAAAATTATTTTTAATATAAATAAAAGTACATAGTTAAGATTTATAAATTATTTATCATTTACTTTATTTAAATTTTAAAATTTTCTATATTTATTTTAATATTTTTAATAAATTTATTATAAAAGTACTACATATATATATATATATTGGGTCACGCCGTACACGCACGGCGGACTCAAATTTAGTCTAAAAATACAGTGAAAATTTGGTCATTAGTTATAATGATCATGTCCAATTTTTACACTGATTATTTAATATCTTAAGGAATATTGATGAATAATTGATTTTTCTACCAATGCATCATTTTTTTTTTTTTGGTTTTATAAATTATTTAAATACTTTACTTATATTAGAAACACCAACAACAATTGGAGAATTTTTTTGTCCCAAAAATTGCAAATGCCGAATGCGTTAAAAGTTATAATGTCTTTGACGACCTTGCTCATAAAAATGGTAGAATAAAAACATGACAATATAAGTATGAATTTATTATTTTATTTTTGGGCTTTTTTTGTGGCACCATCACTCCAAACAAAAATTCTAAGCGAGCCCAATAAAATGCCCACCTGAACTGGCGCAATAAAATGTCCACCTGAACTGGCCCAATTTATGTAGTTCATAAAAAGCAATTATCTGCCCTACCTAACGCAATCCGTATTGAAACACATAGTTCAGACATTTAATGCCTAAGAACTATTGAAGGTTTAGTGACTTGGTATACAAACACTCTCCTTCAAGATCACAAAAGTGTACATATTCGTATGACAAAAGTTTCAATTTTGGATACAATATCAATTTCTTTTATCACCATTCATGTATCAGTGTGCACAAACACATAATCAAAATGAAGCGGCAAAAATAGAACATCAAATCTGCACAATTCTACTGGTAAATTTGAGACACCTCAGAAAATGAAATATTGTAATTAGTAAAAGTAGTATATAAAAAGAAGGAAAACTCTCGATCTTGAAAAATTCCTAAAAAATTATACTCACTTGCTTGGTGGAGATTTGGATGTGTGTAAAAGCGGCCCTTGTAACCGCTGCTGCCACAACTTGAGGCTCCGCCACCAGAAATCTCAGTTGCCCGTTGTCAAGGAAAGAAAGGGATGGCGACACGAACTCCTTGGTCATGGGGTTCAGCTTCGAGTAACCACATCTGAAGAGGTAGAAAATTTCTTAATCATTGGATAAACTATTCTTCTCAAACCAATGTGATAAACATTATTAGCTCAAAGAAGATTCACCCTCGTACAATGCATAGAGAAGGACGTGTGCAACATCGAGAGTTTTCAATCCAATCGGCTGAATTTCCTAAACAAAAATAAAACAAAAGAAATTAAATATTAGACCATAAAAATTTGCACCACCGAAATCAAGAGCCCCAATTTCAAAAACCCTAAAATGTAGAAAGATGAATAAGTATTATATTGAAACTTACATTTTGACATAGATGGAAGTCCCTCCAATGAGATTGGCCATAAGAGCTAAAACATTCACTATAGATAAGATGGAGAAACAAACAAAACAAGTTAGTTAATTACAGCAATTGCACACATATATGGTGTTCAAAAGCAGTTTTGTGAAGTTGAAATATAATTATTTTTTTCAATAATTATGTATGTTAGTAATATAATTTTCTGAGCATATTTACATTTGCGAGCACCACCAGCAACACCTTGTGATACGATGCTGAAGCTAGTGATCCACTCAGCTAGCCCACCATGCACTATGCTCTTAATCACTTCAATTCCACGCTCCTCTCTCTTCGGTTCTCTCTCTACCTACAACAGTAGTTTGAAGCGAAGCTTCTAATAAACCGTCAGTTTATGAGAAACTACTTATGCTTTGCACAATTTGAGAAAATCCTATCTGCTACAACATCGAGAGGCTGAATTGGAGTAGTATACGCCTCCTGAAACAGTCATCCAATCAAATACAAAGGTAGTTCTAAATTATAATAGAAATACAATTCATGAGAATATCAAACCTCTTAGGCAGCCTTTATAAGAACACAAAAAGTAATAAGTTTCCGTGGCCCATAAAATAGAGTTTATGATTTTTGCCTCCAGCTCAAAGGGATGTATAGAACAACCCCTCTGAGTAAATGGATAATGAGATTAACAAGAGCAGGCTATAGAAAAACTAAAGGGAGATTAGCCACTTGTGTTTCATTCACAAATTATTTTCAGAATGGCAATAGAAGAAAAGTGCAGTTCAAGGCTAAACCCACTGCTTTCCGGTAAGGACCTAGCAATCCATCTAGCACCCCAAACCACTGCATTATTTATATTTTATACAAAAAAAAAAAATCATTTATTCAAAGATAATCATATAAGTCAATTTAAAGAACCTTAATATAGAAATTATTGATCTTTCACCTAGCTTGAAGCATGATGAAGCAAAAGTGATTCTCAGTCGTAAATTAAGCCATGCTGGCGTACATGGATGATGAAATTTCACATATTATAACTTATAAGGTAGCATCTCTCATTTGATTAAATAAATCATTGAATGAAAATCAAATGAAATAACTATGCAAATTTGCAAGAGGAAAAAAAATATAACAATTATATTGTAAAATTAATAATACCCCTTTACCTCTTTTTAATTATAATTTTACCCTCAAGATGGGAGTATATGTAACCTTAAAAACAACTGGAGATTGTTGTAACTAAGCTTACCTCAGGGATGCCTTTATTTAAGTACTAATTATCATAATTTCCAATTGTCACCTTCTGTTTTCAATTCATTTATTTGTTCCTAGAACTTAATACATGATGTCTTTACTTCTCAGAAGAGATTGTCCAAGGAATACAAGCCATAAAACACTTGGAAAATAATTCCAAGTTGTGAAAAAGAATATTGCAGTGTTAGAAGCACTTCTGCAACTTTCAAATATTAAAAAGAAAAATACATGTTAGATAATCAGTTCATTAATTCTCCTTGTAATAGTTCATGTTGTCATTTAACAAACAGTTTGTAACAACACAAAATTAAAAGAAATTATGAAATTTAAAATATGAAAATTGATATTTAAGTTGTATATATTAGTACTTGATTGGAAGCGCAACTGTACCAGGCGAACCAGGCAGAGCCACCGGCGCCGCCTCGAGGGACCAGCTATCATCATTGAGTGTTACATCATATGTGGTCCTGGACATGCAAAATAATTTTTCATTAGAACATCATTCCATGAGGCCGTAATGAAAACAAAAGTTACTTTATGTAGTTGACGACTAAATCTCTAGTCATTACATTTTTCATTAGCAACTTAATGTTTCTATACATTAGTAAGCTGTGATATCGCCAAAAGATGGTGAATGAAAGCATCAAAGTGATCACCAACACATACCATGAATTACATTCAACATAAATTAATAGTTAAATGGAACCAATCAAACGTGAGACATGCCTGAATGTATCAAGTTTGTGGTTAGAACAACCTAAGCAAGAGCGAATACTGATTTCTAACATAAGGACCGTCATAAATAGTATCATTTTTATGCCTGAATTATCATGTGCTCAACCATTCCCCGGTGTTATTATGAATTATAGTCAACTCTATTGTTCTCAGTATGCACCAGAGGCAAATTATTGTCGCCTCTTGACCGGGATGTTGCATTGTCAGTAGCGGAGTTGAGTTAGCGTATTTTATCACTAAGTGTATGTCTGGTTGGCTGATTTTTCAGTATCACACTAATAAGAATGTGGCTAAATGAGTGTAACAAAAGAAACTCAAGAATGAAGCAGTCATTATTGTTGGAATTTAAAATAGCAAGAAACAAGAAAGATGATCTTCATGTTTAGAGTAATTCTATGATGTGAAAGTTGTTATTCGATTGATCAATCATGAGATGAAAAATGCAGCTCTCCCCTTTTATATACAAGACAAAATGAGCCCTAACAACAAGCTTACCTTGAGGGGAAAAGGACAAGTGAAAAATTCAAAAAATGGTATCAATATGGCATATTCTCTTTACGAGCTGGTTTTTGTCTTTGCATGGGATGCATGAGATATTTTCTCTCGGTCTATATGAACCAGCTTCATGGATGAGTTGTTTGGACGTGCATGAGCAGTATATATTTCATCATCCCCGTCAATTTTATGAAGGAACGTGGGACAACATTTAGTTTGTTCTGAAGGCGCGCATAAAATTGGCCAGAAAGTGTTTTGGTGAAGACATCGGCAATTTGATCGTTGGCAGGAACGTGTTGAACCTTAATGATGTTCTTCATTACCTTCTCTCTGATGAAGAAGAGATCCAACTCGAAATGTTTCGTCCTAGAGTGAAAAACCGGATTACTTGATAATGAGACAGCTCCAAGGTTATCACTCCAAATTGTGCATGACTGAGATGTCTGAATGCCAAGCTCTTTGAGTAAGGACTTAATCCACATTATCTCACAAGTGACACCTGCAATGCTTCTCTATTTGGCCTCGGTGCTTGACCGAGACACAACACCCTGTTTTTTTGAAGACCAAGACACCAAATTTTGGCCAAGAAATACACAATGGCCTGATGTGGACTTTCTTTTATCGAGATCCGAACCCCAATCAAATGCAGTTAAATGGAGAGAGTTGTTATGTTTGAAGAGCAAACCATAAGTGATTGTACCAGCCAAATATCGAAGAACTCTCTTGAGGGCTTTCCAGTGAGTGGTAAGAGGTGAGTGCATATATTGACTGAGTTTATTGATGGTGTATGCTATATCTAGCCTGGAAATGGTTGCATATTGAAGAGCCCCAAGTATCTTTCTATACTCAGTAGAATCTGAAATAGGATCTCCATCAAATTTGGATAAAGGAGTAACTGTGCACATTGGTGTATTGAGGCCCTTTGCATCTTTCATGCCTTCCATGTGAAGAATATCTGAAATGTAGGTTTCTTGGTTCAAGAAATATCCCTGTGTGTCTGGTAAAATTTGAATACCAAGAAAGTAGTTAAGGAATCCAAGATCTTTGAGAGGGAAAATATCATTCAGTTTCTTGATGAAGAAGGAAATTTTGGAGGGAGAACTTCCTGTGATGATGATATCATCAACATATGTGAGGATGATAGTGCAGGATTCTTCATCTGTTCTATAGTAAAGAGAGGTATCTGCTTGAGAGTTTTTAAAACCCAGAGAAGACAACACATGTGCTAGCTTTGAGTTCCATGCCCTAGATGCTTGCTTGAGTCCATACAATGATTTATTAAGTTTGCAAACCAATGGTGCACCATTAGGACTGACCTTCTCAAAGCCTGGAACTTGTTCCATATATATATCAGCATCAATATCACCATTTAAAAAGGCATTATCAATGTCTAGTTGTTGAATCTTCCATTTATTAGCAAGGGCAAGAGAGAGGATTATCCTAAATGTAGTTGGCTTCATAACAGGACTATAAGTTTCTGTGTAGTCCAATCCTGCCATCTGAGTGAATTCTCTTGCAACTAGCCTTGCTTTATGCTTAGCAACAGTGCCATCAGAATTCTTTTTGGTTTTTGAAAATCCATTTGCAGCTGATGACACCTTTATCATGAGGAAGTGGGACAGGAGACCAGGTGTTGTTTTTTATCAATGCTGAAAACTCTTTGTCCATAGCTTCTTTCCATTGTGGCAGCTGTTGTGTTTCTTTGTGGTTCTTTGGTTCCAGATGTTGTTGAAGAGCAGCGGCATAAGTCTTTGGGTTTAAGTTACCTGTTTTGGACCTAGTAACCATGCCATGTTGACCTGTAACAGCTTGGTTATGCTCATTAGAGAAAATTTCAGGATTAGAAACATTCTCAATAGGTAAATCTACAAAAAGATCACAGCCAGAAAAATGATCATTAGAGGACAAAGGAATTGGAGAGTTGATGGGAAGATGTGGTGTAGGTTTGGTATGAGGACTGGAACTGTGTGTGGAAGATGGTGTTTGTGTGTTTGGGTTAGGTGGTGGGGTCTATGGAGGAGTGTGATTGTTACTAGGAGGATTGGACTTGGGATTTTCAGGTGTGTGAGTGACAGGAATGTAACTTGGAAAATTTGGAGGATAAGTATGGGTAGAGGATTCTGATGTTTGAGTGGTGTGGAGGGGCTGGTAAGGGAAAGAATTTTCATCAAAAATGATGTTTCTAGTGATTACTATCCTACCATCATTGAGAAGGGCTTTGAAGCCTTTGTGCTGAAGGCTGTAACCAACAAAAGTTGCTGCTTGAGCTCTATCTTGCAGTTTATGTTTATTGAGAGGCCTTAAATGAGGGAAACACAAACAATCAAAAATCTTGAGGTTATGGTAAGAAGGTTTATGACCATATAAGATTTCAAAAGGGCTGTGATATTTGAGAACTTTGGTAGGTAATCTGTTAATGAGAAAAACTGAGGTTTCAAAAGCAAAATTCCAAAGATGCTTAGGTAAATGAGCAGTAGACATCATGTCAAGGCCTAGTTCAACTATGTGTTTATGTTTCCTCTCCACAACTCCATTTTGTTGAGGAGTATATGGACAAGAAACTCTATGAATAATGCCCTTTTTATTGAAAAATGTGGACAAAGGTTTGAATTCAGCTCCTCCATCACTTTGCAAGATTTTAACCTTCTTATGGAACTGGTTCTCTATTATTTGTATGTAATGAAGGGTGGTAATGTAAGTGTCAGATTTATTCTTAAGGAAGAAAAACCAACAAAATCTGGATTTGTGGTCAATGAAACTGATATAATAAGAGTGGCCTTGTTTAAATTTAATAGGAGAAGGCCCCAACAAATCTGTATAAATAAGCTCAATAAGATCATAAGAGTCATTTTCAGAACTAAAAAAAGGCAATTGATGACTTTTGTTTTTAAGGCAAGAAGCACAAACATCCTTCATTTCATGATCAGCAAAGGAGAGATTACAATCACTCATAACCCTTCTAACAATATCATAAGAACTATGCCCTAGTCTATGATGCCATAACTTGAAATTGTTCTTGGCATTAGACTGAATTACATTCACAGCACAAGCTGGATTGCTATTATTGAAAGCAGATAAAAAGGAACTGTGATAACAAGGAGGACTCTGGTCTTCATTCTTGCAGATCAAGTTGAAAGCATACAACCCATTTTTAAGTTTCCCTTTCAGCAACACTTCATTTGTTTGTTGGTCCTTCACAAAGCAAAAATTTGGATAAAATTCAAAGAACACACGGTTATCTTTGGCAAATTGGGATATACTAATGAGATTTTTGGTGATATGAGGAACATGAAGAAGTTTATCAAGAAGAAAAGCATGATCATTATTTGCATGTGATCTAAGTATAGAAGAACCGACATGAGAAATATTCAAACCTGAGCCATCTCCTATCTGGACCTTTTCCTCTCCAATGTAGGCTGATGCAAGGTTCATGTTTGCAAAATCATAGGTCACATGATTTGTAGCTCCAGAGTCAGGAAACCACATGTGATCTTGACTAGAATCAGCCACACTCCCAGCGTGTTGACAGAAGGTGCAGAACCATTGTGGATTTGGGCCATGTTGACTTTATTCCCTTGAGTACTGAAGTTAGGATTGAGAGTATAGCTTAGGCCTGCTCTATAGAAGCACTTGTCAGCGGTATGATTGTTCTTATGACAAATTTGACAAGCCACTCTATTACCAAATATTCTTCTTCCTCTACCTTGACCACCTCTTCCTCTATTTCCTCTACCATTTTGAAAGTTGTTCAGTCCTCTTCCTCTGTTTCCTTGGTTAAAACCACCTCTTTTTCCACCTTGAGTAGTGAAGTTAACACTTGGCATGGATCCTTCAATCCCAGTAGTAATGGCTGACTCCAATCCCTCAAGTCTGCTCTCAAAGCTTAAAAGAAAAAGCATAGACTTCTCTGAGGCTGTATGGCTCTATCCTGGAGTTTACAGTGACCATGGCTGAGTTATAGTCACTGCCTAAGCCGGTGAGGATGTATGAGTTGTGCTCATCATCATGGATCCTTTGTCCAGCAGCTGACAACATGTCACAGCAAGATTTGATCTTCTTAAGGAAATTTCTCATGGGCATGTCTCCCTTTTTGATTGTTTAGAGTTGCAGTCTGTACTGCATTATCTTGGCCCTTGATTGAGTCGAAAAATTTCTCTCTAAAGCTTCCCATACCTCTCTGGAGGAGCTCAAACCAATTGTGGTCAGAAGGACTGATTCACTGAGGGAAGATAAGATCCAACTGAACAGTAGCTGGTCCTGCCTTTTCCAGCTTATAAAGGATGGATTAATGATAGCTTGTTCTCCATCTCCTTGTATATACTGCTCTGGCCTTCTTCCTGAGCCATCAATGAAACATTCTAGACCAAATCCAAAGATTGCAACAAGAGCTTGCTGCTTCCATATCAAATAATTTCCCTCAGATAATTTCACAGTGATAAGTTGGCTTTGTGGTTGGATGATGCCGGTGGTGTTTGTTGAAAGTGGATTCATCATTGCATGGGAGAAATGGCTAAAGTAGAAAACGAGAAAGGAAAGAGACAAGGAACAGATTCAGGCCCCAGATTTCAACCTGGGGCTCTGATACCATGTTGGAATTTAAAATAGCAAGAAACAAGAAAGATGATCTTCATGTTTAGAATAATTCTGAATGTGAAAGCTGCTATTCGATTGATCGATCATGAGCTGAAAAACGCAGCTCTCCCCTTTTATATACAAGACAAAATGAGCCTTAACAACAAAGTTACCTAGAGGGGAAAAGGACAAGTGAAAAATTCAAAAAATGGTATCAATATGGCATATTCTCTTTATAAGCTGGTTTTTGTCTTTGCATGGGATGCATGAGATATTTTCTCTCGGTCTATATGAACCAGCTTCATGGATGAGTTGTTTGGACGTGCATGAGCAGTATATATTTCATCAATTATCAGTAATTTACCTCTAAACCTCCATCATAGTAAATAAGTATTTAGGCCCTCTTGAATCTAGGATCATCTTCGTTTAGCACTAATCTTCAATTTAATAGCACATGAGGATACTAACAAATTAAATAAATAAATGAAGAAAATCATAAAAATGAAACTATGTTGCCAGGCAAGCAAATTGTTGACATTTTTCCAATATCAAATATTAGAAGTTTCTGGAAAATTTGCACATACTCAATTTTCTTGAGGTGTGAATTGTGATCCTCCAAGTTAAAAATCTAAAGCCTTCTGTGTCGGCGGGTCTGCATACGTAGCTGTCGTAAGGTAGACGTCGCGGCTCTCTATTGTCGGGTTGTGGGAAAGCTAACTTCACTGTCCGTCCGATGCAGTGCTGTGGGCAAAGTAGACGTCGCTGCTCTCCATTGTCGGGCGAGTCCGCATACGTAGTTGTAGGAAAGCGAACTTCAACGTCCGTCAGATGCAGCGCCGCTCGCTGCTCTTGGCCATCAGCTTTATTTCGGAGATGGAATCCAAGATAGAGATGGCGGCGTGGAAGCTACCAAAACCGTCAGCGGTCAAATACATGAGACCAAAGTCCTACAACAATATCCAATCGCCTAATATTCATCGGCTCCTGAGATAGAGAGCAAAATGTGAGCTGCAATTTTGAAAGGGAATAAGTGAGAGAAATGCAGCAGGTGAGATTGAAGACGAAGGGAACGTTTATGATGCTTAAAAATTGAACGAAAGAGTACACTGAAGGTTGCGTGAAGAAGGTGAACTGCAAATTTTCGAGGCACCAAATCGCTCAAGACAGCCTGATGATTTTGAGGGGAGAAAGGAGATGTCCAATCGACACCATACTTGCTAAAGTAGCCTCAACCCCAATGCGATGTCGTTTTCTATGAGGAATGGAAAAAATAATAAAATAATCACATGAAACCCAAGAAAAAGTGTGCAAAAAGTCAGAAAAAAAGGCGTGTAAAAACAACAAAGTTACATGGCCACGTTGCAATCATATATAATGCTTTTTTCAATCACGTGCTAGCCATTAAGGGCTCTAGAATTGCAAAGCATGGGCATCCATAAAATGCCACATGTCAACATTTAAGGGCCTCATAAAGTGCCACATATTACCATTTGAAGACACTAACTTCTTCATATATATATATATATATATATATATATATAATACAAATTCGGATTCAATCAATAAATCATTGAATGAATAATTTGATTGGTTTGAAAACGGTCCTCTTCTGAGAGCTTTAGATTGACTTTATGCATATTTGTAAAAAAAAAAATAAACATATTTAAGATATTTAAAACTAATCAATTAATTTTGCAATTGTCGCGATAACTCAATACGAACATGAGTTACTACATAGTAGAGATATTATGCATATCAATTATTATGTTTTTAAACATAATAATTTTTTCGCTTATATAATATATATAAGTACTTATTATAAAAATTATTACATAAATTAATTAATTGTGAAAAATTAGCATTTGCCATTACTTAATTTTTAATTCATCTATTATTTACCATTAATTTATTTTTTAATGAGAAATGATAAACAAAAACTTTTTAAACATCATGATGATTTTATATGTGATTAAAATACTGCTAATATTCGATTTAGGATATTAATGTAAATGAATAATTTCATAGTTTGAGATTTATTGTGGATAACGTAATGCCACGTCCATTTTTAAATAAATTTGTATTTTTAAATAATTTATTAATACCACATAATTTAGTCTCTGGGACTAGTCTCATACCGCAACTCTAAACAAGAGCCCTCACGGAGCAGTACCAGACCTCTAGCGACTTGCGATCTGCGGCTAATACTGATTCCTGTCCCTAATGGTCCTTCTTCCTCACCTCAGATTTATAGTCGAGCACGTTTACTTAACCAATGACCTACTGCATGACAACACATGTTATTGGTTAGAAGCCTCTGTCGAGCGACCAACCACATGCTAACCAGGCCGGCCGAAAAACAGACCATCCATTTTATTATTTGAAAATCGAGTTTCGAGTTGTAGAATAGAGTTCAAACACCATTGACATTATATGTCTGAGTCCCATCTATCTCTCCTTCAGTTCAGGGCTTCTCCCACCATGGAGAATTGTTGTGATTCTTCCTGAATAGCCCAAATTCTCCCGTCGAGAGTCATTTTGAAAGTCTTTCCTAAACTTGCAAGTAAGAATCTTAGCCCTAGAAAGTCAAGTTCAATTACATCTCAATTATATCGACCCAACGAACGGGTTAATTTTTTTCAAATAATATGACACATAAATTGTTCAAAAATATTTTATAATATTTTGGTCTACAATTTTAAAATTAAAGTGCACTATAAAAAGCAAAAAAGGTAGGACAATAGTCAAGCATACAATTTTGAAAACTAAATTTCATTCAAAAGGATAAAATTTAATTTTAAATTTTATTCAAAAGATCTCCTTAATAAGTAAGTCAAACTATTTCAATAAAAAATCAACTTTCTATTTTTGAATTATCGATCAACCTATTTCAATATATATATATATATATATGGATGCGCTCCGGTGAGAATGGTGCTCAATAAAAGAAATAAGAATAAATCTTAGCCGTCAGATTGAGTGATCTAACAGACTAAAACAAAAGCATTTATACATTCATTAAGGGTAGTTTAGACATTTAATACATCAATAATACATAAATCCAGTCGACTCCACCCCAATTAATGCACCAGCTGCCACACCTCCCTCTCCCCATCTCTCTCACTTCTCACCCATCCCGTCAACCGTAAAATTTGGTCAAACTCAACCACCCACACTCTCTCTCTCACTCACTAAAACACAGACACGCGCAGATACATACACACACACACACAACACACATACACACACATAGAGTTCGACCATTCTCACTACCGGCCGCCACACAGTGCCGCAACCACCGATAGACATGGCCAAAACCCGGGCCGGGTCACGACCTGGCCCAGCCCGTCGGGTCGTCGGGCTCGAAAACACTGACCTGAACCGGCACGGGCCTATACTCGTGTCGGGTCCGTGTCCGGGCCGAGTCATGCTTTTTTTAAAAAAAAGTATAAAAAAATAAAAAAAAATTGAAAAGAAGGGTCATCGACCCGGCCCGGCCCTGAGGGCATGAAATGGATGACCCTTACACGGCCTGTTTGAAATTCTGGCCGGTCCAGGTCAGGTTTGACCGGGCCCGGTCAGGGCCGGGTCAGCGGGCCGGGCGACCCTTTGGCCATGTTTAGCCACCGAGTCGTACACCGCTGGTCGCTGATGCTAGAGAAAACGAACGTCGTCAACGACGATTCTTATCTTCTGTCGCAGCTCCAATACGGTGTCGGCGGTGACCAAGAAGAAGAAGTTGTACTATTACCCCGTCGTCCTTCTTCCAACAGTCACCGGCCGCAGCTTCAGCGCCACCGTGCCTCCACAAAAGCCCATCTACCTGCCGATCTTCACTACTCCCAGCCATTCCACCGTCGCGCCTCCACACACGCTCATCTGCCCCGCAGCCGTCCACTTACATCAGCCCTTCCGCCGCCTCCAGTAGCACCGCACCTGCCCACCAGCGTTCGTCTCCGATCGCATCACATCGAGTCGGCCGCGGCCGCCACCTTGCTTTCGGCCAGGTGATTCGCGACGACAAGGACGACAGCCGAATTGGCCGGGAACACCTGAAACGTGATTTGAGTTTGAGGGCCTTGTTTTGGGAATTTGATATTTCACAGGGATCTAATTGCAAATTTTAGAATTTTTAATATATTTCAATTTCACCCATAGACAAAATTTGCAATTTATGAAACATATATAAATCAATGTTATTCTTTATATATTTTTTTATACGTACATAAATTATGTTACTTTTAACAAAAATAATAATAAAGAAAATATATAAAAATATTAAATTAGTAAAAATATATTTTTATAATAATAAATAATAAAATATTTCATCAATTTAGGTTAATTCGATCAACCACCTGAATAATAAAATTATTTCAGCTATTTTTTAGNCTCTCTCGGATTTCGGCCTCTCCGATAGTCCCCCCCTCGCCGCCCGGCCCTCCCTGATGTCGCGACCAAGCTTGCCTCTGGCGTCGGTGGTCCTTGTGGTGGCAATTTCGCTTTCTCTGGAAATTGGGTTTGGGTTTGCCATATCCGACCATTTCTGTCCTAAGGAGAGACCTTGGGTTGCGGAGCTTTGGGTCAGGGTCGGGTGCGGCCTCGGCGGTCCCACTTCTCAAGTTGGATGTCTTGGGTTTATCAGGCGGTCCTCTTCCTCTCCCCTATTTCGACTTCGACGGCGTGCTTTCCGGTCGCTGTGGGGTGCAGAAGCTGTCGGACTGCTTTGATCTTTTTCTCCGGCAGATTGGTGAGTAAAGGCGGTGAGCTTTTGGTCGACGATTGGTCAGTTTCCGGTCTCGTTTGAGGGTGAGTTTCCTTCTAGCCGCTCCTGTCTCGGTTTTCTTTGCCTGCGGCTGGCGGTGTTCGGTGGTTAAAAGGTTGGGCTCTTGAGTGGCACAGGTTCTTTTGGCTTTCGAGATGGTGGGGCTGAGGCTGCGGTATTTAGACAACTCCTTTCCTCCGGTTCCCTGTGTTGGGGTTTCGGGGTTCTCGGTTCTTCTGAGCCCGCTAGTGGTGTTAGGGGGCTTGGTGAGCTGTGTTGGGAGTTTCTTGGTATTTCTGGTTTGGGGGAGAATTGGCTTTAGGTGGACTCGTGGTTTGAGTTGCGATTCAGCTAGGCTTAATTGCCGTGGAGGGGTCGTTTATCTCAAGCAGTGGGTGTCCCCTGGGTTGATTTGGTGGCTGCTAGTCTGGTTTAGGAGTTGCGGTAGAGGGAGGGCTTGTGATTGTGTGTTTTTTAGTTGTTTTTTTGCTGTGTTTTCTGTCTGTGTTTGTTCCTATGATTGTGTTCTAGGTTTGGGCCGTTGGCCTCTGTGAGCCCGGGTGTCAAATTTATTACTCCGTGGAGGTCCGACACTCGGGTATTACTCTGTTGGGGTTTTGTTTAGTTTTGTTTGTGTAGTTGGTTTAGTGTGGTTGTGTTTTTTGTTGTGTGTTTCCCGAGTATTACCCCGTTGGGGTCGGCTCTAGGCGATCTCTGGATCTGCCTCCCATTTTTCTAGTCTTTGATTGTACTATTCAGTCTTTGGCTGCTTTCTCTTCACACTTTGTGCGGTTTTTATTAATATAGTACCTCTATCGTTTCGGGAAAAAAAATATGATATTATAAAATATTAAATAAAAAAATAAAAATTACTAAATATAATTTAATTACATGAGTTATATAATAAGTGTAAAATAATTTTAATTAAAATACACATTATTAAATTTTCCTAAAATTGAAATGCACATAAAAAAATACTCGATCAATAAAATGCACACAAATGGTATACAATATGCACATTTGTGATTGAGTGCTTGCACTTTATTGATTTTGGTATTTTATATATTATATTTTTTCAACCAAAAAATAATATAAAAAATAAATAATATTATTAACATATTAAATATAGTTTTAGTTTAAAGAACAAATTATTTCGATTAGTTAGGATAATTCTGTTAACCGAACCAATTAAACAATTATTTATGTTCAATTTCAATTTGATTTAGAATAAAAGTTCGTTCAGTTCAATCTGCATATAGACCGACACCATGCACCGTAATGTTGAAACGAATTGCACATTAGTAATTGATAGATTGCACATTATATCTTGTTTACATATATATTATTTTTTAATCAAACATATAATATTAAATAAAGAATATTAAATACTAGACATGTTTTTAGAATAAATAATATAATCTATTTCGGTTATTTATGTTAACCAACAAATTAAACCGATTATGTCAAAATTTTCAATTCGAAAATTTGTTTTCGTATTGATTATTTGTTTTCACTTTTAAAGCATATATCTATTGACAAAATATTTTTAAAATCACTCATCCAAAAAAAGGCGTTTCTATCAAATTTTTAACAATTTTATATACATATAACAATATTTTTTAAAATGCACATTCAGACACATTATTGTGCATAAATTAATCACTATTAAATTATAAATTGCTCATAAGTAAAGTATACACATATTAAAAATTAAAAAATTGCAAAATAGTCCCCTAATTATATCTAATTCACTAAAATAAGTTCAGCCCCAAAACAATTAAACACCGTTACTCAGCCCCAAAAATAAGCTCAATCTCAGCCCCGATTTTCTCAATCTCAGCCCGTCTCAGCCCCGATTCGCCCAATATAAGTCACAATTTCGCCAATCTCAACCTCAATTTCACCGTTACTCACTCTCAGCCCCAATTTCGCCCAATCTCAGCCTCAATTTTGCCGCTACCAAACTCAGCTGTCGGCGTCGTCGTCATCCGTCCCCGACTGCCGCCTGAGCTTCCACCTCGTAGGGCTCCTCGCCGGAGTCTCCTGTGGAGAAAGAGACGGGAACGGCGACAGCGGACGTCGACTTTCCAGGCGCGGCAGAGCGCCGCCCATTCAGATTCGAAGTGGCGGCCACATGACGACGCCGGAGACGGCAACCGCGATGAAGGCCCGGACGGGGCACAGCGGTGGCACTACTGGAGTAATCTCTTGAATCGCGGCAGTCTCCGGCGGAGGCCGACTGATGGTGCGGCGGAACCGGCGGATGCAGCGGCAGTCTCCGGCGGGCTAGGTGTGTATATGTACGTGTGTGTGTGAAGTGTGTGAGAGATGAGTAGATTAGTGTGTGCAGTGTGTGAGAGACGAGTAGATTATTTGAGTGTGTGAAATGTTTGAGAAATGGGTAGTGGGTGGGTTTGGTGGCGTGAGATATGGTTAGTGGTAGGTAGGTCCCATGTGTATTATGTTTAATGACATATATACTCTTGATTAACGGTCAAATAATACATACAGTTGATCATAATATTACTACTTATCTATATCTATATCAATATCTATCATTATATAAAAAAAATAACTTTTTTATAATTTTAGAAATATTTTCCCGCCAAATATATTAAATGTATCCTATATATAGTAATTGTTGGCCAAAAAAATCAGATTTTGTTATGATATGGGTAGCTTTTATTTTATCAAGTCTGTTAGCATATTTTTGTTTTGCATTTTGAAATAAAAATCAGTTTTTATTTTTGGTTTTGATTTTGGAGAAATTCTGACACACGGTTCATTTGTAAAGTTTTCGATATTTTTTCGGTAAAGATTTGATTAACACAGTTTGCTTAAAAATCTTCATTTAATATTCAGTTTTTCTTTTGGATAAATTCTAATACACGATTTCTTTTTAATGTTATCTCTCTTTTTTTTCTTTTTATTTTTTGGTAAAGATCTGATTTATAGAGTTTGCTTAAAAATCTCGATTTAATATCTTTCCTTTATACTGATAAACACAATATTTTATCACGTCAATACAAATATATCACATTAACTACAAATTATACAAACTAGATCTCTTATTGAACCTAACAAAATAAATTAAAAGATTACACTTTCATTCAATGTATAAAATTACAATGATATGAATCACCAAAAAAATATTAAAATAAATAGATAATCACAAATCGTAAAATAAATAGATAATCACAAATCCAATATTAACGTAACAATTTTATAATCTTGATTTACTATTTTCATTTCAGTTGATAAACATAATAATTTATCACGTCAATATATATTATCACAAGAACTACAAATTAGACAAACTAAATCACTTATGGAACGTACAAAATAATTTAAAATATTACATTTTCATTCGATGTATAAAATGACTGAAATAATAAACAAGATAATCACAAAATCCACATTCTATGGTAATAGTTTTCTAAAATTGCCATAAAACAACCATTTTCACGAGATAAACAGTCTTTGATATCTATCACATCAATTTATAATATCCAAAATATTTTTATTTTATATTTCTTGATGTTAAAAGATATTTGTTGCTTTTAAAAACGAGTGTGGGGATAATAAATATCCTATCACACCCATACAAAAAAGCACCTATACGAACATGTAAAAAAAATACATTTCATGACTAAAATTTAAAATGTTTATTACTTTTTGATTCATCTCATTCGATTTATAATATTCCACAAAATAATTACAGCCCGTGCATCGCACGGGTTACACATACTAGTATATATAATAAGAATTAACATTTACCATAAATAGTAGTAAGGAAAAGTCAACCCACATTTATTATATACTATTTTTAGCAATTTTTTTATTTTATATTTTAATTTTAATTCATTATAAAAAAATTGAATGGTTCCTAAATTAATGGGTTTTAGATGACGTATCATGTTTCAAAAATTATAAATCATTTAAAATTGGATGGTTCCTAAAATAATGGCTACAAACTTTTCAAAGTTGTAATCATTTTAAATATATATATTCTAATCCAAAAATTTAATCATGTTATATATATATATATATATATACCCAATCAATTAATCTTGATTTTTTTTTAAATTACTATGTTTATTATTTATTAATATGCATAAAATAAAAATAAATAATTCATCGTTAGATATATAATTTATAATCTTAATATACTATCATTTGGTGTAGACATATGAATCATAAATTTTTTTATTTCATAAAATTAAATATTATATTTAAAGAAAACAATGAAATTACTTTGGATCAATCGGGTGATTGAATTAGGGTACTATCCACGTTGATTGAATTACTTTTAGGTGATATTTAAAATAATCAAAAAACTTGACATAACTTGGTTGGTCCCAGGTAACTAAGTTATGTATCAGTTTGACCAGACCAAATCGATTATTGAACCTAAATATAAATTCTAATATTGAAAATACTTTATTATGTAGTCCAAACTTCAAATAATCATATTAACAATACTTTTACGACAATATGATTAATGATTTATGAATATTTATATATCATTTTATTATTATTTATGTTAACAAAATAATTATTTTATTATCATTTTTATTAATGTACGATAAATATAAGATTTTCAGAACCGGAACGTCATCGAAACAATCAAGTTATTTTATTAAATCATTTGTGGTTGTTCAGATTTTAATACATAATACTTTAATATATATATATATAGTACTTTTTGTAATAAATTTAAATAGAAAGTGTTACTTAAATATCTAAACAATTTATAAATTCAAATGTTTAAACTAATTGATAAACAATTTATAAATCTCTATTTTATTTAAATATGTAATTTTATTTAAAATAATTTTTAATGTAACAAAATTTGTTTAGAAAATCGTATCGATCCTACTAGTCCAACATACTGATGTTGACGGATTCGATAGCAAATATTTTATTCAAGCGCAATAGACTGGTTATAAACCGGTTCTCGGTCTATCCGGTCGGACTGTGTCCAACCCGGTTTAATTTAAAAATAATGAGTAAATCATGATTAATGTTATTTATTTATTTAATTTATGATACAATCAAAATATTGTTTTCCCGTGCATCGCACGGGCCACGCACTAGTTTATTATATTGTCATTACTGATTGACCATTATTTATTAAAGTTTGACTCGAGGTGGGATTGATCTTGTTGTCCAAAATTATTCTTATTTATTTCATCGTGCTTCATTCTCATTTGAGCGCACTTCTATATATATATATATATATATATGGTCGCGCTCCCATGAGAATGGTGCTCAGTAAAAGAAATAAGAATAAACATTAGATCGGATGATCTAATGACTAAAAAAAATCAAAATTATACATTCATTAAGGGTAGTGTGGTAATTTTCCACACCTCACCCAATGAGGTGGGCCCACTACATATTAAATCACGTATTCACTTTTCACCTGCCAACTATCCTATCTATCAACCACCCTACCACCCCATTCCTCCCGCACCCACCCCACCCCACCCCACACTCTCTCACACACATTACACACAGACCACACCACAACACCCCGTCGCACTCACGTCGGAAACCGCCCGACCCCAGTCGCCAGCCGTCCGCCGCCGCCCCCCTCTTCACACACACACACACACAACCCGTCATACACATAGTAACACGCACAGATAATCACAGTCGGACTTCACGTCTTTGCCGCCGCTCCGACTCCCGCTGGCACGCGCCTGACCGACGACCGCCGCTGAAAGTCTGCCAGGTGCCGCCTCGCTGCCGGAAGTGTTGAGTTTCAAATAGCCGCCGTTAAACACGCCCCTCTCCGACGTCTCCTCCGCCGCGATGTTCTGTCGCACACCAGTCGCCAACGCAACCATCCAACCATCTTAATTCAGGATTTAAACTCTTGTTTACTTCTAATTTAAAACAGTTAATTGCTAAATTCAGTGTGTCATGGGAGGTCTTTTATGCTTTGAAAATTCCTGTGCTTAGACTAACATACTTGCCATGTCCAAATAATTGACTAAATAGTTGTAAAAATTGGCCTGTAACTATTACTATTAACTACAAGTATGTGATTTCGCTTTCTTTTTAGCATAAAATATGAACCTGTGCAATACCAGTGTTTTGTTTACATCTCATGCAACTTTAATCCTGTTGCTTCAATTGGTGCTATTTCAATATTTTATTTGTTACTAAAATATGCAGTTTTCTAGAATGGAACTATTGCTACTAAAATACGTAATGGTCAAGGACTAAACTAGCCACATCCAAAAGTTTTAAGGACTAAATCAAAATATCTATTGGTTGATAAAAAATTGTCATGACACTGATATTCGAGCCTCAAAATCATGAAAATAAAAATTGGCATTGTGTAGGCATACAAGATGTACAAGAAACAGAGGAGCCTGGAAATAATGGACCCACATAGAGCCCGCTTTAGGGCCAAAATTTAAGGGGAATTTAAACTTCTAAAATTAAGGCATCTTCTTAGGGACTCAATAATTTAGGGGCCTCATATATAGATATATATTTATGTATTATATATTTATACATTTGTGTTAGGGATTCAATAATTTAGGGGCCTCATATATAGATATATATTTATGTATTATATATTTATACATTTGTGTTGGGCTTGGCCCAATCATTTCACATAAATTCATTTACATAAATTTAAAATTTACTTTCTTTCTTCTGCCCGAGTCGAGTTTCACTTCACAAAATCAAACGATTCAAACCCCAAATCTCACGTTTAATTAATAAAAAATTATCTTCGGTCAAGTATGTCTCAGGATAGATTGAATGATTTGACGATGTTATCCATTGAAAAATAAAAAATGGTTATGAAACTTGATTATGGTGACTTGATTGATAATTTTGTACAACCCAAAAGAAGACGAGAAAGTTGTAAGTTTTGTTATTTTAATTTACTTATCTTTCTCATATCATTGTATTTTTCGTATTTATTATCGGCAATGTTTATTAATATTTATTCAATTAAAAAAATAAAAATATGAAAATACGATAACGGGCCACTCTTGAATAAATTGTCTGGGGCCTCCAAATTTCTGGAGACGGCCCCCCACACTTCGTCGGCCGATCACGAGCAAATAGAATTGTGGGTGAAGGTAGGTTTGCTTTGCGTCCAATCGGAGGCCCAATCACGACCGGACATGGATCGTGTTGTTTTGATGCTATCAAGAAAGCCCAGCAATCTTGAGGAGCCCATTAGGCCTGCATATGTTGGGTCCAGATACGTACAGAAGACACAATAATGGGGGAAGTGGATATACAGTTACAGGAACCTCTGATAGGTCGAGTTCCGGTTTATATGGGTCCTCGGGTTCACAGACTGCCACGTTGACTATGGTGGTGAAAGTATTTTTGGGTGCATGATGGTGATGAGTGGGCACCCTAGTAGAAATTAGAATTAGAAGTGTAGTTGCTTGGTTAGATGCATTAGTGTGTATAAGGGATGTAAGACATAAAGAGAGGCTGATTTTGTAACCACAAAAATATTCATTTTTGCCTGGAATCATGTTATAGGAACATGTCACCAGTGTGTGCTGTATTTTACCTTTGGAAATCACTAGCATGGAGAATGTAATGGGGGTACAAACCAAAAGGTGCCCAGTACAAG
The DNA here is from genome assembly GCA_008636005.1 of Striga asiatica. Taxonomy (NCBI): domain Eukaryota; kingdom Viridiplantae; phylum Streptophyta; class Magnoliopsida; order Lamiales; family Orobanchaceae; genus Striga; species Striga asiatica. The sequence continues at coordinate 219,867 of BKCP01004283.1, forward strand.
CATTTGTTAATTTATTACAAAATGTATGTTTAATATATTAGTCAACACGAGGCCCTCTGTTAACGTTGTTAAATTTCATTTGAGTTTGATTGATAGCTAAATGTCAATCACTATAGATATAAACATATAAGAAAGGAGATGTAATATTATGGAGATGTAGACTAATTGCTTGCCGTTTGAAAGTCAGAATCTTTAGAAATCACATCGTAACATATATGTTTATATAGGGGAAAAAAAAAAGTAAACTAGAGATTAGAGATGTTGATGGGAAGCTTGATATGGATGATGTAGACGAGTCTTCTAAACTCCAAGATTGAATCTTCCTATGTATTAATTTAAAATTTCTTGAATTTAAGTGGCAGACTTACACATTTTGGATACTAACATGGTGAATTTTTGTGATTCAAAAATTGATTTTTTATAAGCAATATTGATTTTGAACATTTTTTTGTCTTTGACATAAATATTTTATTTGCAATTTTGGTAAACATGCAATTTATTTTTGTCCTTTTTTTTCCTTAATCAAATCATCATGTATTATTTATTTTTACTAGTATGTAGCCCGTGCGATTCATGACAGAAATGTTAAATAAGTCATTCTCATAAGTCGGTATGTTTAGGCTAAAAAAACAATAGCATAGGATCATTTATTTTCCATGTCTTTTAGTAAGGGTTGTATTTTTTTAGCTACAACGTTAAATCTGAGTCTGTTATGGCTAGCTTATAAGTTAATTAATATATTACCTGGTTAATACATTTATACTAATATAAATTGATTTTAGGATATATATTTTGGTGTGTAAAAGGACCTCAACCAGACCCAAACGACCTGGATCGACTTCTCAACTGGTTCGAGTAAGTTCCCGACGGTGAGCACTTTGATGCTCAAGTGATTCCATAGTATATAATAGTGTGTAGAGTGTAAATTTATATACCTCATCCTTTTATATAGGGGTGTTACCTTGTTGCCCAAGGCTGCCCGAAAAATGCCCATTTCGTACTTTCCAGGTGCCAAATTTCCTGATTATGTTAGGACACGTGGTCCAATCCACGTGTAGTTCTTATATTAATTATATTTATTCTTATACATTAGTCTGCCTTATTAGACGGTCTAATCGTGCGACCAACCTCACTTCTTTCGAGGTAGATTGTCTTCTACATTGAGCTCCGATGTTCTATCTCTCATGTCGATCATCGACCTACATACCTTCAGGTCGAGTTTCTACCAGGTCATCCGAGGGCCCTAGCTCGATCTGTCGGCGATCCTTTTTGTCTGCAGCGTCACAATAGACCTACTGACTCTTTGACTCTTAACTTCTTCGATCTTGCCGACCTACAGGTTCATCCGATCCATTTTTGTCCCATTTTTGTTGCATTTTTCGTACTGATTTTATCTTTCTTTTTCCCCCGTCTTAGGTCTTTTCGTACTGACACTTAAACCTTTGTTCGTCCCGAACAAAAAGAAAAGAAAACAAGACACGAGCATGGATATCGATTCAAATAAGAAGATTTTCAAAATGTCCAAGTCAACCAGGTCGAATTCCAACGACCGTGAAACCATATGCCTCAAATATAAACTTGGCCTCGAAATGACAAACTCTCAAACGCATAGATTATAATATAGACCTCACTCATTTTCTTACATGAATATATGATAGGTTCTCTCAGATTGGTCAATATTCAAGTTTCAACATATGCTTGCCAATCGTTTAAATTACTAAGAAACAATCAAAGCTCAAAACTTGTAAATCAAGAGGACTTCACGGGTTGTAATGTAGGCTATTTGGTTCAAGGTAAGGATATATAAAGGAAAAGAAGCTCAAATAAACAATCACAATTCTCGAGCAAATAGATTACTCGAGTTCTCCGCCACTTATCCAGAATAATCATGACGACACACTTACTACCCAACCAACATTCCACAAACAACACATAGATGCTCAGAACAAGTTGCAACATCATCACTTAACCTTATTTTTTTTCTTTTTCTCTTTATTTTTTTATTTGGAGAGTAACTTTTTCCCAACAAGATTGAATCAAAAGGACAACATTCTGTAGGTGTGAACATTGGAGGTCATCCAAGTTTCCTACAGTAGTTTCCCAATGCTCATTATCTGTCAAAATGAATCGACTAGTAAGAGGAGCAGAATCCATTCGATTCGCCTTGTGAACTCTCAAAGTTTTTTTTTTCTTTTTTTTTTACTGGTCAAGCAAATAACAATGCAACTCAATATCCACCATAATCAGAAATGCCACCAATCCCCCAATCATCACACAAATCAGTCAACAGGTTGACAAGAAAAGGTTTTAAGCTCAAAAGGGCTACTAGTGGAATAAATTTAGGACCAAAGAATAAGGCAGAAGTGAGCTAATCAAACAAAACGCCTCAATCATATTCACAATTTTAAACTCTAATCGATTCCTTTCAAACAAACTCAAGGCAAGTTCTAATCATTCAAGAATATGACCAATATCTCACAAGAAAGAAGAGTAAGGATCAAAATCTCACAAGGTAAATAATATATGTCACTCAAAGCAATCAAGCAAATACCGAGGCAATGATCAACACAACCATCATCACAACTTCCCAATTTCATCAAACATTCATCAACAAATCCTATAATTCACCAATACCATGCTCAACAACACAAAAACCTAAAACTAGACCAGTCCACCACATAAGCATGCAAAATCCAAATAGACTCCCCCACACTTAAAATGAGGCAATGACCTCATTGCTTCAACTCAAAACAGGAAGTCAAATAAAGGACCTAGCACTTTCATATAGCAAACCAATACTAGCAACTACCACAAGAACACAAGACTCAAAAGAGAGGACAGGAGGAGAACAACTCAAAAAGGATAAAAAGGAAAGGGTGTGCAAACCGAAAATGCCTCGAGGAGAATAAGCATCCACATACGAGCTACTCGCCCATGCACCGCTCTGGACCTCGAAATTCGTCCTGCTCAAGCTCGCAAACTCGTACCTGCCAAGAAAAACACAGAAACTCCAAACTCCAATTATTAAAAGATGAAATAAAAAGCAAAAAGAAAATAACTAAGAAAGCAGTAAATCACTTGGGTTGCCTCCCAAGAAGCGCTTGTTTAACGTCATTAGCTTGACGAAACCTGTGAGGAACTCAGCCAGGGTCCAAGAAGAAGTGACGATCGTGCCACGCCTTTGTATTCTCGAGCAGTGGCAGTGCTGGCTCTAAGGCCAGAAGGCGGGCACTGTGGGCACGAGTGGCTACGTTCTTGATGTAGTGAGTCTGTTCACGAGAAATCCCCAATGTCTGGAACAGAGCCTTCCCCAACCGAGCTCCCTCGTCAACCTCGGCAATCAAAGGCACATCAATGGAGCAAGTCGAAGAAAATACCATCACCTCCGGAAAGCAGTGCAGTGGCCTCGGAGGCGGATACTCCAACTCGAAGGTGGGGGGAGGGTCTTGTGAATCGACCTCCTCCTCTAATGCATCGTACCCGGCTCGTGGGAGAATGTCATCCTCTTCGGCCTCACACATTTGTTGCAGAATTCGAGCCTGAGGCTCAATATTGAGGTGTGGGTTGTCGACTTGTGCCTCTATCGAATCGAGACGTACAGTGAGGCTCTCTATTTGGGTGCTCAGCCGAGCACATCCGAGCTCAATCTCCTTTTCTTGGTTTGCTCGGGCCATCATCCAATCGAGGATGAGGTCGAGCTTGGCATTGTACTCGGAGGAGTCGTCCTGGAGCTCATTTGGATGCTCGGGCATGGGATGTGGGTCCACAACCTCGAGCTTGTGGGCCTGGGACTCGATCGAGTCGATGCGCCTTGCTAGACTTTCCACGTGCTCGCTCAATCGGGCACATCTGAGCTCAATCTCCTCCTCTTGTTTCGCTCGGGCCATCAATCGATCTAAGATGAGATCGAGTTTGGCATTGTATGCGGCCTCTTCTTCTCGAGCTGAATTAGACTCTATAAAATGGAGAATCTGGTCGAGCTTCTCGTTAAACTCGTGGGACTCATAAGTTTGCTCAACCGAAAAATCGTTCCAGCACTGCTCAGAAGAATTCGGGTAAGGTTGGGTGTGGTACCCGGGGGAATAGACCGGCTCGTCGTTCCAAGATGTTTAATGCAGGGAGGAGTACCCATGATTGAAATTCATTATACCTGCACACCAGAACCAAACAACCACGCGTAGCCAAGAAAAAAGGATAGAAAAGAAGACAAAAACTAAAACAAGAACAAAAGAGAAAAACACATATGCACAAAAGAAACAAAAACACTAAAAATACTAAAATAAAGAGAAACACAGAAAATAAGATCAAACACCAAAGCTAAATATCCTACTTCTCTTCCCCGGCAACGGCGCCAAATTTGTTGTAGCACAAATTATTATTTTTTACCGAGTACCGAATCGAAAAATTCGTTCCCCGGGTCGATCTCTCGAGGAAGGCTGTTCGGAATCTACTTTGGTATTGATTGCACAGAAAAAGAAAATAAATCCTAAACACTCTAATCAGATAGCAGTTGGGATGAACTATTAACTAAGAAATAAAATAAAAAGCAATAATCTACCTAAAAATGCGAATGGAACAAAGATGGAGAAGCTAGGGAATCGGGGATAATTAATTCAAGTTCTAGCAAAGCCGGGCAGTCAATTGTTCGGTTCGAGATTGACACTCTCGCTTAAACATCTAGCGGTTCGCTCCCAATAACTTTTCGTAACAAGGGATTGAACATAGACGAACAAGCTCGAGCATACAACACAGGACAATTATCTCAATCCCAATAACTTTTCGTAACAAGGGACGGGTCATCGACAAGCACGTATTTCAATCTCAACCCATAGATTATTCAGCTACGAAATCATCTATCTCATGCGAGCCTAGGTCTACGACTTCTCCCCTTTTGGTTCTAAAAGTCGCTAATTCAATTAGAAGGTGATTAATCAACTAATCATATGGAATCAAAAAACCCTAACTCGACAAATCAATATTCAATTGTTACCAATTGCAAGATCGAAGTGTCACCCTTCGATTATATCAAACTATCAAGCACAAATTCATCAATTCCTAATCAATTCAACTCACATAAGCATGAACAATCTTGAGCCCGACAAATGCACGTTAAACAAGAACAGTCATCTCCTATCCCTAGCAATCAGAATTAGCTACGCAAATTGAATTCAACACAATAATTCATTTCTCCTAATTTAACCATTATTCATGAATTAAACAAGAGAGAAAAGAAACTTACCAATAATCTCAAGTCCAAATGTTGAATTCTAATTACAAGCTTAATCCCTAACTAAGAAGAAGAAGAAGAAAAATGGAAAAGAAAAGTGAAAAGAACGAAGAAAAATGAAGAAGAAGAAGAAGAAGAAGAAGAAGAAGAAGGGAAGGAGAAAGGAGTTTCGTGTTTTTACGGGCTAGGGTTCATCCCCAGAAGGGGAGAATTCCTTTTGATCGAGGTTCCGTACGTGTATTTATATCCCAGGTGGTGTCACGGCGTGAGATTATGAGGCGCGGCGTGAAGAAATACTAGTGGCGCGACGTGAAGGAGCTTCGCGGCGCGGGGCTTGGAGGAGTCTTGCACTCTGTCGGGGCGTGGTGCTTGCCACGAGGATTGCCGCGGCACGAGGCAAAGGAGTTCCACGGCGTGGGATGTCTTCACGGCGCGGAGGGATCTGGTGTCGCGCCGCGGAGGTGTTGTCGCGCCGCGCCGCGGAGTGTTGTCGTGCCGCGGCGCGCGGGGCTGCTGGTTGGGCTACGCGTTTCGGGCTCGTTTGGGCTTGTCCGAACTCGGAATTGAGTTCCGTTTTTTCCTATGCGTTGCCAATGAAGTCTTCTACGCAATGGTGCTTACAAATCCAATTTTTTCTTGAAAACCTATTCTCCCAAAGCTTTTGACTTGAATTTGGCGGCTTCCGTGCGCGACTTCACTTCTCGGGCTCGTTTGGGTTCGTTTGGGCTCGGAATTTGATTCCGCTTTTTCCTGTGTGTTCCCAACGAACTCCTCTATCTACTTATGCTTGTCCAACTGACTTTTGCCCAAAATTCGATCTTTCCGAAGCTTTCGACCTACACACCATAAACAAAGAAAAACCGAAAGAAACATACGGAAAACACATAGAAAACCAAAATAGAGATAAACACACAATAAACTATAAAAACGAATAAAAACCAACGAAAAGACCTAAGACGGGGGAAAAAGAAAGATAAAATCAGTACGAAAAATGCAACAAAAATGGGACAAACACGTCACAATAGACCTACTGACTCTTTGACTCTTAACTTCTTCGATCTTGCCGACCTACAGGTTCATCCGATCCAGTTGGATGGAATCTTGGGTCAAATCGACCTGGTATGGTATCCCATATCATCTGTTACCCCTCACTCTCGTCGAGTTATGATAACTCGCCTTTTGATGATGTGACAAGTTGGACGATCGCTTTAACAATTTTGCTTTGTCAGTTTTTGTTTACATTGTAGAGAGATTGAAGATCTTCATATAGAACGAATAGAAACATATCGACGTCTGAATTTGAATGTGGATCGTTGCAACACTGGTAGTATGAGTTCATGGGCTATTCCTTAAGCCCATTTGCGGGCATGCCTAATTTTTGTCGATGCATTTCCAGACGTAGTGGACCAACTCAAAAATTATTAATGTAATTATATAAATAAATTTAAAATAAAATATTATTTATATTATATAAATAAATTTTAAATAAAATATTGTTTATAAATTTTTACAAAATATACCCACATCTAATTCTACATAAATTTTCGTATTTATCATATCTCATTATAATTAGAAGAACAAAAATAATATCATATATATACTTCATCAATAAAAACTAATTTGTAAAAAAGGAATAACACAGTTCAGTGACATTGAGAAAGATAGCAACTTGTTTGTTTACATATTTTAATTAATCAATAATTCCATAGTGATCCTAAAGGTTTTTGGTCATTATGAATTAGAATTTTTTTTTATAATAATAATAAAAAAAACTTTAATTTAGCGATTTCTAAAAAATAAATTTCTTTTATAAAAAAGATATTTTTTTAGTTTGCATCCTAAGGCTTTCTAGTATGTAGCATACCATGAAATGGTAATATATTCAACAATAATCTCTTTATGGAAGAAAACTAAAATAAAAGATAAAAAAGAAATTAATAATGATTGACAAGAGTATACAAATAATCACATGTTGAAATAATAAAAAAGTTAATATATTTTAATTTATCATCTGACCATTAATAAAACTATTTAATGTATTTGATCATTATCTCGTAAGTGGTAAATTATTTTACTTTGAAGATTTGTTTATTTTTTATATAACTAAACAAAACTTAAGAAATATATTGGCAAAGATTAATTCATCAACTTGATTTCACTTGATTAATTGGAAGGAAAATATATATTTTTTTTTTTTTCCGAAACGATAGGGATATTATAAATAAAAAAACGCACAACTATGCAAAAGCAGCCCGTGGCTGAATATTACAACCAGAAACTAGAAAATGGGAGGACGGATCGAAACCGCCTAGAACCTCGCTAGCCACACTAGAAAAGAAACAAATAACACACAACTAAAAAGAAAACACCAACACACCAACTACGAACGCTCCCCACAGGAGAATAGAAACGCCCCCCACAGGGGAATCAGTACCCAGTACCGGGACCAAACGGCCCAAACCTAAAAAACAAGACCAAAAATAAACAACACGCAAAAACCACTAAGCTACCAACAAAACAAAAACAAACAAATTAAACGAGCCCTTCCAAAGGGGCAACACCTAGCCGAACCAGCGGAACCAAGTCAGCCGTGAATCCCACAGCCAGAGACTACAACCCCGAAACTGCCAAAACCACTCGGTTGCATAACGGTGTCGAGACCCTAGCCCCGGAACAACACCAGCTAACCCGCACCACGGCCACAACACCAAATTGCCCGGAAACGGCAAGAAAGTGCTACGGCCCCAGCCCTAACCCCAAATCGCCTGGAGACTGCCTGAGACCACCGCACTGCCGCAGCACCACCCCGACCAACACCACTGGCAGATGAATGGATGCGACGGCCCCTCCGACCCAAAATCCGAGTATAGAGGGTAGACGGCTTCAAGCAGAATGCGACCCCAATCGCCCGACCCCCAAGTTCGCCAACCAATCGAGCCGCATCCCGCCCCAAGAATCGCACGACGGCTCCACCACCGCACCACAGAGAAGCCACCAAGCGGAATTGACAAAACTAAAAGGAAAAAAAAAACCCTCTGAAGACAAAACCCTCGCCCCGAAAACTCTCGCCGTCGCCTTCTCCGATCTGAAGTCCTCTGCCTTCCTTAGTGGCAATAGCGCTTCGCCGGCGGTCACTGACCTTGGATGCTTGGCTCCCGCCCCTAATTTTCCGCTCCGGCTTCCGCATCCATGGAGTCGGGCCTCGTCGGTCGCGGAAGGAAAATATTTACCCAACATGTTACGATTTTTCTATAAATATTTTGGGATGAAAAGTGTGAAAAATAATTGATATTATGAATAGGACTTAACATTTTCCTTCATGTGAAGATTAATATTTGTTTTATAAATTTATTTTCTTTGACTCTTTTGATTTTCTTTTTTTTTTTTAGTGGGTTGTATTCTTACGATACAGATGCATATTAGAGCCCAGGTTGTGCATATGATTCATATTATGGAAGAAGTGAAGAAACAAGAGGCTTGTGGTACAATGATCGTGAGGCTAGATTGCCAGCTATGGTTCGAAGAGCCGTTGAAAGTGTTCTTCAAGTTGTGAGGATACCATATCATCTTTGACATACCACACATCACATTGCCGATGATTTTCCATTTTTGTTCAAGAGGTATGGTGCACCTAGAGCCGTTGAGAGATATTGGTATCGACAAGATGAATGGGCGTAATCAAAGTTTGATGGGAACCATTATGATTGGGGAAATCGTAGAAATTCATTCTTTGAAAATCCACAATATTATCGGTCGTTTGAGCTTTCTTATGAGCACAATGTATCTCAACTTCAATATGAAGGTTCATAATATTATTCAAAACCGTCACTAGAACAAGAGGATAGTTCATTGTTGGTGAAGATCTTCGAAGAGTTTCAAAATGATTGGATGACTAGTAGCAGAAATATTTATGACATATTGAGCGATATTGATGCTCGAGTCAAGAGTCGACTATCATGTCAAGCCGACACAACTGAAGTGATGTTGTAGACGTTGGTCTGAGCACCGCGATGAAGTTTGATGTGCTGAAAAATTATTTTTTTAAGCTGAATGATGATCCAAACGACGAAGATGATGAAGAAGAAGGAAATACAAAGAACATTTCTGCAGCTATTTGCCCGTCGAATAACATTTTGGCAGGGTTTTTTGCTGCTATTGGGGGTCCCAATAACACTGCAGCTGAAAGTGAAAGTGATTCAAAACATCTATTAGATACCCCGAGCATGGTCGAAACTTCATTCCTTATGTCTGAGGTCAAGAAAGTAGTAGCCGAGCATGCTAAAAAGCAGGATCCTTATATCCTTGAGGTGATTTAAATTTCCTCTAATCCATGAGTTCGGGCTAATCGTTGGCTATGATGATTTGTCACCGAGACAAAAAGATCGGTCCATCACTCGACACCAGACAAGGGGTTTGACAAGCATGGAATTCCAAGGTTCGTGCCTCCATCATGGCCAAGTCTGATGCCGCCATGGACCGTTTGAAGAAAGTTGAGCAATAAGTCGAGTCAACGACGATAAAAAGAGGCGCTTGTTGGGAGGCAACCAATGGTGTGCGATGTTCGACTGCTACTTCTTCTCTTCTATAAGGTGCACAGTTTTTTAACACTCTATTTTGTTCTCTTATGTGCAAACTCTATGTTTGGAGAGGCACAGAACAATTACCCTTTTCAATTGTTCTGCTCTACTTATTTTGCAATTTGGTACAATAATTTTTATTTTGAGTTAGGGAAAATTTTCAAAAAAGATATACCAAGTTGGGTGTTTTACTTAAATGAGACATTATGTTGTCCTTAACAGAAAAGATACATTTAGTTGGTAATTTGTCTCAAAAATTAAAGATGCATTAGTCATCCCATCTAGATAAAATTTTAACGTGGACGGATAATTTAATGACGTGGCACTTAACATTTTCTTAATTTTCTACATGATATTTTCCTGTCTTGATGTGGAATCCTCATTGCCAAGTAGACACCTACACCAGGATAAGAATATATATATATATATATATATATATATATATAAACAAATTTCTCTTCTGCTACATCCGCTGTCTGCTGCCGGCGTTGGTCGTTGGCCAACTACCTCTGGTCGTAAATTTCTTTACATCATCCTGAAGTTCTTCTCGTACTTGTTCACCTCCTAAAATTTCTTGTGAAAATTACATCGTTAAGGCCATGAATTGTGCCGATCAAAGTTTTTAGATTTCGAATTCCGTTCAAAATTCAGTATTCGTCTTCAATTTTCCGGTGATTCACAGAGACCCACTGAAATTCGAAGACACCTCCATAATCCTCGCGCTGTCGTGCACCTAGCGGCATTCACCATCTACGGAATGGTCCCACCGGCGGTTTGGACGTCGTCCCTCCCAGATGCGGCTCCACGCTCACTGCCTTCCCCAGCCGAAAACTCATCTGCATGAGCCCCTCTCCATTCCATTTCTCCCACCACTATACCCGACGCATACCTTCTTCTACCGCCCCTCGCCAAAAACATGCCTCGTCGTGGGCCTCCGAAGCGGAGACTGCGAAATTAGAGATGCTGGCTTTGTCAAAGCACTCGGCCGTGCTCACGCTCCATGCCACGTTACCCTCGCTTGGCACAGAGCACTCAGTTGCCGCAATGCTCTGCGTTGGTGGGTCGTCCAAGCTTTCCCTACTCATATACCAACATGTATTGAAGATCGGGGCCTCGTCCAGATAGTCCTTCTTGCGGAATGTAAGGTACAACGTCGTCTGTATCGCAAAGATCTCTAGCTCGAATTCGAGACAATTCTGGAGATGGTGGACGTCGTTGGGTGCACGGTGGAGAGAGGAGTCTGAAGGTGTCCTCAAATTTCGGAGGATTGCCATGAATCGCCATAAAATTGAAGAAGAAGACTGGATTTTGACAGGATTTTTTAGATCTAAAAATTTTGACTAAGAGCAATTAACAACCTTACCGATGGAATTTTTTCCAGACAATTTAGGAGGTGAATGAGGACGAAAAGACCTTCAGGATGATGGTAGATGGTCAGCCGACGACGGCGGACGTCGTCAGCGAGCGGCGGAGGCGACAATTCATGCATTTAAATATATTTTTTTTTTATATAATATGTATGTTCTTAAAATTAATTAATATGTTGATTAATTTTGGTAGGAATATATCTCTTGATTGCCTTAGGATTGTTAAGGGAAGATCCTCTCTCCTTCTCCCTATTTTCCCCCCACAGCTTTTCCCTCTCCAAGCAATAGCAAATTCTAAAAATTCTCTCATTCTTTCCCCCTCCCAAACTCTTGAAGATTTAGAGAAAATTTCCCTAAAAAATATCTCTTGGTCCCTTGTTTCCTCTCGCGCGCACGACCAGTCGTCGGTGATGCCCCAGCACGCACACGAGAAGGCCTTAGCGTATCGCATCACCGACCGCCTGCCATCTTGACGAGCATCTGCCCATCCTCAGTCCACACGCGCAACCCTTATGACTAGATATCCACCAAGCCACGCATTCCAGTATCGCCGGCGAACCCTCGCCCTGTCCGGTCGCGAGCCCTCATCGAGACTGCGCGTCCATGCAGTTTGAATCCCATGAAAACCCGATCCAGCCATCCCTGCTTGTAGATTCTTTGAAGGTGGTAATTTAGTTGGATCCCTCTTGTGTTATATTGTTCTTGATGAGTCTTTTTAGATCTAATATGTTTGAGTTTAGATCTAAGTTTCAAAATTGGAGATCTTTTATTTTGGATTAAAACTCGTTGAATTTTGTGTGTTCTTGTGGAATCTTGTGGAGGTCTGGAACTCATTTGATACCTTAAACTAATATATGAATGCCTTGAATGATGCTTTGATTATTTGGATATTTATGAGATCACTTGAAGCCCTTTTTGGTGCCTTATAATCAAAATTTTTTCTAAAATGCTCGAGTTGTGCCTTATATTAAAAACTTTTTGGTCCCTTTTTGAGTGTCGATGTACCTGTTAAAATTTCGTTACATTGGCTAGAGCTGAACTCCGAAATCCCCGGTGAAGAAGTGCAGCCGCTGGTAAGCTAGCCACAGCCGATATTGTTAGCGGGCGTCCAACACGCGGGCAAGGGACGCCACAAACGAGCGCAGTAGTGGCGCACGCGCGTTGCGAAAGCCCGCAGTTAGGTGCTGAGACCCGTAGCAGTCGTCGCCCCAACGTCGCCCGCATGACCCCCGCGTCACCCGCAGCCATGTCGTGGCCTCAGCAGAAGCCGCAGATGCCTTCAGCCGTCCTAGTGCGCGCCCCTCTGCCCAGCAGCGTACCGACCCGCACTCAAATATGCTGTCAGCGTCTCCAAGTGCCACACTTCAACTCCCGTGAGCCCAACTGCGCTCCCAGACAACCTTCAGCATCGCCAGACGCGCCCCAGAAGCTCCAAGTAGCTCCCAGACGCCCCAACAGCACCCAGACGTGCCCCAACCATCGCCAACGCGAGTCCCAGCACGCCCAGCCGCCCTGCCTGCTCCCGTGCCAGTCCACAAACCGTTTAGCTATTTTTGGATCCGAAACCTCGTTTTTCCTGTTGAAACCATTCTTAGCCTTTTAAATTATTTTTCAAGTTTTTCTTTAATCCGAGAGTTCCAAATTCCACAAAATTCCATGAACTACTTATCAATAATTTTCAAATTCCACAAAATTCCATGAACTACTTATCAATAATTTTTTACTAAGTATGAATTTTCGTTGAAATTCCTAGTTATCGAGATAATTATTCTGAGATATTATCTTGATTAATTGTATTTGTTTGCAGAGCCGAGCCCTCGACCTACCTTTCTGCTGTTCATTTTGCGTTTGCCTTTCTTGCTGATCAGGTGAGTGTTGATAAACCTTACCATGTGGTTATTCTTTATAATTACTTGGCTTGATAATCAATTTATGCATGTGAACCACTAGTCTATGCGTGTCTCACCCGCCGATGGGTTATGCCGGTGGCATCCTATTGTTGTGCCTTTGTTTGTTTCTCCCACTAATGTGTTATGCCAGTGGTTAGTTCATGTCGAGGGGTTATGCCGACAAGGGTTGTGTGTACACATGAGGTTAGGGCCGTATAAGAGGTAGACTAGGTAATTTGTGTTCATGGTATGATTATGATTTCAGTCATTATATTGAATAGATTGCATGGTATTCCCCTGGTTTCCCCTTTTCAGTTTGAGCTGGTGGCCGTGGCAAAAGACGGGCGAGTGAGGTAATTATAGTTGCTATTATGAACTTTCATCTACTTCTGCTTATTGTTATCATGTTTATCATGTTGAACTGTTTATGAACTTGAATTGTTTTGCATGAGTTGAGACTGGGTTTTGATTTGGTATTGAACTGATTATTATGATATTGTTTCGAGACTTATTGATGAGCATGCAATATTATTATATCTTGATTTGAGTATATGATTATGTGTTTCTCTGGGATGGTTTATTCCCAAGGTTTAAGTTGATACTTAAGCATATGAATTGAATTTTGGTTGACTAATACCCGTTAATCGATTTGAAATTGAAAAATGATTTTCGAAAAATTTACTCTGATAATTGAGAAATTCGATATTTCTCCTTTTAAAATAATGGGGCGTTACAAAATTCGTAAAATCCTAGATCAGATATAATAAATAAATTATAATATGACTTCTTATATTAGATATAATAATTAAATTATATGTAATTATTATTAACATTCGAATATTCAATAATTTCGATTCGAATATGTGCATATTAAGATTCAGATTCGAATAAATTTTGGATACAAAATACTATTCTTATTCGAATTCAGATTTTACCAATACGAATAACGAATCAAATTTATCTAGACGTAGTTGTCTACTTGGCAATGAGGATGCCACATAACGCCATATAAATAACACGTAGGAAATTAAGAAAATGTTAAAAGACACATATCACCTTATCCATCCACGTCAACATTGTATCCAGCTGTGGTCATGGCCAAATGGCGGGCCGAGTTAGCTCGGTGGGTAACAAGGCTTGAAAACACCGGTTCCGGGCCTGTTCATCGAACTGGCGTTTTGGGGTCGGTTCACCCTGATTCCAGGCCGATTTGGGTTGTTCAACAGGTTTTGGGTTCGTTCTGGGCGAGGCGGTTTATATTTATAAAATTGAGGAGGGGCAAGGGGGTGGGGAGGGGTTTAAAGAAATTGGACTTGGGATTAATTGTCATATTATAAGTTAAAATATCAAGTTAGTTGAATAATTTTTTGGTTTACAAAATGATATTTTAAATTGTAATATGTCAACTAAGTTGTGTACGTATCATTTACCTTGAGAATCAAAGTCCTCGTAGGTATCTTACTATACTAACCATGATAAAAGTAGATGGAAGGATTGAACCGACTGTCTAGTCCTTATAGTCACATGTGTCGTACTCCTCTTCATTTCTAGCAGTTCCACTAGTACTAGCAGTAATATCGAATGCCTCATCTTCTTCATCATCTTCGATAGTTATCGTGGCCTTTGTGCCCTCATTTCGGCCTTCTTCTAGTCACTCAGCACAATTTGAGTCTCCATGTTTTGTAACATCAACCTAGACTGTCATGCGTCCAATGTATATCCTCCCTCGCTGAATGCTTGTTCAACCGCTAGAGCTGTAAACGAGCTGAGCTGAGCTCGAGCTTAAGGTGCTTGAGCTCGAGTGCTCGAGCTCTTAACGAGTTGAGCTGAGCCGAGCTCGGCTCGTTAATAAAGGAGCCAAAATTTGGTCTCGAGCTCGGCTCGTTAAGGCCTCGAGCTCGAGCCTTAACGAGTCGATCTCGAGCTTTAACAAGCCGAATATAAAAATTATATACAAATCCTATTTTTGAGCCTTAACGAGCCTTATAGAGCTGAGCCATACGTGACTCGTTAACCAATCGAGCTTTAAATGAGCTCGAGTTTTAATAGCACTATCAACCGCCATTGTTGAGGTCGGAGCAACGAAAATCTACTTGGCTATCAAGCATTGAATTGGTAAAATGGTAGAGACGTCTTTGACCACCAATCAAAGACGTTGAATTTTGTGGCTGAACTTGTTTTCGAGCAATTGTAAATATCAAATTTTCCGTGTGGTACTGATCGCACTCACTTTATATAGTCTCTTTTGCCCTTTGGATCTTAGCATTTATACAAATATTAAAGTCATCTCACCAGTCACCAATGATTTGGGCTTACTCCGTCGTCTGTCCCCATTGTCCATAACCATAAGAAGAAGACTCGAAAGCAGTTGAAGAAAATGATGTCGGATTTTCCCCGAGTCTGATTGTTGTTTCCCTAAACAATTCATACAATAAATTTTTTGCTTGCTCGACGAGCTGCCATGGGTTAGGTCTTTCACTGATAGTTTGGACATCCGTGGAAAGTAAGAGTCGATACATTGTATCATAAAATCTGTTAAGATGGTTGAGCAAGCCATTTTCACGCAATGACAGATCTAAGGAAATGAAAATCTAATATTTTAACCATTTACTTAACATTTCTCTTACAAGTTCACCATGTTTTTCAGGATCACTAATAAAAATATCGCTAAAACCCCATATTACGAGTACACATTGACTTACACTAAGTTCAGCAGCAGGATAGTAAACACCAAAAAGTACATTAGTAGCATTTTGAAATGTTTCTAAAAATTTCAAAAGTGTTTGAAATTTTAACCAATCATGGACAAAAACGGTGACCACAATCAACCTTACGTTGACCCATATTAAAAAATTCATCTAATTGAGCACAATATGCAAACATTTTATTTAACATTCTAAAAGTTGAGTTCCAATTGGTAGGAACGTCCGGTTAAAATTTTTTAGCTGGAAGACCTTGTTCTCTACAATATTATATCCACTTTTTTATTTCCTTCGGCCAACAATGTAAATAAGTAACGACATGCCTAATGGATGTGGCCGTGCTTTCAATGCATGATAACCCGGTTGAATACAAAGATTAAGGACATGACACATACACCAAATATGAAAAAATTTTCCCACACAAAGGGGACGGCAAATTTCCTTAAGCTCGGGTATGGATGCAGTATTGGCATTACCATTATCAAAAGAAATGAAAAAAATATTTCTTACCAATTCTATAACTATTCAAGACATGTGAAATTAAACGAACAATATTAGAAGCAGTGTGAGCATTAGAAATCCTATATCAGCAATTAACCATTTTTGTAATGTAAAACTATTATGTACCCAATGACAAGTAATTCCCATATTAAAATTATCTTGTCACAGGTCGGACTAAATGTCACTGCAAGTAGATATTCTTTGGTTTAATGCTTCCAAAGTTTACGCCAAAAATAATTTTTTCTCACTCAACTTTTCGAATATCACGAGTGAGAGTACTACATGGAACCCAATACGCAGCCGGGTTTCAAACAATTTTAGCAAAATTTTCATATAAATCAGAATCATAAATGTAACACCCCGCTTATGAGAGTAAATTTTTCGCAACTTATATTTTGAAAATACTTATTAGTCACGTTAACTTAACTTGGGATGCTACTACAAACTTATATTTTCTAAAAAAAATCCGTTTATCTTTAACTTTGTCTAACTTACTGGTTTAGACATAAAGAAAACAGATTTATTTAAACTTGCATTTAAACTGAACCATATTCATACTGATGAAATGGTGGAAACTGAAATATGAAATTTAATAAAATGCAAGTTCATTAGCAAGTTCAAGTCTTAATATGCGTAGCGGGAATACTTAAAAACGTCATTAGTTATACAGACATAATATTTCATCAAATAAATATCCACAAATGCGCAACCACCACCACATCTGAGCTCACACCTCTGGCCCGAGCCTTTTACCTGAAAAACATAATGGGGGTGAGTACTGATCCTTTTGTACCCCAAAATAACCCATACTAAAGTAAAGAGCAAATATAATATAATATTATAATCATCAGTATATATCTGGACTGAAAATCTATTCCGGTAACTGAAATTGAATCTGTAATCTGGCCAATATGTGATCGGATACGTGTGCACACTCTGATGGATATTTCTAAGGCAACTGAGGGCCTCCATCAGAACTTAGGATGTACTGTTAAGGCAACTGAGGGCCTTCATCCTAAGCGTATAAAATGTATACATACCTCAGACATGATATCAATATTATAGTCAATGTAATACCCAGGCTGAGTCTCCACCTTTTTTCTTTTGAAAACTCGTAAGTGCTGAATGATATATTTGAATCTTCCAGCTACATAAAAATATAAACCAATATACTAAGTACTATGCTCATATACTCAATAAGATGCTTGAATACTTGATTCTATCACTTATTCGGATTTTAATGAACACTCTAAAAATTTACTAAAATCCAAATTTAAACTGTTAAGCTTAAACTCTTCTTTAACTTTTACTTAAGATTGAGTACTTTCACATATAAATCATAACTCTAAAACTTGAATATTGTTTTACTCATATGAAACTTAAAATGACTCGGAAGTAAAAATAAGCTAAATTTCACATAATAGATAACCGAGTATATCAAAACAATTTCAACTTTTATCAACATCATATATCTATATGATTTATAAGGATTTTTAATCTATCAAACTTGTCTTAAACTTGCTTGGTATTAAAATCTCAAACTTAATGCTCATTCAATACAAGTTTTTATCATAAAAATAAATTATGATATTGATATACTAGATTTGAAACAATTTTCTAAAATTTCACACTCAACATATTAAGCTGACACTTGGTCAAATTGCTCATCACTCATATAAGAATTTGTCATAAAAATTTCACTTTAAAAACTCAACGATGTACTGAATACTCTTGCATATAAAATCATCTTGACATGTATGCCATATAAATATTTTAACTCATTCATTTCTCAACATAAAATCATGAAATTTGGCAATCAACCCATATATAAGCATGTATTAAAAATTTCATAATTTTATCATGCATATATATCGAGTTATTAGAATTTTAAAGTTGCAGCTGAAATAAAGAACATAAAATTCAACTTGCATGCTTAACTTCAAAAATCTATAACTCAAGCTATACTATGCTTATTTACATATGAATTACTCATTTAAATCATACTTTACTGGTTTATTCTTATCATTATAAGAATCTCATTAAAACCGAGTACATCTATCATACAAATAATCTTAAAACAACTTTAACTTCTTGTATTTATTACTTTGATTATAAACTCACTTCTAAGTCATTAGTATATACTAATAACTATTTAATCTCATCTATAAAGTATGAAATTAGGATGAGGAGATTACATTCTTCTTGCTAGAAAATTGATTCTTCATCCCTTCCTAATTTCTTCTCTTCACAACTTTTTCTATAACTTATTCTCTCTAATGAACTATATAACTTTTGTAATTCTTCTTTGATGAAAATATCTGAAATTAAGGCCTCTATTTATAGGAAAAAATTTTTAGACAGGAACATTGAGTGAAGCAATTAACAAATTAAACAAACCAAACTTGTAAAAATAAATATAGATAATAAATAGAATTCTTAACTTGTAAACTTCTCCAACCTATAGTCAATACTTAGAAAGGCTACTCTTTAGATCCTAATCTGATCTCAATGATTAAATTCGAGACATAATGAAAATTATTTAATTTACGGAAACCGAATTCTGACTTAAAACGAACGGTTACCGTAAAATCGAAAATTCTAAAAATTTGGATTTTCCCTCTTTTGATTTTTGCATTTTTCCTTATTAATGCTGAAAATTTTAAATCCTAATAATGATCTTGGAACATGTTAAAAATCCAAGAAAATATAATTTTTGAAAACGAAATCGGACTTAATTACCGACTACAATCGAACACCGAAAAACTCGATACTTGCGAATATAATTTCGAATATACTCTTAATAATATAAATAGACATTTTTGTCTAATTAACTTCTACTTACTCCTTATAACTTATCAATCAAATCATATAAGTCACTGTTGACACCCGAGTTCGCCCCCAAAAGAAAACCGAACAAAGGCCGCTTCGAGAGTCGAACCGGAGAACCGGTCGAGTGCAAAGGTGCCGAGCTGAACTCCGAAACCGATTGACCCTGATACCCCCGTGGGTCCATCCATCAGCCCGGTGTTTGATGCATCGGGGTACCGGTGCCGGTCTGATGAGTGACGGGCTGGAGGAAGATTCCCCGGGGCCGAAGGAATGAAATGGGAATCGGAGCCGACCTGAGGTCTCAGAACGGATCTTCCATGGCGGATGCTGATCTCGATAACAATATAATATTACCACTTGGAGAGCAATCATTGGTGATTAGACAAGGTGTCCTAGCCTGCAGGTCTATGTCCACTAGCCAAGACATAAAGCCTGCCAGCATTAAATGACCCCCATGTGTGCATTAAATGACTGTCAGGAAATGATGAGGAAAACCTCAAATCGCATTGAATTCTGTCAGGGAGGCGCCGGACTGTCCTGCAAGGACACTGTACGACAGGACCGATGAACAGTATCTGAACAGTATCACATTGAAGAGCCCTATAAATAGCAACCCCCTCATTTTATTCTGGGTTGTTGAATCCCAACTGTCAAAACTCTCTCTACATTTTCTCTCTCTAGACTTGTAAGGAATTCGTGTAAGAATCTGTAAGTATATCACAAGTGCCGACCTTGTACGAGAGACCGACCTCGTGATCCCTTAAAAAAATCGTAATTAAACCGCATCTTCTCGTCTTTTTCTCGTTATCTTTTCATTATTTACCTTTTTAACCGTTGACCGGAAACGTCCGTCAACAGTTTGGCGCTAGAGGAAGGGCACCATAAGTTACTTCGTGTCAATTTTTCGATCTTGTGAAGCTCCACATCACACTCATCTTTTCCCACTTCTTCACTTCCAAAAACTACTCAAAATGCCTTCATCCGGCCATGATGACTCCACCCAGCAGTCCGTCTCCCAGCCTCGCAGACGCAACGGCGGGGAGACCTCTCGTCGCGCTCAGCAGGGACCCATAGTCCCTGTCCAGCCAGTTCTTACCTTTGCTGCGGCCATGCAGCACCCCGATGTCCTCAAAGCCCTCGAGGGGGTCTTCGCAAAGGCCCTCGCAGCCAGGTAGCCGGGGCGAACACCGTGGTGCCCACAGAAAATCCTGGTAACACCCTGCTCCATACCCCCGAGAAGGAGGCCGGGGGGCAGAAGAACCCGACAAAATCCAAAACCACGGCTCAATCACCAAACCGCGAGGCCCAGAATCGCCGTGACAAAAGCACCAGACCGGCACCTACCGAACAGACGGGAGAGAGTCGTCCAGAAGAAAGCCTCCAGGTCATCCGCCACTCTGTTTTCCAATGCCTAGGTGACAAGAGCCAAACCAACCGTGATCTTCGGGAGGTGATCAGGCGAGGCAAGGCTATAGGGCACGACACTGAGAAAGTCGCGGCCCTCAAACGCAGAATTGCCGAACTGGAAGGCCGGCACCCCTCTGGGAGTGAGCTGTCGCTCCCAGCCTATCCACGGCCTTGTACATGACCCGCTCCCCGAGTCGCGGACAACGCATCACCTCTTTCCCCCGACATCCTACAGGAAGCCGTCCCGAAGCAGATTAAAGTACCTCAGCTCGGCCTCTATGATGGGAGCTCGGACCCTAATTCCCACATCGGCCTCTACACTTCGTGGATGGACCTGCACGGTGCCTCCGACGCCCTACGCTGTTGTATGTTCTCCCTGACGCTGGGGCCGAAGGCGCAGAGGTGGTATCACTCCCTTTACCCTCATTCCATCTCCACCTGGGCACAGCTCAGGTCGGCGTTCCGATCGCACTTCATCGGATCGCAGGTCAACCTCGCCCCTAAAGAATCTATCTCCAATATCGTTCAAGGCGAGAACGAGAGCCTGAAGGACTACATCGCTCGGTTTAATGACCGAGTCTAAAATATAGAACGGTGCCATCCCGACGCCCTGTTGATCACTGCTCAGGGTGGTCTGAGACTGAAAACGCTGTTTAGGTGGCCCATGTTTCAGAATAAGCCGACCACCTACCAGGAGTTCCTCACCCGCGCTCAAGATTACATAATGGCGGAGGAGTCCTCGTCCATCCCGACGTTTGATACCACGCCGGCGCCAGCAAAAGCGAAGGCGAAGGAAGAAAAATCGGGGAAGCCAAGCAAATCGTTCGCCGAAATCCGAGCTCAGCGAAGACAAAGAGCTGAGGAACTGAAGGAAAGGTACTAGAGCGTCTTCTCGGTGGGGGCCACTGCAGTTTATGAGGAAATCAAGGCGAAGGGGTTATTGTCGGATCCCAAGCCGATGTTCACCGACAAGAACAAGGTGGATAGGACCCGCTACTGCACCTACCACAAGGCGCACGGGCACAATACTGACCAGTGCCGAAATCTCATCTCGGCGCTTCTCAAACTAATCGACGATCCCCAACTCCGGAGGTTCATCCACTCCGAAGAGAAGAGGAAGAAGAGAGGCCGCTTTGAGGAAGGCCCCGACAGTGATGAGGATGCCGACGTGAATCCTCGAAGGAAGAAGCCACAGCAGGGTGGCCCCCATGAAATCATGACTTTCTGCTCCACCCACCAAGACGAGGCCGGCATCTCTAGGGGCAGAAAGAGAGACCGGTCCCCACGCATCGGGGCCGACCCGGCCGACTACCCAACCCGGCGCATTAACACGAGCCGGGGCGAGTCCCTCCTCTCCAGGAGGCAAACCAAGGCCTACGCCTGGCAGGCCTATCACGCCGGGCAGAGGGTGATGCACGCCGACCGCAGGCCAGCGCCGGATCCGACCCCAAACACCATCTCCTTCACCGATGAAGACGCCTTTCTGTTTGATCACCCTCATTCCGACGCCCTGGTGATCACGGCGCCGATCATGGCGATAAAAATCCATCGCATCATGGTCGATACTGGGGCCTACGCGAGCATCCTTTACTATGATACCTTCAAGAAGATGGGGATCGACAGGAAGGAGGTGCAGCCCTGCCACGAACGGATCCAGGGTTTCAATGGACAAACTGTCGCCCCCGTCGGCCAGGTCACGCTGCCGATCCGGTTCGGGGAAAAGGGGCAGCCCACGAAGACAATTCTGGAAACCTTCAAGATCGTGGACTGCCCAAGAGAATATAACGCCATTCTGGGGAGGACGGCCCTCTACAAGCTGAAGGCCGCCGTCTCCATATTTCATTACTCCCTCAAGTTCCCAATTTCCGATGGAGAAGGGACCCACCGAGGGGATCAGAGAGAAGTGCAGGAATGCATTCTAAGCATCCCGCGCACAGAGATAAATACGGCAGACCTTCTGGTCGATGCCGAGGTGACAGACATCGGGTCGGCGCACAATGGTCTTAGGGGCAACCGCATGCTGGGAAACCAGACAGGTTCGCGTCCGTTGACCTCGTCGAGTGCCGACCCCGTCTACACGGAACCCGAGACAGAAGCAGGCAGCCCAACCCCCGATGCCGGGCTGACTGATCCCAACCAGGGAGGCTCCGAGGCCGACCTCGACTTGGACAGGGAGAGAAGGGCCGGCAAGGGGCCAGTCACAGAGGAAGAGGAGCTCGACCCCCGAACCCAATACGAGGAGAAACGGGGGACGAAGGGGGCCGAGCCTATGGACGAGGTTGAAGTCATCTTCATTGATGAAGAGACTTGTCAGAAACAGCTCCGGATTGGGAGCAGATTGCCGGGGCCTCTGAAGGCCGAGCTGACCAAGTTCCTCCAAGAAAACACAGACGTCTTTGCATGGACCCACGAAGACATGGTCGGCATCGCAACCCTCGGGTCACCTGTCACCGGCTGCAGGTCGACCCCACGGTTAAGCCAATCGTGCAAAAGCGAAGGAAGCTCGTCCTGGATTGACAGCAAGCCTTGGAAGAAGAAGTGATCAAGCTCAAAGATAACGAATACATTCGCGAGGTCCGGTACCCGACCTGGGTAGCCAATCCGGTACTCGTGAAGAAAAGCAGCGGAACATGGCGCTTGTGCATCGATTTCTCTGACTTGAATAAGGCTTGCCCCAAAGACAGCTACCCCCTGCCCCACATCGACTACATGGTCGACACTACCTCGGGACACGAGCTGATGAGCTTCATGGATGCATACGCCGGCTACAATCAAATTCCCATGCACCAGGACGATGAGGAACACACCTCCTTCTACTCGGCACGTGGCCTCTACTGTTACACCATGATGCCGTTCGGACTAAAGAACGCCGGGGCCACCTACCAGCGTCTAGTTAACAAAATGTTTGCTAGTTTGATAGGTGTAAGCATGGAAGTGTATGTAGACGATATGCTAGTTAAGTCTGTGTACGCATCCGACCATGTAAACGATCTTAATAAAATGTTTTCTATTTTGCGTGATTATTCGATGAAGCTAAACCCGAAAAAATGTACTTTTGGCAACGGTTCGGGAAAATTCTTGGGATACATAGTTAGCCAGCGCGGCATCGACGCTAACCCCGAGAAGATCAAGGCGGTACAAGACCTTCGACCGCCGACATCAATCAAAGGGGTTCAAAGTCTGACCGGCAAACTTGCGGCCCTGAGCAGGTTCATCTCGAAGTCCACCGACCGCTGCAAGCCTTTCTTCGACGCCATCAAGAAAAATCACAAGTTCGAGTGGACACCGGCCTGCCGAAAAGCGTTAGAGGCTATCAAGGGGACCCTCAGCCAGGCTCCAACGATGCAGAAGCCCCGCCCAGGTGAAATGCTCTATCTATACCTGGGGATTTCCTAGGTGGCTGTAAGTGCCGCCCTGATCCGGGAGAAGGACTCAGCCCAATTCCCAATCTATTATGTGAGCAAGGCCCTCCATGATGCCTAGCTGAGGTACCCTCCAATGGAGAAACTCGCCTTTGCCTTGGTGACCGCGGCGCGGAAACTGAGACCATACTTCTTGAAGTATTTGATCACTGTCCTGACAGCTTACCCGCTAAGGCAGATCCTGCACCGGCCCGATACTTCAGGCCGGATGGTCAAATGGGCGGTGGAGCTAGGGCAATACGACATCCATTACCGACCCCGAACAGCAATGAAGGGGCAGGTACTATCAGACTTCATAGCCGAGTTCATGTCGGGAGTCGAGGAAACGAAAGGCGAGGAACCTTGGGTGATGTACGTAGACGGGTCCTCCACTGCCGGACGAGCAGGCGGGGGGGGGGGGGGNGGGTCGTCCTCGTGGATCCCCAAAAGAGGCTCTTCTGCCATTCGATCTAATACCTCTTCCCGGCAACCAACAATGAGGTCGAATACGAGTCATTGCTATCCGGGCTCGCTTTAGCCGAAGCCATGAGTCTGACCGACCTCACCATATACTCCAACTCAATGCTAATGGTTAAACAAATTTCCGGGGAATTCGAGGTCAAAGAACCGAGACTGGTTCGCTATTTGGGACTAGTGAAGAAAAAGCTAGCCAAACTCCGGACCCGAATAGAGCACATTCCCCGCACAGAGAACGTGCAGGCCGACGCCTTGGCCCGCTTCGCTTCAAGCGCCGGGGTGAAAAGCGTCGAGTATGTACAAGTCGCCCACAAGGAACAACCCTCTGTGCTCGGCACCTCCATCCTATGTGCCGGTCATACTTCCGAAGATAAGGAGCCGAGCTGGATGGTCCCGATCCGGTCGTATCTCGAGACCGGTGCGTTGCCGTCTGACCCAAAAGAGGCCAGACAGCTCCGTACCCGGGCAGGTCGATTTACGATTGTGGCCGGTGAACTATTTAAGAGGGGATACTCGGCACCTCTGCTCAAATGCATAGACGAGAAAAGCGCCGAGTACATTCTCAAGGAAATCCACGAGGGCGTGTGCGGAAATCACTCCTGCGGCTCGCTTACAAAGTCCTCAGGCAGGGATACTACTGGCCTAGCCTAAACAAGGACGCCCTGGACATGGCCTGAATGTGTACAAAATGCCAGACCATCGCGCCTAACATTATCCAGCCACCCCAGCCACTGAAGTCAATATTCAGCCCATGGCCGTTCGCGAAATGGGGCGTCGACCTGATCGGCCCTTTACCCACTGGAAAGGGCAAAGTGAAGTACGTCGTTGTCGCAGTGGATTACTTCACGAAATGGGCAAAAGCCGAGCCACTCGCTACCATCACCGAGCATAAAATGATCGACTTCCTATGGAAGTCCATCATATGTCGCTTCAGGGTGCCGAACTCGATAATCACTGACAACGGAAGACAGTTCGAGGGGAAAAAGCTGGAGGCATTTTGCGAAGAGCACGACATCAAACACTTCTTCTCGACACCTTATCATCCCCAATCCAACGGCCAGGTCGAAACTGTAAACAAAATACTCAAACAGGGGCTCAAGGTTCGGCTCGAAGTCGCGAAAGGGGCCTGGCCAGAGGAGCTCCCAAACGTACTATGGTCGTATCGCACCACAGTCAGGTCATCCACAAGAGAGACGCCGTTCTCCCTGGCATATGGGACCGAAGCGATGGTACCTGTCGAACTCGGCGCCCCAACTTTTCGAGTAACCAACTTCGAAGAGGAATCCAACTCTGAGTCGTTAAGAGCAAGTCTCGACCTGATAGACGAGCACCGGTCACAAGCCGAACTCAGAAACGCAGCATACAAGAGGCAAAGTGAGAGGTACATCAATTCCCAAGTCAAGTCGCGCTCATATCAAGTCGGCGACTTGGTGTTAAAAAGGGTAACGGGGCCTGACCCCGGACAACTGAAGCCGAAGTGGGAAGGTCCCTACAAGATCAGTGAGGTCCTCCCCCACGGTGCCTACCGCCTCGAGCATCTGGACGGCACTCCCCACCAATACCCCTGGAATTCGGCGTTTTTGAAAAAGTTCTACCAGTAGGCCTAGGACAATCTTGTATTTTCACTTTGTAATTTTACTTTGTAAAAGATGAACGAACCTTGTAAAGATGTGTGATTTTTATTTATTTACGTTCGCCTTTAGTGAGTATAGATCGAGTCGAAGCGGCGTAATTAACGTATGGAACGAAGTGTCGGCCAGGATCAGTACGATGACCTGGTCGGCACTAGCTGGGCTCAACTAAGAAGCCCAGTCAGGCCAATAATACCTCCGAGTCCGAACGCGAGACCGGTCAGGTAAGCTGCCACATAATTATGTGCAGGTCGGGTCAGCACGATGGCTCGGCCGGCACGAGCCGGGCTCGGCAAAGTAGCCCGGTGAGGCCGTAGCGCCAACGTAAGGAATGAACGACGGGCTCAAACGCAAAGCTCGACATGGCCAAACCATCGCCCGATCCAACGAACGAATCGGACAGGTAATGCGCCCAAGTAAATAAAAAGCGTCGAGCCCGATCTCGAGGCTCGGCCAAGAAATTAAAAAGTAATAAAAATAAAAAAATAAAAAAAAAAAGAAAGAAAGCGCCGAACCTAATCGCGGGGCTCGGTTGCCCAAATGACGAACGCTCAGCCCGGCAGTCAAGCCGTGCTTCAAATAGCGCCATCAAGAGCACAACAAGTAAATAATTAAAAGCTGCAAATACATTCAACATAAATAAAAGTAAACACATCCGACGTAAAAACAAGCATTCCGACCATTCAAGATGAAGTTAAAATATTCATTACATGGACAAATTGTTTTGCAAAACAAGACCACATGCGGTCAAAATATCAAGGCACGCAGGCCGGCAGACATCCTCAGGTGAGGAGGTCGGGGCCCTCAAGAACAATCTCGGCGTCCACTTCCGCCTCCTCGGCACCTGTTGTACCGGCCGCCGCCGCCGCCGCTGCCTTCGCCACGGCAGCCGCTTCCTCAGCCCCCACCTCTTTCGTCCCCGAGGTGCCGACCCCTGCCTCGGCATCCGCCACTGCCTTCGTTGCGGCAGCCGCTTCCTCAGCCTCCTCCATCTCCGCGACCACCGTCAGAACGGCGCCGCGCCTCGGCTGGAACTCGGGATCTGGGTCGGCCTCGGGCAAGAACGACTTGTAGCCCGGAAGGAGCTCCCCGGGGGCTAACCGCCACGTCTGGGAAGAGGGGATGACGCCGAACTTCTCGAAGCCGACGATGACGTCGTCGGCCCAACCTCGAAGCCTCCGAACACCCACGGCCTCGTCGGCATCGACCTCGCAGATCTGGCCCTCGAAGTCCATGTCGTACCGGCCCGCCTTCTCAGAGAGGATGGCCCTGAAGTCGTCGAGGGACAGCACCCCGGCGTCAAGCCGCTGGAACAACCAGTAGAGGTTGAAGGCCGCCGCCATGTCCATGCTCTCCTTCATCTACTCAAAGTATTCAGCCTGGACCTCAGAAAAAGTCGCCGGCGGAGGGAGAGCAATAGGATCGCCGTCTATCTATTTGGCGGCTTCTTTCAGAAGGCAGACCTGGGAGGTCATCCTCCTCCCATAATCCACCAGCTCGGAGATCTGCTCCTCATACTTCTTTTTAAGCGCGGCGATCTCGGCGGCATGCAGCTCGGCGAGATGGGCGAGGTCGGCTTTGTGCTTTTCCTCTAGCCCGGCCACCTCGTCAGCCCGGCGCTTCTCACTCTCCGACAGCTCGACCGCCCGCTTCATCTCCAGCTCGTCCATCTGCTTGACCCACACCGCCCTCTCACGGGCCAAATCCTCCACGGTCTTGGCGGCCACCTTTTCCGCCACGACGGCAGCCCCTCACTGAAGGACGAGCTCATTCTCCACCATCGAGACCTTCTTGCTCTTGTCCTTCAGCTCGCTAATCTGGCCCTTAGCGGTAGCAAGATCCTCTTCGGCCTTGTCACGGGCAGCCACTTCCTCTTGCATCGCCCCGGCAGCGTGCACCAGCTCGACCATGGCCCGGCCCATGGTCGCCATTGAGTGCTGGATAAGCTGTGTCGGGGAGAGCATGGCCACTGCCGTCTCCGCCACCGGAGTCCAAGACGTCATCACGGCGCGTGCCGCGGACATCACCTCCCCCGGCAGACGATGGGGGTTTGGCAAGTCGAGCGAAACAGCCGACCTCGAGTCTATGAACCATTGGTCGGGGAACCGCTCGAGACGCTTGGAAAGGCTGGCCTTGCGGCTTGGATTCACCGGAATGTAGGTGGAGGACCCGGCCTGGTGTACGAAAGCCGACGACTCGCGCGCTAGGGCGGTCTTCTCGGCTTCGGCTGTCTTGTTTTTCTTTCAGAATGGCGGCGCCACATCCTGCATCTCGCCCCCCTCCTTGGCGTCCTCCGGCTCTTCCTCTGTCGTTGGGGAGCGCTCTGACCGGCGCCGACCTCGCAAGCACCCGCTCGACCGCCACGACCACCACCCCGGCCTCCGTCGATGGGGCCTGTAGGAACTGGTGCCGGGCTCGAAGGGACCTCGGTTTTCCGTGGGGGAACGGTGTCGGCAGACAGCTTCGGCGGCGCGGGTGCTGAGGTCCCGACAGAGTCGGATCCGGAGGACTTTTTCTTCCCTTGCCTCGTCAAGAAATCCATTCGGCTGGCCATTTTTCTTCCCTTGAGCGGGTTCGGATTAGCACGGGCGTTTTTGGAAGCTTCCTTGACCGAGCTGAACCCGCACTGACACCGGAGCGGGTAATACACTGGTAAAGCCCGAAGGTAGCCACTCATACAGGTTAGAGGAGGAAGATAAAGCAAAGCAAAAAGGGAAATCCACAATAACTCGAAAGGAACGAGGGATTACCGGGTTCGAAAGACTTGCTGTTGTACTCGGGGCTAAGATTGTGCCAGACCAAACTCTCCTCGGCAACCAGATCTCTATAAAGCCTCTTCCCGTCCGCGAGCTTCAACAAAGTCTTGACCTTCTCGACCAGCTCGTCGCTTAAGTCAACTCGCGGGTTATGGACTGAAAGGCAAATACCGACCTGTTAGCACAGAAAAATACTTAATTAGAAAGAAGGAAACAAAACGAGACACGTCACTCACATTTTCTGGAAATGAACTGAGTAGACGGGTTCCGGGTTGCGTTGGGAGTCCTCCACTCTCCGCCGACTCAGAACCACTCCGGCATATAACCGTGTAGCGATTCCGGGACCTTGTAGATCAAGGACTTGTCGATACCCAGAGCTGTCGAGCTGTAGTAGTTTCCGGTCTCCCCGAGCTTCTTGAAGACAAACAAAGCCTTCACGTCGTCGCTTGTCGGGTCGGCCCAACCCTGCTCGCGAAATAGGACAATGAGGCTAACTAGCCGAGCAAAAACCGTAGGGACGAGCTGGCTGATGCCGATGTCGAGGTCGCCGAGGATGTCGTTTAGGACCCCCGGCAACGGGAACCAGAGTCCGTGCAGGATGCTCGCCAGGTACACTCCAATGCAGCCCGGCGGCAGACAATGAATCGACGGGAACCAGAGTCCGTGCAGGATGCTCGCCGGCATAGGAGGCGAACACCCTCACCCCGGGTCCAAAACACGCCTTGCCCCTCAGCAGGGCCAGGTCGATGTCATCCAAAATCGACGCGGTCGACCAGGCTTTTGTCGTCAACGACGTCGCCCAGACGCGGAGAGGGCGGCGCCAACAGCCGGGAGGTTCCATGGTAGCGGCCTCGACCGCAGTGTCGATCTCGAGGTTCTCCAGTTCCATAGGGACCCGCTCTCGCCAACGGGTATCGCCCTGAAGTGTCTCGTCAACAAGCCCGGCGTCAACGTCGGAGTCCTCAGGTGAAGCGATGCCGGTCTCCTTCTCGATCTCCTCGGCGTCGGGCTGCTCGGAGCCGAGGTCGATAATCTCGATTGTAGGGAAGTCCGGGCGGTCCTCCCGCCGCAGGTCCGTCGCCGCCGCCGCTGGAGTCACACGGACGGCCGAGATTGGGGTGACCCTAAGCGGTCGCGGCATCTCCGCCGCTGGTCTCCTCTGCCGTGTACTGGTCATCCCCGACGGGGATATCCGCCGAGAAACCAGGAAAATTCGACATGTTTGGAGAAGAAAAACGAAAGATAAGAAAGGGAAAAGAAATTACCGGTGTGAAGATCGTCGAAAAAGCCCGAAGAATCTCGAAAAGTCGCTTTGAATTTCTGTTCGGAGAAAAGTCGGCAGCTCAGAGGTTAAATCGCTCGGAAATTGCAAGAGTAGTAAAAGCCTCCCAAGGAAGATGATAACCCACATATATATACACACCAAGGACCAATCACCACATCACACGTGGCACAGGTTTTTAATTTCAAAGTCCATGGCGTGATCCGACGGCTGGCAGAGAAACGATCCAACGGTTCATAAACGACCGCGTAGGTGTCACGCGCCCTAAAAGCCGCCGCTTCGCTGAAACGACACGCCGCTTGACACGGACGAATCAACGAATGACGCGTGTAAAGGTTCTGAACTGGCGCGACTTTTCATGATCGACAGGAAGCATAACGGTCACGATGCATTAAATGGCCCGTCGTTTCGGGTCTGGGAAGGACGTGCGAGGTGATGAGGAATAATTTTGCACAAGTCAGGATTACGCGCCGACCTCGGATGTACTCCTAGATAGCGACCTCACAGAGGATGCCGAGGGCACCCCCTCCGAGCTCAGGGGTCTGTATGTTGACACCCGAGTTCGCCCCCAATAGAAAACCGAACAAAGGCCGCTTCGAGAGCCGAACTGGAGACCCGGTCGAGTGCAAAGGTGCCGAGCTGAACTCCAAAACCGATTGACCCTGATACCCCCGTGGGTCCATCCATCAGCCCGGTGTTTTATGCATCGGGGTACCGGTGCCGGTCTGATGAGTGACGGGCTGGAGGAAGATTCCCCGGGGCTGAAGGAATGAAATGGGAACAGGAGCCGATCTGAGGTCTCAGAACGGATCTTCCATGGCGGATGCCGATCTCGATAACAGTATAATATTGCCACTTGGAGAGCAATCATTGGTGATTGGACAAGGTGTCCTAGCCTGCAGGTCTATGTCCACTAGCCAAGACATCAAACCTGCCAGCATTAAATGACCCCCATGTGTGCATTAAATGACTGTCAGGCAATGATGAGGAAAACCTCAAATCGCATTGAATTCTGTCAGGGAGGCGCCGGACTGTCCTGCAAGGACACTGTACGACAAGACCGATGAACAGTATCTGAACAGTATCACATTAAATAGCCCTATAAATAGCAACCCCCTCATTTATTTCTGGGTTGTTGAATCCCAACTGTCAAAACTCTCTCTACATTTTCTCTCTCTAGACTTGTAAGGAATTCGTGTAAGAATCTGTAAGTATATCACTAGTGCTGACCTCGTACGAGAGACCGACCTCGTGATCCCTTAATAAAATCGTAATTAAACCGCATCTTCTCGTATTTTTCTCGTTATCTTTTCATTATTTACCTTTTTAACCGTTGACCGAAAACGTCCGTCAACAGTCACATAAAATACTTAGGCAATTAATAACATTTACTCGACTAACTCAATTTAATTAAAAAAACGATTCCGATTTCACTGTAATGTCGAGCCAAATGAATCGGTTCTATTTATTAATTGAACGGGTCATTACATTTGCTTGATGACATAAACATTTAGAAAAATTCTAAGTATGTAATACTAAGGCTCGACTATAACTTAGGAATTTCTCGGCACGGTTAACTTGAATCGAGCTTAATTTACTTATAAGGCCAACATTTTCTCAATTTTACTTCTAAATTAATGGATTGATCTTGACCTTAAAATGAAGAATAAAATTCTAAGAGATTTCTTAAGACTTGGATATATAAAAGATCATTATTAATAAAAGTAAAATAGTTCTAACTTAGAAATGAAATAATTACTTTTATTAATTACTGAATGGAATATTACAATCTACACCCCTTAAAACTATTTCAGTCCTCGGAAATACTTAAACTGGGATACATACTAACTGGGTACATATCAAAACTCAAAGTCTAGAAAACGAGCCCTAATATCAGCTTCACTCCCAAGTGGCATCTGATTCTCCATGGCGATTCCATTTAAGACGAACAAGGAAATATCTCGATTCCTGAGCCGATGAACCTTTCGGTCCAGAACTGATATCGGCTGTTCCTCATAAGTTAAATCTGGCTGAATCTGAATCTGAATCTTATTGTGCCGAAGCACATGCTTTGGATCACTCACGTATGCACGTAACATTGATACATGAAAAACATTATGCACACTGGAAAACTCGAGAGGTAAAGCTAATCGATAGGATACTTCTCCTACTCGCTCTGAAACTTCGAATGGACCTATATATCGAGGATGCAACTTACACTTCTTCCCGAAACGAACGACACCTCGCATCGGTCGAACTTTCAGGAACACTTCATCGCCTTCCTCAAACTGCATCTCTCGTCTACGCTTATCAACTGAAGACTTTTGCCGACTCTGAGCTGTCTTGAGCTTTTCTCGAATCCAGGCTACTTGCTCAACTGTCTCTTCTATCATCTTCGGACCAAGTACTTGTCTCTCTCCAACATTGTCCCAGTAAAGCGGCAAACGACACTTGCGGCCATAAAGCGCTTCGTAGGGAGCCATCTGAATTGATGTGCGGTAACTGTTATTGTAGGCAAATTCTACGAATGGTAACCACTTCTCCCACTTGGCACCTCTATCCAAAATACAAGCTCTGATCATATCCTCAAGAGTCTGGATCGTCCTTTCAGACTGGCCATCTGTCTCTGGATGGTAAGCCGAACCAAACTTTAACTGTGTGCCCATTGCCTCATGTAAACTATCCTAGAATCTACTGGTAAATCTGGGGTCTATATATGATATGATTGTAACAGGCACTCCGTGGAGTCGAATAATTCCACGAGTATATATCTCGACTAACTTGTCCATCGGCATGGTCATTGTCACAGGCATAAAGTGTGCGACTTTCGTCAATTTGTCCACTACTACCTAAATCGCGTCATGATGTTCTGATGATTTGGGTAAGCCTGTAACAAAATCCATAGTAACTTCTTCCACTTCCACTTAGGAATCTCAAGTGGTTGTAACAGACCTAATGGACTCTTGTGCTCAGATTTAACTTGCTGACAGACTAAACACTTCTTTACAAAGTCTGCCACATCTCTTTTCATTCCCTTTCACCAAAACGATCTTTTCAAATCATGATACATCTTGGTGCTTCCGGGATAAGCTAAATAAGGCACA
This sequence comes from Striga asiatica, assembly GCA_008636005.1. Lineage (NCBI taxonomy): Eukaryota > Viridiplantae > Streptophyta > Magnoliopsida > Lamiales > Orobanchaceae > Striga > Striga asiatica. The sequence continues at coordinate 253,017 of BKCP01004283.1, forward strand.
CTGTGTGCTTCTGCCAAAATCTTCTTTCGTTAGGCATCGACTTTCGGCACAACAATCCTGCCTCTGAACTCTAATGCTCCATCGGTGCCTTGGTAAAAGCCCTCTACTCCTTCAGCATGAACTTTTTCTTTTATCTTTCGAATAAATTGATCGAAAGACTGTTCCCGCCGGATTCTATTTCTCAACATTGGCTGAACTTTCATCGAATTAACACTCCTCGTAATCTCTTTAGGAAGTGACTTGACGACTTTAATCTGCATCCAAGAAAACTCTTTAATAAGTTGATTCTGTTGAGTGATACAACATGCTAACTCACCCTTCACTTTACGGCTTAGGGCATCTGCTACAACGTTCGCTTTTCTTGGATGATACATGATAGTGCAGTCATAATCTTTCACGAGCTCCAACCATCTTCTTTGGCGCATGTTGAGCTCTTTCTGTGTGAAGATATACTGCAAACTCTTATGATCAGTGAATATTTCACACCGTCCCCCATAGAGATAATGTCGCCAAATCTTTAGTGCGTGTTCAATTGCTGCCAACTCCAGATCATGAGTCAGATAATTCTGCTCATGTGGCTTCAGTTGTCGCGAAGCATATGCAACAACTTGACCATCTTGCATATGTACACACCCAAGACCCTGCTTCGAAGCATCATTGTAGATAGTGAAACTTCTAGTAAGATCTGGAATAATCAGCACTGGAGTCGTTGTAAGCTTCTTCTTAAGCTCTTGAAAACTCTCCTCACAACGATTCGTCCACTCAAACTTCACAGATTTTCTCGTTAGATTTGTTAAAGGAAGAGCAATCTTCGAAAACCCTTCAATAAATCTACGATAATAACCTTCTAATCCGAGGAAACTACGAACCTCAGACGGATTCTTAGGCACTAACCAGTTCTGAACTGCTGCAATCTTTGCAGGATCAACTTCTATGCCTCTCTCAGTGATACAATGGCCTAAAAATGCCACTTTCTTCAGCCAAAACTCACACTTAGAGAACTTGGCATACAATTTTTCTTGTCTAAGGGTACTAAGAACAACCCTCAGATGCTCCTCATGCTCTTCACTACTCTTGGAATAGACCAAAATATCATCAACAAAAATGATAACAAATTGGTCTAAATACTTACGGAATACTCGGTTCATCAAATCCATGAACACCGCTGGTGCATTACTCACACCAAATGGCATAACCACGAACTTGTAGTGACTGTATCTTGTTCGAAACGCAATTTTGGCTATGTCAGATTCTTTAATCTTCAGCTGATGATAGCCTGAGCGTAAATCAATCTTTGAAAATACGCAGGCTCCTCTCAACTGATCGAACAAATCATCTATTTTTGGAAGTGGATACATATTCTTTATCGTTAATCGATTTAAATCTCGGTAATCGATGCACATTCTCATAGATCTGTCCTTCTTCTTGACGAATAGAAAGGGTGCTCCCCAAGGTGATACACTTGGTCTAATAAAACCGAGTTTTAGTAACTCTTGAATTTGAGTTTTCAACTCTTGTAACTCCTTCACTGCCATTCTATACGGTGCCTTGGACACGGTCCTGCACCTGGAACAAGGTCAATTGTAAACTCCACTTGTCTGTTGGGTGTCCTCCTGGTAACTGATCCGGAAACACATCCACAAACTCACGAACAATTGGAATATCGTAACCCTGGCAATCTCTTCTTCGCAAAATCTTTCTCGCTTTCGCCATTGAAATTACTCGTGGTAGATTTCGCATCTTTGCACCGTAAAAAGTAATTTGATTGTCGTTCGGCAGATGAAGAATTACCTCCCGATAATGGCAACGAATATCAGCACAGTAATGTGCTAATCCAAGCCAAGTATAATGTCAAAGTCCCTCATCTCAATAATATAAGCCTCAGCCTTTAGGATTTGGCCACCTATATTAATACTAAGGTTCTCGCCGTAGAGTTCGTCACTATCTTCCTTCCTGAGGCTAAACTCACCTCAAGATGGTCAACAGTGTTAATGAGTCGAACTCCAATGGCTTCTATACATCGACTTGACACAAATGAATGGGTCGCTCCTATGCCGAATAGTGCAAAAACAGGCATATCATTCAAAATAATCATCCCAGACATAGTACCTGGGTTCTGCTCTGCTTCAGCCCGTTCCATAGCATAAACCTGAGCCTGCTATCCCGCTCGCCTCTGCTACTGAGACTGTCCCTGAAGTGGTGGTTGTGGCTGCTGTTGTTGTTGTCTCCTCTCTGGACAGAACTTGATGCCATGCCCCGGCTTTCTACAGTGATAACATACATTCTGTCCAGCTAAACACTCTCCTCGGTGTTGCCGTCCATAAGTGCCACAAACTTGAAACTGTGGCTGGTTATCTCCTCCTAGTTGTCTCTGTTTATTTTTCTTGTTATTCTGTGGTCCTTTCCACTTTGTCTTATTCTTGTCCTTCGCCTGATAAACTATCACCAGCTGTACTGTTTTCAAGGCTGGAATTGGAATTAATGAATGCACCTGCTCATCACCCCTTCTAAAACAGGCATCTACCTCCTGTGCCTTAGCTACAGTATCAACATAGGACTGGATGGCATGTCTTACGACATCGTGACGGGCTGCTGGGCGTAGTCCATCACGAAACTGTCTTTCCTTTTTCACCTCCATATCCACCAGATAGGAAACAAAGGATCGTAGGCAATTAAATGCTCACTCATATTCATCTACTGAGCGATTTCCTTAAACTAACGCCAAAAATTGACGTTCCATCTCAGCATCGTAGTGTGGTGGATAGTATTTTTCCTTCAACATGTCTTTGAAATGAGTCCAAGTGAGATTCTCCTTTTCACTAGGTCGCATACTCCAGTATGCATTCCACCATAACCGAGCATCTCCTGTCATTTGCAATTGAGCACAGACTTAGTACATTGTTTATATAAAAACTTTTGCAAAAAAAAAATAAATAAATAAAAAAACTTTCAACAACACTTATCTGGTAGTCGGCGAGGTGTGAGTGTGGTGTGGCCGGTTTACTTAAAACATTCTTTATGAAACTTAAGCTTTTAGTATACAGAGCACTTAAACTTAGCTTTGATACCACCTGTAATACCCCACTTATCAGAGTAATATTTTCGCAACTTATATTTCGAAACTACTTATTAATCACTTTAACTTAACTCGGGATGCCACTAAAAACTTATATTTTCTAAAAAAATCCATTTATCTTTAACTTTGTCTAACTTACTGGTTTAGACATAAAGAAAACAAATTTATTTAAACTTGCATTTAAATTGAACCATATTGATACTGATGAAATGGTGGAAACTGAAATCTAAAATTTAACAAAATGCAAGTTTAAATCTTAATATGCGTAGCGGAAATACTTAAATACGTCATTAATTATACAGACATAATATTTCATCAAATAAATATCCACAAATGCGCAACCACCACCACATCTGAGCTCACACCTCCGGCCCGACCCTTTTACCTGAAAAACATAATGGGGGTGAGTACTGATCCTTTTGTACCCCAAAATAACCCATACTAAAGTAAACAACAAATATAATATAATATCATAATCATCGTATATATCTGGACCGAAAATTTATTCCGGTAACTGAAACTGAATCTATAATCTGGTCGATATCTGATCGGATACGTGTGCACACTCTGATGGATATTTCTAAGGCAACTGAGGGCCTCCATCAGAACTTAGGATGTACTGTTAAGGCAACTGAGGGCCTTCATCCTAAGCGTATAAAATTTATGCATACCTCAGACATGATATAAATATTATAGTCAATGTAATACACAGGATGGGTCCCCACCTTTCTTCTTTTGAAAACACGAAAGTGTTGAATGATATATTTGAATCTTCCAGCTACATAAAAATATAAACCAATATACTAAGTACTATTCTCATATACTCAATAAGATGCTTGAATACTTGATTATATCACTTATTCGGATTTTAATGAACACTCTAAAAATTCACTAAAATTCAAATTTAAACTGTTAAGCTTAAACTCTTCTTTAACTTTTACTTAAGATTGAGTACTTTCACATATAAATCTTAACTCCAAATCTTGAATATTGTTTTACTCATACGGAACTTAAAATGACTCGGAAGTGAAAATAAACTAAATTTCACATAATAGATAACCGAGTATATCAAAACAATTTCAACTTTTACCAACATCATATATCTATATGATTTATAAGGATTTTTAATCTATCAAACTTGTCATAAACTTGCTTGGTATTAAAATCTCAAACTTCATGCTCATTCAATGCAAGTTTTTATCATAACAATAAAATATGATATTGATATACTAGATTTGAAACAATTTTATAAAATCGCATACTCAACATATTAAGCTGACACTTGGTCAAATTGCTCATTACTCATATGAGAATTTGTCATAAAAATTTCACTTTAAAAACTCAACCATGTACTGAATACTCTTGCATATAAAATCATCTTGAAATGTATGCCATATAAATATTTTAACTCATTCATTTCTCAACATAAAATCATGAAATTTGGCAGTCGTGTTCTCAAACCATATATAAGTATGTCTTAAAAATTTTATAATTTTATTATGCATATATATCGAGTTATTAGAATTTTAATGTCACAGCTGAAATAAAGAACATAAAATTCAACTTGCATGCTTAACTTCAAAAATATATAACTCAAGCTATACTATGCCAAATGACATGATTCTTTTTATTTATTTACTCCTTATTTACATAACAATTACTTATTTAAATCATACTTTACTGGTTTATTCTTATCATTATAAGAATCTCATTAAAACCAAGTACATCTATCATACAAATAATCTTATAACAACTTTAACTTCTTGTATATACAAAATTCAATGGCAGATCCAGGATACCCCCATAATGGGGGCACCAATGGCTGAAGTCTCCGCCACCAATGTCGGCTCTTCCCGGAGGAAGTCTCAGCCTATTTAAATTTACAAAACATGGCAAAATTTAATTGGGGGCCTGTGACCCCATTCAACATGGTTGGATCTGCCATTGATACTAATAACCATTTAATCTCATCTATAAAGTATGAAATTAGGATGAGGAGATTACCTTCTTCCTTCTAGAAAATTGATTTTTCCTCCCTTTCTAATTTCTTCCCTTCACAACCTTTTCTATAACTTATTCTCTCAAATGAACTATATAACTTTTGTAATTCTTCTTTGATGAAAATCTCTGAAATCAAGACCTCTATTTATAGGCAAAATTTTTGAGACAAGAACAATGAGTGAAGAAATTAATAAATTAAACAAACCAAACTTGTAAAAATAAATATAGATAATAAATAGAATTCTTAACTTGTAAACTTCTCCAACCTATAGTACATTCTTAGAAAGGCCCCTGTTTTAATCCTAATCTGATCTCAGTGATTAAATTCGAGACTTAATCAAAATTCTCCAATTTACGGAACTGAATTCTGACTTTAAACGAACCGTTACCATAAAATCGAAAATTCAAAAAATTTCTGATTTTCCCTCTTTTCCTTTTTGCATTTTTCCTTTTTAATGCTGAAAATTTTAAATCTTATAATGATCTTGGAACATGTTAAAAATCCAAGAAGATAAAATTTTTGAAAACGAAATCGGACTTAATTACCGACTACAACCGCACACCGAAACACTCGAAACTTGCGAATATAATTTTGAATATACTCTTAATAATATAAATAGATCTTCTGGTCTAATTAACTTCTACTTACTCCTTATAACTTATCAATATCATATAAGTCACATAAAATACTTAGGCAATTAATAACATTTACTCGACTAACTCAATTTAATTGAAAAAACGATTCTGATTTCACTTTAATGTCGAGCCAAATGAATCAGTTCTATTTATTAACTGAATGGGTCATTACATTAGCTTGATGACTTAAACACTTAGAAAAATTCTAAGTATTTAATACTAAGGCTCGACTGTAATTTAGGAATTTCTCGGCACAGTTAACTAGAACCGAGCTTAATTTACTTATAAGGCCAACCTTTGCTCAATTTTACTTCCAAATTAATGGATTGATCTTGACCTTAAAATGAAGAATAAAATTCTAAGAGATTTCTTAAGACTTAGATATATAAAAGATCATTATTAATAAAAGTAAAATAGTTCTAACTTAGAACTGAAATAATTACTTTTATTAATTACTGAATGGGATATTATAACAAAGATCGAAAGAGAGATACGAACCACAAACAAATTCAGCTAGTTGTTTTCTATGGTTTTCATGTGAGTATTGGAATAAAGCAGAAGACATAACTGTTGAGCATGAATACTCGCGTCGGCGCCGCCTCCCATGAATTGCGTTTAGGTCATGGGAAACTCCATTTCGGACAGATGATGACGTTGTATGTGCCGTGCCAATATTTTGTATCCATCGCCGTTTTTGAAAGCGAACTTCTTCTTGGAGTTGGTCGGACAATTGTTGCAAATACATGTGAAATGTTTGTCATCTTTTTTTCATTGGGCACACTCGTGAAGTGGTGTGCGGATATTTGGATTTGATCCCTCTGCCGGCCGGCCCGGCCGTCCAAGTCCCTTGAGGTTGTAGAGTTCCTCCTGTTAGTGTTATATACTGAAAGCTTGGCTTTTCATGTTATTACACATTTACCCTTTATGAATGAGAATCATATTAGATTAAACAAGTTCTATGTTCTGATGTTCTGCAGGTAGATAGAGTGGGTCGTCATCGGGTGAACCGAAGATCACTCTATCAGTTACTTGCGAACAAGAATAGTTGTTCACAACCTAGATGGACATGAACACCCCATCCGAATGGTTGTAGTGTCAACTGTACAGTTTGTCTTGACTGATTAGTTGCACTAGTACATTTATGTATTGAACAGGATCCCAGAGAGGAGAAGTTCATTTTATACTGATCGACGTAAATGAACTAGGCCTTGGTTAATTACTGCGTTCTCTTAACCCGTAAGATATTAAACAGGCAGATATATATAATATATATTACTTTGATTCACTTGGGTGAGGTTCAGTTCATTGGATCAATATTCCTACTGTTTTGGGTAATATTAATATATATAGGATGTGTTGTTAGGATATTTACGGTCACCTTGTGCGTTAGTTTGATGATGTCCCCGGAGTGAGTTCATGAAGTATTGTTATGCTAAACCCTGCAGGTGGATTAAATTCCGACATAATAAGAATGTGATGAACGAGCGCTAGCTTCGGGGAAATAATAATAAATTAATTAAGTCTTGATTGTCAATAATCGAATTAATTAATGGATATTATATCTTAAACGTGGGGAGGTAAATCGAGTAATTATTATTGGAGTCTCAAATGTAATTTGGGCTAGAAAAAGAGAGTGCAATAATATAATGTTGATGGCCCATTAATATTATTTAATTAATTAAAAGAGTGGGTTTGACCCACAGCTAGTCTAATTAATTAAGGAGCCCTATTCCTAATCTTCTAAGGGTCCCTACTGTAGCTCTATATATACATCATTAAGCTCATGAGAAGAGAACCAAGCAATCACAATTACACATGAAAGCCGCTCTCCTCTCATCTCTTTCAGTTCTCATTCGAGCTTTATCTTCTTCTTGTTGCTCCACTAGTACAAGTTGAAGAAGGGTGTATTAAGTATACAATAGAAGATCAATAGGTATTCGAGACCCGTAGATCATCTACAAGCAGTTGATGAATCACGAGCCTGAGCCCGACACCCGCCAACCGCGAACCAGCCAGAGCCGATCGCGACCAACCGGCGAGATCCACGCGACCCGCGGCGGACGAACCGGCGAAGCTCGCGACCCGACAGATCCGAAAAAACCCGAGCCCGACACCACACAACCCGATTCACCCGAGCCTGAGTCATCCGTTCGTGTGATCTGATTCATTGGTGTTCTGTGTACGGCCATCTGGAAGATCAGCCAGATCACCAAAAATTTTAAGCCGTAAGTTCTCTACGTCAAACCTTTAGATCCGCTGCACATAGGTTTACGTTTGCTATTGAATTCGTGATTTGTACATAACGAGATCCTAACAGATACCAACACCTCCACCATTAGTAGGATCGTACTTGTCTCCATGCGGTTGCTCCTGGTTCTCCTCCTCCAATTGTATGCTCTCGTGAATTTCTTCAATAGATGAAAGATGCAATGAACAGTCTAGGGTGGAACACCATTGGAAAGACCCGGAACGTCCGTGTTTGTCTCGACTTCTGCAATGGAGGTCTACTCCAAGAAGATTCACCTACAATTTTACGCTTTTGTGATGACTGATCACCAGCACGACCACCACACAAGAACTCAACATTTTATAACAAGAATAGTTTTTATAAAATAAAAAAGAGAAGTGACAAATGATAGAATTAGAAAAGAGAGAGTATTATGTAAAGACTTTATAAAATTGGAACCGAAATGAGAGTGAATATATAGAATAAGGAGTTTGAGACCAAATTTTTAGATAATCGAACCGATTTATAGAAAACTGAGCAAAAAAAGTAAACAATAGCACTTCAAAACTTGGAAATGAGTAGAGAATAGAGGTAAATGTTGTGAAAGATGTGAAAAACCTGATTATGTTGAGGGGTGGGGGTATTTATAAAAACAATTTCAATTTTTTTCTTCGACCCGTCGGGTTGACCCGGACCCGACGGGTCAATTAGGTCAATCATATCTTGTCTGTTGGATCTCAACGGTCAAGACAATCCAACAGTCATATTTTCTAATCTGATCGTTAGTTGGCGACCGTTGTACTCGGGCTGGCCAGGTCAAACCCGGATTGGACTTGTTTGAAAAAACATTAAAAATATAACTTATTGTTCGATCTCAAACGGGGTAAAGTACATTCGACGACCCATATCAAATCTGAGCCAACGGTCAAGTATCGCGGGTTTCGGGATGGCCCGACTCGATCCAAAAAAAAAAAATAATATAAAAAAAGAAAAAATGTCGCGGACGCCGGACCTTCCCAGGGCCGGTTTTGGCCCAACCCGCCGGGCCAGGAAAATTTATACACAAGACCCAAAACCGGCCATGTCAAAGTACGGGCTCGGGTCTGGGTCCATTGACCAAAGGCCGGTTTGGGTCGAATTGGCGGATGACTATTCAGATGGGGTAATTAATGCATATTTTTTTTACTAATTGACTATTAAATGTATTTTGTCAGTCAGAAACAGCATAATTTCTCATTTCTTGACAATGTTATTTTGCCTTTAACTTTCCATAAGAATGACTAGAAATTCGAGTTGATTTTTTCTTGTGATCTATACTACTTTAAAAGGACGAGTGTTTTTGTAAAAATATGAGCTACCTAAAAAATCCTTACTTTGACATATTTTTAATGCAAATTAGTAATACACTAATATACATCATATTTTATATTTTTAAATATTAAAATAAATTACCTAATAAGCCCTTACTTTGACATGTTTTAAATGGCAAATTAGTAATATATTAATATGCATCATATCTTATATTTTTAATTATAACTAATATCTAATTAATTAAATACAAATACATGAACAAATCATTCCACACTCTTAAAATCAACTACAGTATGTTGGTTTGGCACCATTATTTCTCACGAATTTGTTTTCTTCCACATATCTCTAAAACTGTTTGGTAGGATATAGAATTGTTGTTTTGAAAAACGTCATTATTTTTAATATAATTTTAATGGTAATATTGTAATCACATTTCATAACTCTAATATATAAAAGTTCCTTAAAGAAATTAAAATTGATCCAACAAAAATAGCATAATAAACACTTATAAAACTAGAAATCGATATTGTTTTTTTTTTTTCTCATAACGACCACAAAGTATAGAAACATTATTTTCAAAATAACCTATACAAAATGTGTAATAGTATGCGAGATTAATTGTTGAATGATTGTTCTGCAACCTAAACTTCTAATCAATTCAATTTCTTCGATACATAAGACCAGAATAATTTTATGAAATCGTATAATACTAAAACTTAATTTATTTGTTTTCACGTTAAATGAGATACCACTTTAGCAACATGGATTAATTTTAACCATATAATTATCTACAAATAAATTAAAAATATCTCGAGAATCATAATATGATTTACATCTTGAAAATTAATTATTTTAATCAAATAATTATATTCATATATTACCATTACTCATCTATCTATTAATATGTTTTATTATAATAAAATGGTTTTTAAGAAAAAAATGTACGAAATAAAAAATTTATATATTTGAGTATAAATGAAAAGATTATAATTATATATAATATAATATAAAGATATAAAATTAATTGATATAAATAAGACATATGAATCAAAAAAGTGCTATACTTTAATTTTATGTATTTGTTAAAAAACCTAAAAGTTATACACACACACACATATATATATTAAAATACATTTGAAAGAACATTTTAAAGTTAAAAAAATAATAAATCTAATAAATAATATTAAATTTATAACTAAGTTGTAATAATTACTAATAACTATGAAAAAAATTAATAAAGAAAAATATTATAATTAGTAAAAGTATTTGTAGAACTTTTAAATTTGTATTTATCGATGTAAATGAGCCAAATTGTTCACCACATGTTAAATTTTTGCGCTTAATAGTTCAATGTATAAATTTTAGACGATAGACAATAGTTATTTATACTTTTATCCATGTAGGTTAGAAATTTATTTTTATTTTTTTAAATAAAGCTTTGATAATTTTGATTTTAAATAACGTTTTATTTGCTATTATTTTTTTAATATAATATATAAATACCATAATATATATATACAATAATACTTTTTATTATTTGATATTTAATGTGCAAGAAATGTAACTCAACTAATAAGTTAATAGGTAGTCTTGCGATAAAATAATGAGCAATTTCTAAAAAATATATGAATTAAAAAGTTCATGTGTTTAATATATTTTTAATAGAAAAATTATAAATACATCTAATTAATAACAAAAACTTCTACATAAAAAATATAATTTATAAAGGAATAAAAAAATGGTACATTGCAATGAAAAATCTAACGGTAAGACATCCACTGAAAATCCCAAATGATATTTTATTCGTATAGCTGTCATTGTAAAATTCCATTGACTATTCCGAGATAAAATTACATTATATTCAAATTTTAATGGATTTAATTAATCCAGTTATCATTATTTGTTATTGTGTTAATTTCCGTTTGAATTTTTTTTGGGTCATTTTTCAACAGTTGGAAAAAATGTCACTGGAAATGTAAGAATTTCAATGGAAGTTCTATTCGAAATCTACCTGCAGTGGTGGATACAAAATAATTTCATACTTGAGGCATTATTTAGTTAATAAAAAAGGTATACCAGTAAAATAACATAATGTCATTATAATTTATAAATTATATTTTTCATAATTTGTCATCTTTCTCATCTATAATATATGTTACACATCAATACAGTTACAATTAAAAAAAAAATAACTTTTCTCAATTTGACATAAGCATATAATTGAAAATAATTATGTTTTTTAAAATTTTATGAACAAAAGTTGACTCGACAATATTATTGATGAACTTATGAATTATAAATATTTAATTGTAGTATAAATTAAAAAAAAATTATAATTAAATATAATATAATATAAGATATACAAATAATTGATATATAATGAGACAGATGGTCAAACAATTCTAGACTTTATATCATGCATTTTTTGACAAATCTACAGTTAAGAACATGTAAAAGAACAAGATAAAAGTTTAAAAAAATATTAAATATGATAAATAATATTAAAAATAAATAAGTTGTGACACGTACTAATAAATATGAAACAAAGTAATAAATAAAAATGTTATAATTAATAGAAGAAGTATAAACCTTTTATAAATATACTTATCGACGTAAACGAGCTGGGTTGTTAAACTCTTGTTAGTTTCTTCTCCTTATAATTTTATGTGTAAATTTGATGAGATAGACAATAGTTATTTGTACATTTATTCATGTAAGTTACCAAAAAAAAAAAATCTTTATTATTCTAATTTTAAATAACTTTTTATTTGCTATATTAGTTTTTTTTAATATAATATATAAATATCATATTGGACATATAAAATAGGAAATATTCTAATTTTTAAATATTTAATATGTAAGAAATGTAACTCAATTGGTAAATCAATAGGTAATCTTGAGATAAAATAATGAGTAATTTCTGAAAAAATAAAAAAATATAGGAACTAAAAAGTTCATGTGTTTAATATATTTTTAATAGAAAAATTGTCAACACAATTAATCAATAAATACTACATAAAAAATTAATGTTTAAGAGGACTACAACAAATTGCTATATTGCAATGAAAAAATCAACGGTAAGGTAATCTACAGAAAATTCCAACGAATATTTCATAAATATTGTTTTTATTGGAAAATTTCATTGGCTATTCCAACAAAGTTCAAATTAAATTACTTGAACTTTAGTGGATTTAAAGATTTCAATTACTTGAATTTCCATTGGATTTTTTTTGGACCATATTTCAATCGTTGGAAAAACTGTCATTGGAATTGTGCAAAAATTGAATGAAAATTCCATTGGAAAGCTAATTACAGTGATACATCTAAAATAATTTCATATTGCGGGCATTATTTAGTTAATAGAAAAAATATACCATCAAAATAACATGTCATTGTAATTTATAAATTAATATATCACCTTTCTCATTTTGTAATACATTTTAATAAATCAATATAGTCACAATAAGATAAAATATATTTAAGAAACAAAAAGACATGAGTTTTCTCAATTCAACTTAAAAAGATCGTTATATTCTTGTTGTAATTTTCGTTGGAATTTTCTCATTTTCTTGTAGTAAAAGTATGTCTCCAAATCTATAAAAAAAATTGCATTATTATATAATATTGTGTGCAACTATTATTATGAAAATTTTGATATGATAGAAAATATAACATATTCAATGTAATTGTCGTTTAATTTATGATAATAAGTAATTTTTGTTTCAAAACAAACAAGATACTTTGAAAGATCCTTAATTATTTTATTAGTATTATAATAACTAAATAAGGGGTAAGAATGATGAGAAAACTTATAGCTCTCATTAAATCAAAGAGTAAAAATACTGATAAAATTACTTAATGTACAATATCATTTAGAGCTGGCTAATGAGAAATATATAACATACTTAAGATACACATATATTTTAACTAGAACTTTTAGGTATACATTTCTTTAAAATTGGGTATGTTAATTAAAAATTTAATTACTTCTTTCTCTCATTAATTTTTTTAATTTTGAGATACTTCATATTTTTTATTTGTTACTCTTTTTATATGTAATATATTACATTATTTCTTTTCAATAATGTTTGAGTTGACCAATATATTGCAAATAAAATAAAAATAATATAATTATTTATATCGATATATATACATATATATATCAATAATAATTTTAAAATAATAAATTGACCTAAAATTATAGTATATATTAATTTATTTATTCAAGTTAAATCAATTTTATTAAGTATAAAATAACATAAGATAAACTTGTGGTATATTTTTCTTACATTTTTTTCTTACATAGATTTGAAACAATTCATATTAAAAATAACATAAAAAAAAAATGGAGGTACACTTACAACTATTCCCACATTTTGACTAGAGCGCCCATTCCCGATATATATTTGACACTGGTTTGCCGTAATGCTGAAACTATGGCGAATGCACCTTAGGTACAAACGAAGCGAAGCGAAGTGCAATCATAGATAAAAGAGGAAGAGACTAGGCTAGAGAAGGGAAATGAGATAACATTAACTATGTGAATTAAAAAGACAAATAAATGAGTTGTACGTTAAACTATTATTCAATTACTGCTTGAAAAAGAACTCTATAAAGGTGGTATCATATATGTATTCAGTGATTATGAAAATGACTTAGTTACCTAATATTTTATCAAACATTGGCAAAAATTGTAAACTTTATAATCTAATAATTCGTATAAAAGTACATTTTTATCAAATATATTAAATTTACATTATATCTTATGTGATTATAGTAGTTGCAGCCTAATAAAAAAGATAATTTGAAAACATCATTATATAAAACACATACAAAAAATAACGCAATACATATAAATGTGCTTTAATTATTTAGCAAATAAAATATTATTTATCTATAGAATAAGAAACAAATAATATAATAGTAACACAATGAGAAAAAGAATACGAGTGAATTTTCTTAGAGAAGTATGAATACCAATATTTATGAACAAAAAGTCTTTGAAAATTACTACTTTTTTGCTGCTAGCGTTTAAATATAGGGACTCTGTAAGAAATTGGTTTTCATAAATAATGATCCCATATTATTTATTTTTTATTTTAAATAATTAAAAAATAAAAAAAAATTGTAATACATAATGTATATTTTAATCATGACTCCATAATAATAAACTTTGCATATGACTAAGAGTATCGTAATATAATAGAATTCTAACTCTTCTCCTATCAAATATTTTAACAAATGATATGTTTCTCAATATTTTCTCATTGTTTTAATTGTTTTGTTTTGTCATTGTTGGAGAATAAAGAAATTATCTTTATCTTGAATTTTATAATCATTTTGTATGATGAATAATGTTGGATAATAAAGGCATTAAAGAAGTTATTAGGCACAAAAATATTGCATACTCAAACGAATGTGAAAGATATTATGATAAACAATTCTAAAATCATTCCAACAGCCATGATGGTCAATAATTTTCAAATAATAGGTTATATTGTTCGTCTATATTCTAAATAAATAACAATGTCGGAGTATCAAAACAATTTTGAATGTTCGAATGAAGTTGTCACTTTTTATAGAAATATTTATAATCTCTTGGTATATTGTACTCGAACATATGTGCAATTACTCTAGAGGTACTTTCAGGTAATGTATGATGATTTCAAAAAATAATTTAGCACCTCTGGAGAAGTACATGTAACCAAAATTTTAGAAAGTCAACTTTTATTTGGAGATAAAATTCATTCCCACCTCGTGGGGCGATGCATCAATGAGGTAGGCACCAATATGTCTAGAGACAAATGAATGTAGTAGTTAATACAATGAAAAAAAAAATACCGGCAATTTTAATGACATAATTAGTTATTTTATAGAGATATTTATGCATTGTTAGTAGAAGTGCCTTATTATAAAGATTATACGATCAAGAAGTTTGACTATATGTTGGATCAAAATGTTTCTTAAGTGTTTTAATAAAATTAGCGTTTTGCCAAATGAATTAAGAGAAATTTTGCAATAGTATTGATGTATTAGACTCCAGCGAGTATGAATGTTTCTTATAAGAAATATGAAAAAAAATCTTAATGGTTTTTGTATTAAAGATTTGTTTTTTATATGTTTTAGTTAGGGTTGTAAAACGTTATTTCACTCTTTTTATATTAGGACATCATTACGCTAATTATAAATAAAAAAATCCACATATGAATTCATTTGTTCTATATTTTATTTCATTCCTGCAATGATATGTTTAATGAATAAATTAATTTATTTTACAAACTTACTCAGCAAAAATCATTCGATACCACGTGCATCGCACGTGCACTTTACTAGTTACAAAAAAAAGACCGACCCAGGGCCGGTTCTTGGGAAAGTTGCCCAAGGCCATTGTCTAAGGCCCCACATCAATTGGGGTCTCATTTCTTTTTTCGTTTTTAGTATTTTTTTATTTAAATATTTTATAGAATTTTAATTACATAAATAAAAAAAATAATTAAGAACCTTAATTAAGAAAAAAAATTATATTTTTGTTTTTCTTATAATTTATTGAAGATTGATCCGCTGGTTAATTGATTTCAAACGAACTAATTTATTGTAGCATGTTACTATGTTTCGAAATTACAATTGTGTCTCTAAATTGTTTATAAAGTGAACTGAACATAGAAGTTTTTTTTATTAATTTGTATGTGAGTATTTATCTTTTTATACTTCTTTACTTTAATTTTACTATAACATTGATATTATATTGTTCTTTAATTCGTAATTTATTTTTAATTCCATTCCAGTTTAATAAAAACTAGTACAACACCCGTGCATTACACGGGTGCTTGTTAAAAAATTATTCTTAAATTTTAAAATTAATGAGAAAAAGATTATTTAAAATTTTATTTAATTTTTTACAAAAAATATATATTATTATATATTTTAGAACGACACTTGTTACTTCTGCGACTTACATGTGTTATATTATAGTAACTTTTATAATTTATATCATATATTATATTTTAAACCAGCTCCTGTCTCTATTCTCCTGTGGGCAGCTTTTCATTGTAGTTTTTATTTGTGTTGTTGTGTTGTTGTTTGAGTGCCTTGTATAGGTTTATAGCATTTGCTAGAGTCGGGCTTCTATGCGGTCGTCAGACCTATCCTTCCATTTTTTCAGCTGTGGGTTGCATTTCAAGTTGTATCTTTGCACATTTGTGCGTTTATTATATAAAATCCCTATCGTTTTAGTAAAAANTACATACAATATGGATGTTAAATCGAAGCTCATCAAGAGATGATTAATTTGATATATTATATATGTAAAACTGATGAAAAATACAAAAATTATTAACTTTTAAAATAAATTTACAATTCAATTGTTATAATAAGAAATCCCCTCTATATATAATTTCAGAATGCATGAGTCTACTGGCAAACTCTCATGCTTCAGAATCTTATTTGACAAAAAACAATGCTTTGGAGTTAGGTTTGGATATAAATAAATATTTATATTAATTGTATTTTAACATCGTTTCCTATTATAACCATTGAATTGAAAATATATTTTAAAAGTTGATAACTTTTGTATTTCTTATCTCTTTTACATATATAATATATCAAATTAATCATCTTTTGATGATCTTCGATTTGACATCCATATTGTATATATAAAATAAATAAATTATCTCCGTTTGTATTTTACTATTTATTTATATATATATATATATATAACAAAACAGTAATATATATCCTTATAAATAAAATTTAAATTTATTTATCAAACTAAATTAAATTATATCAAATAAAACTATAAATTATATTATAAAGTTATAGAAATTGGTATGTATTCTTTTAAAAATGATATTTATTTCAAATCTAATTGGTACGTTGTCAATGTAATAAAAATAAATAATTATTTATATAAATTCTAAAATTGCATATGATGTTAAAAAACTGTGAAGCACGACTGATACGACACTTTATGTATTAGGCATCTAATTATGTAATAGTAAATAATTTCGATATTGTTATATGATATAAGTAAAAAATTCAACACGGGTTGACATTTTCAATTAATGTACGGGTGTTTAACTATTATGATTAAAAAAAATACAATTTGACAATTTAATTAAAACCCAAAGTAATATTTTATATAAAAGTAAATTATTTTAGTTTTTTAAAAAGAATTAAAAATTTTACAAAATCTTTCTAATTCAACACCCGTGTAATACACAAGTATTGTACTAGTGATATTAAAATGAAATTAATACATGTAATATGACCATAAATAATCAACATATTTAAGAATAATCTGAACCTAATTATTTTTCTATTGGAAGTAAAATAAAATCTACCCAAGCCTAATAACGAAGTATGTAATTTTGACACATAGGATCCCGAAACATGCGAGTCAGCCACTTAGGCTCGGCACGTTTTGAATTAATATATAAGGGAGTATAGGGTGGTATTTTATTACAAAAACATAAATCAAATACTGATTTTAGACAATGCATTAACTGGGAAAACAATATTTAAATTAAGTTGTGCATCCCGGAGAAAAAATCGAAGCAGGAGGTAATACACAATTTAGAATATGTAATTACCTGTAATATTTGTTTCCATGAAAGCTGAAAAATAACAACAAACTAAACACAATTACAATTGGTAATTTGCAGATAAGCAACACAAAATCACACTGACTTATTTCCTTAATTCAACAACAAGGCAAAGTCAACAAAAAACATAACCACGAAACAAAATCAACAAACGACAAATTAAGCGGACGGAAACAAATCACATAAAAGCCACCGCATTTCAGTCGCTTTAATTATTCAACGTGTAACCCTGCAACCACAGCCACATCATCTACCTGTGGCGTTGCAAACCCTCCTTATGACCCCTCTGGACCCCACCAACGGCGTAATCTCAGACATCCTCAGCATGGCGCTGGCAAAGTCGGCCGCAAAGCGCCGACTGTCATTGCTGTAAGTGGTGACGAGTGCGTTGGTTAACCCACTTGTGAAAAGCACCTGATCCGACTGTAGTAGCCCCCGCCGCTGGACCAGGTTTCTGTAGTAGTTGTTGTCGAAGGAGTTTTGGGTCACGAGGTCTAGCGGGGCAAGGTTCGTGTTCCCTCCCGACTGAGGGCACGTGCGTCTCCTTGTGGTTGCAAAATTGGGGTCGATGTCAGTGCCGTTGCTGTAGATTCTGCTCCGGAAGAAGACGCACTGGGCTAGCCCTATCGTGTGTGCCCCTGCGTGCATGCAAAACAGTCGAACATGACTTGACAAATATATTGCATGAGTTGTTTATCAGAGTTTTTTCATGCATGAAGATGAGATTAATTAAATTAAATGAATATCATCACCCCACTTGTATTTTTTTGTTCATTATTGGCAAAAATTGTTAATCCTAGCAATTTTAGTCATGAGATTCCAGCATTTTGCCTTTTGGTCTTGTAATTTGATTTATTATTTTACTGCAATTTTAGTCATTTGAGGACTGCAACTGCAACAAATTCTCAAATTCACGTATTTTCGATTTGCAGTTCACGTTCTTTAGTTTAAAATTTTGTTGCGAGTTCAGTCCTGTAATTTTAACATTTTATTTGCAATTTCGGTCCTAAAAGGACTGATGAAATTGCAGCAAAATATTAAATTACATGACGAAAAAGCAAAATGAAGTTGGAACCTTGAGACTAAAAGTACTGCTATGATGTTAAACCAACAGGACTAAAAATACATTTTAGCCTTTATTATTATTATTTTCTACCTGAGAGGGCAACCATGTCTGTCTGATTGAGTCCCTTGTTGCGGAAGGCATTAATGAGGCCTTGTGCGGTAGAAGAAGGTCCCGGCAAATCTGTGTTAGCTGCATTGAAGTTGGCAGTGGTAGAATCCCTTCTCCCAACTCTCACCGGCCATGATGGCCCTCCAACCTATTCATTAACAAGTTATCGTAAATACACACGCGGTTTCAATTCACCTAGGAGTAAATAACATGATACTTACAGCAACTGAGGCATCACGTGCAGCCACCGCTAAAATGTCTGCGCACGAGACTACGCCCGGGCATATACGCTCGACTGCTGTCTTGGCAGCCTCTATCACATCAAACCCTCTGGCGGAATTGGCATTTGGGCCGGCCGATTTCTCGCTTCGGATTGTGGGGGAGTCGTCCAGAAGGATTGAAGCGTCACAACCTTGTACAAAGCAGTCATGAAAATGTAGGCGGATAATGGAGGCCGCCATGCGGGTCTCACGGGCAATCGCCTGCCGGATGGAAGTACGGATTGTACTGAGTGCATTGGGACATGTACGGGCGTAGAAAGTGGGGGACAGCTGGGCTTGTGATGGGGTGGTGGAGATGAGTAGTGAGATTGTTGTTAGGGTTAGGACAAAGTTGATGGCTTTCGTGGTGCCCATGTTGAGACAATATTGAAAATCGAAATTGCTTGTTATTAATATTATTTATATTTTTTTAACTAAAAAGACAGACGTGCTAAAGTCAATTTACTTGGAGATGAAGATGATTGAGAAGTAGGGCAATTTGGGTGCTGAATTTATAGGGAGCAGGATGAGCGTGTGTGTGTGTGTGTTTGAATATAATCTGGTCACGGCTGATTGGTAAAACGCGTTGCTGACATTGTTATTGTAATAATTGTTAAGGAAAATTGGTGCTTCTTTTGATTTATTTTCTCTAGTTCGTCTGTGAAAAATCATTCAGTATATTCAAACCCTGATTTGGTCAAAAGATGGTTTTGAATGGATATACAAAACTCTAAAACTTCTGACTTACAGCTAATAATGGAAAGGATAAAGACTTGTGCTATGTACCTAATCATTTACTAATAATTTTAAAGTCAGAAAGATTAGAATTTGTTAACTGTTGTCGATCATAATAATATAACTAACGCCCACAAAGTTCAATTAAGCTAATACTCTGATTTTGTGATTTTCATTAACTTAATCGAAATATCATGTTACCTTAGCAAGCCATGTGCATAAAGAAAAATTTTATTCAAATCACTCGTGTTGTGCGAACTTATTCATGTCATTTGTACTTGGCCCATATATAGATACAATTTAGCCAAATAAGAGAAACTTATGGTTTTCAATCAATTAGTCTAGTAATATTCAATTTAGTTAGTCAATCAAAACATCATGTTGCCAAAATAACTTCTGTGTGCGTAGAGCGATTTTATTGTAATTACATGGATGTCGTGTGGAATTACTTATACATTTTGTGATCGGACCATAGGTAGACAAAAATTTGTAAAATAATAACACATATGAGATTACAAGTATGTGATAATTATTTGGATTGTTCATGAGAACATTAGTGAGTCTAAAGATAAATTTTTATTTGACATAATTTATTGTCAATATTTATAGATTTTTTCTATAATGTTTGTATGCGTATGGAATAATGTTTCGTTATTATTTGGGACATAAGATTGATGTATAATGTAGGAGGTTCCACTAAGGATATTATATGAAATAATTATTGGAAAAAATCAGTTATAAAATTTGTGTTTGATCCGATTTTGACTGAATTTTTTATGGCTAAATATTTAAATCGGGCTGAATTAAATTATGTAGAAAAATTCTACGTTCCGAGAAGATACTCGTGGTATATTTATTTTCCCAAAGCTGATTTATGCGAGTGAGAAATAAAGGATTAAAGTTAGCCATAAATGAGAACGTACAACGAAGGTTGTGGGATTCGAAGGGTCAAAGTAATTTCCACATTTGACTCGTAAATGAGATTAACTCTCTTTATTATAATAAAAAGAGTTGTAGAGGTCACAAAAAAAACAAAAAAAAAAAACAAAAAAAAACAAAAAAACAAAACAATGCACCAAGTGTTGGTGTTGACTTCCGCCACACGAGCTACACGGACCTTGTGGCATCCGCAAACTTCTTGTACAGTTTGGGGATGTTGTTGGAATTTGCGTCTTTTGTGTGGCTAAGGAGGACGTACCTGTTAGATTTTGATTAATTGTTGTCCCACATCGGATATGTACCAAAGATGTGTAGGATCTTTTTAGTATAAATAGGTCCCTTGTCTTTGGGTTACAATTGCATCTTATTCTATTCTCTCCTCTCTTAGAAGAAAATCCTATTTTGTGGGTTATTTAACCCTAGTTGTATTTTGTTGTTGAGTTTAGTAAATTTGGCATCACTACAAGAAACATGGTTAGTAGGAACAACTAAATATTGTGCCTAAAAGCATTAAATTCGTGGCTATTTATGTATTGTAATGAAATGTCGTTGCAACCAAGTCGTGCCAATAGACGTGTGTCTATAGACATATTGACACACTAAAATCGTTGCTATAAAGCCAAAGTACTAGGCACGACTTTTGTCATGCCTATTCCCTGTAATAAGCACAACATTTGTCATGCCTATTCTTGTCTAGGGGAACCTTATTTTTAATAATAAATTATAATTATTTAAATTTATTGAAATATCAAAATGTTTCAATTCATAAATAATTGCTATTCACATTTGTTGTCATAAAAAATTATTTCAAAAGTGTCATTAAAACAATAAATTACTTCAATAACTTTGTGATCTATATTGAAGTTCAATCATCATAACTCAAATGAAAGTAAAATAACAGTATGGTGCTAAAAATGTTTGATTCACCAATCCATAGATACAAAACTATTACATGTAATAACGGAACAAACATATACATAAGAAGTAACAAAATAAAGCATAATGTGGTTGTACATTTAATTTTCACTCATGAAATCAAGTATGCTCATCTCAATCGAGAGCCAAATAGCATCATAACACCATCCTGCTTATGCTTATTCCTCTTCCACTATTCCACATCATCCCTATTCTCGACTTCGTCTTTAACCGAACAATTCTCTTGAACATCCTTACGAACTAGAATACAAATAACAATGAAACTGATATTACAACCAATTCATAAAATTNCAATAAAATGAATAAATTAGTAAAAGGCTAAATATAGTCTTTCAAGTTCTTCCTCAGCTTTAGTCAATATAAAAGATAATGGAACATTTAGATACATAATAGTGGTATGATCACAGCTTAAATAAAACCTTAGACTCTATTGCACAAATCATAAGCTTGTATTTTACTTATTTGATAGAAAAGCAAAACAAGCAATGTTCTAGGCAGAAGCATGGTGAGTAGAATGAAAGCTCAGGATCTACACCCCTTAAGAATCCAAACAATAAATAAATGATAAGATCATAGTGAAAATGTGAGTATAACAAGGATGGGTCATGAATATGTTCAAGTTCACAAGCTCCTACCTAGGCTACCATCCAACCACACGAGTATATGTTGATAATTTATTGAATGATTATTATTTTTCAACTTCAAAGTTTTTGTTGCAAACTGAACTCATAGGAGTTTCACATCCAACCAAACATGAGTATATGTTGGAAACTTTTTGGTGATATATATTGCATTAAACATTAAAAGTAATTTATTCATTATATGAGCACAAAGAAAGTAGATTTTTGTTACGCAGCTGCCACACATCATTTAAATGTCCGGCCGTAACTCATTGCAGCTAGTTCATTTTTTAGCTCTCTTTCTTTTGCTGGAAACTAGACTCATAGGAATTTCACAAGATGTATAGATTGGATTCAAACATAGCCACATTAAAAGCAATTTATTCACTAAAGGTCCCAAAGCATGCATTTTTTTTGTTTCTCATCTACCATTCTTAAAAAAACTTCCCATAACTCATTGTAAGAAAATCATTTCCGAGCTCCATTTTTATTTAAAACTAGACTCATAGACATTTCACAAGATGTATAAAATGGATCATAGACTCAATAAAAGCAGCTTAATTACTCACTATAAGTGCCCCAAACAAGGTGATTTTAGTTGTTCATCTATCACTCTTCATTAAAATGCTCATAACCAACTGTAGATAAATTATTTTTAAGCTCCCTTAGTTTTATTGCAACCTATACTCACAAGGCCTTTTCTCATTGTGTATGTATTGAGTTCTAAATTGGTCACAGTAAAAGTAGTTTTGAAGCCAAATACATGGAATATATTGATGCCCTGGCATTTCAAATGAGTCTACTCTATTATCAGACATGTTCAAGCAATTGAAACATTATACTAATCTTTGAATAGATTTATCTTCAAAGAAACAAAAAACGTATCCAAGATTCAAACATAATTAACACAGAACATTAGCATTAAATTTCCACCCACGGGAAACTCACGAACAATTAAGCCATTATTTAAAAACACATACAATCAAAACCTACAAATTAAAGGTACTAAAAAGAATAAATTTCCCAAAATAAGTTGAGATAACAGCATTTACCAGTGAGCATTTATCAGATCTAAATACGGATTACATTAAGACGTCCCACCTCTTATGCCAAGCCTCTGCTCGAAGTCGAATTCCTCGTTTTCTGATTTCACTACACAACACGGCCAAAAGAGTACAAAAAACAAAGAAGGTCAGAATAGGCGGAAATATCATACCATTTATGGGAGAGGGCGTGAGAGGCCAATTGGATTGAGAATTGCATTTGCCTCGCCGTTCCTTCTTTCTCCCCTCATTCAGTGACTTTGCTAGAAAACCCTAGCCTCACACTTACAAAAAGCCCAAAATTTTTTGTCAAAATATTTCTCCCGCTATTTTTTCCCGTTCTGGCGCCTTATAAAACATTTCAGCTGTATTACACATTATTTTATTTGGATAAAATAAAAGGATAAATCTAAGTATTAAATATAATTGTATAAGTCTATGATAGTATGATGATTCAAGTTAAGACCATTAATCTTAAATATCTATTATGCTTTAGGACTCCACATTTAAAAACTAATTTTCCGCACACTTAATAAAATATTATTGCAATACCAGTGTTATATACTATTATTGATTAACAAATATATATTTAAAAGAATTTTAAAAAACAAATGTAAAAGTTATTATTTTCAAATTTCAAATAATATTTTAATTATATTATTAATTTATTTAAACTGACACTCATATAAAGAATAATGTGTTATAAAACTTGCCTTAATTATAAAATGACCCCAGAGAATTTCTCTCCTTGTCAATTGCCATAGCCGATCAACAAAATTTGTGTCTCGGTTTATTGTTACGCATTATATTCTTGTGATCTCTTCATTCCTCACATATCTAAAACTTGCCTTAGTTATATCACAATTCCCTAATAAATCGCCTTAAATACGTTTATTGTAACTGTTGACGACTTAACGTCAACACTATTATTTGAAACTTTTGTTCTACATAAAGAATATACTGTAATGTGATTGCAAAATATTCAAGTTGTCTTGATATTAATATAAATAACTATAACTTTGTTGTGGTGATACGCAGTTGCTACATATGCTCAACAATAAAAGATTATGAAATAATTAAAACATGATCCAAGTATCTTTTAAAAAAAAATTTACCTAACAAATGAAAGTTATTTTAGAAATTTTATCAAAGGACAATTACTTATAATGAAAAAAACAATAATGATGAATTAATTGTGGATTTATTAGCACAACATAATTATCTATTGGAACAACATTTTTTCGTTCCTAAAATTCTGTACATGCAGGCACGACATTACACTTATAGGAACAACTAATGTCGTGCCTGTAGTGCGATCGATCTATAGGCACGCCGAATGAATGTTGTTGCTATATAAGTACCCAATAGGCACAACTCAATTGTCGTTCCAATTTTGTCGTGCCTACTAAGCACAAATCTTGTAGTGCATTGCGGTTGGCAGTGCCTGGAGACGTAGGCAATATTTGTCGAACTCCGTTATCAATTTTTGTGTCCTTTTTATTTCTCGTCTTTTATTTATTTGTGTTGGCTTATTTTCGTTTGGAGTAGTGCTTGTCATATTTGTTGTAGGGATAGTTTTGTGCGCTGCGCTTGGTGTTCTACCCCAACAAGTGGTATCAGAGCCGAGGGTTCGTCATAGGCTCATTCGGAGAGGCTGGCACTGCATTTGAGTCCGAGATGTCCAAGGAGGTCAAGGGCGCATCATCCTCTGCATTCATTCCGGCAAGGACGGTGATGCCGAACGTCAGATGTAACACCCCCTTATCATAGTAAATTTTTCACAACTTTTACTTCGAAAATACTTATAAATTTTACGAAATATTTTTGAGCTTAACTCGGGATGCTCATCACTCATATGAGATTTTTTTCATAAAAATTTTACTTTAAAAACTCAACCATGTACTGAATACTCTTGCATATAAAATCATCTTGACATGTATGCCATATAAATATTTTAACTCATTCATTTCTCAACATTGATGGGTCTACTTCTGGATCCGGAGTAAACCGCTGGTTGTGAGCTCAGATCTGCTTGA
This sequence comes from Striga asiatica, assembly GCA_008636005.1. NCBI lineage: Eukaryota > Viridiplantae > Streptophyta > Magnoliopsida > Lamiales > Orobanchaceae > Striga > Striga asiatica. The sequence continues at coordinate 278,611 of BKCP01004283.1, forward strand.
ACCGCCTTGAAACCATCTCTAGACCGCAAGAATATCTGCAAAAACTCAACGCCGGAAGTGTTTCCGGCGTAGAGCCTCCGACGCTCAAGTCAGTATCAAAGGGATGAAGAAGGGCTGCGCAGCAGCTATAGGGGAAGTGAGAATGAATGAGAGTTAGTGTTTAGGATTACCTCATCTCCTTTATATAGGAGTGAATACTTACGTGAAGTGCCCAAAATACCCCAATCGGTGGACCTAGAAGGTCCAAAATGCCCTGGTCGATTCGTCTCCCCTTAGTGCTGGTAGTCACCACAAGATTCCTTCTTATCCTTCCTAATGTGGAGTGCATCGGATATGTTGCAAGTATGGTGAACCGACATCCTGTCCTCGTTATTTAAGATATGTGAGGTCCACTTCAAGGTCCAGGAGGTCGACTAGCGAATATGCACAGATTCGACGGCTCCACTTGACCAACTCTGAGATTGTCATATTCACGGAATCGTCTTAGTTCAGTCGACTTCGGGGAGTCGACTTAAGATATCTAGATGGCCGGGGGCTGTACTCTTTTCTCCTTTCATCGATGTCGATTAGTGAAAGTCGATAGATAAAGTCGACTTGTAAGAGTCGACTAGACCGGACATCTGCTGCTTAATTGCTCTTAGTAGGATCGACCCTAGGAAAGTTGATTCGGGCATGTCGACTGAGTCTTGTCGACCTGCGAGTAGTTCGAGTGGTTTGTTGGTTGAGTGAGGAGCTTCTGGACCGGGTTATCCTTATGTGGCTATATCATCTAGTCCCCCCCCCAAAAATTACTCTAAACAGTCGACTGTTTGAGAGTAAATTTGGTGAAGTACAGTTATGTCGTCTTCCTGCCGACCTTGCTCGCATTGACCCCACTGATCTTTTCTTCAACTCGTCTCGCCAATGGATTAGGACATCTGTCAATCCCCTGATTGTTTTTTAGATAAGTCTGACACTCTGACAGGTTTATTTCGAATTTCAAATTTCAAAACCCTAAAGTGACGCACGTCATTTCCATCACCGACTCTTCGAATTCCGCGCCTCATCGGGGTCGTTGGTTACTTCGATGATCCAACGGTCCACACCTATCTTTACCTTGTATAAATATGCTTACCCTACTCAAAGGATTACTTTTCGCATCTTCAAGTTTTCTCATTCTCTCTAGCTTCTCCAAGCATCTCCGGCAGTATCTGCTCACCGGCGCTCTTCTCTTCCTGCAACTTCAGGCTTACTCAGAATCCAAAACAACTACGCCATCATGTGTAAGTTCTTTATCTCCTTCGCTTGTGTTTTTGTTGGTTCTTCTCTTTTTCAATTTTTTCTGGGTTCTGGGAATTTTCGTGTGTTCTTCATGTTCTTCATGGATTTCTCATAAGTTTTGCGTTGGATCCTTTTACGCGCTTATTCTATTCAGGCTTAATGTTTTTCGCCAGTCGTCGGCCGCTAATGAGCAGTCGACTGTCACCTGTCGCTGAGTTGGCTGTTGTCGACTTAGTGACCCTCTTTCTTCAGTTTTCTCTTTTTGAGTCGACTGAGGTCGACTTACTAATTTATTTAAGCCAAGACACCGATAGCAATTACCCCCTCTTTGCCCTTTCCTTTTCTGTCGATTATTGCGAGTCGTCCTGATTCGGTCTTGTAGGCTCTTATTTATGACTTTACTAACTTCGACCTCCTCCCCTTTTTTTTCTTTTCTTAGCTTCCGAATCGTCTCCTCTTTCTGGCTCCCTTGGTCAACAAATCAACGATTATATTTGTCAAGCCGACGAGGGTTCTAGCTCTGATTCAGTTGAAGTAACCGGCTATAGGATGGTTTCCCCGCCTTCCCGTTCTTCTCCTCCTCTCGCCACTGTCTCTTCTGCCGACTGGGAGCAGTATGACCAAGCGCTCTTGGAGGGCGGTTTAGTCGACATCGTTAAGAGCCCTTCTCGAGGAAATCTTCCTCGTCTTGACCTTATTCCTCGAGGTATTCCTCTTAGGTTATTAGATATCCCTGTTTATAGAACCAGCCCTGTATCTGTACCACTAATTGTTCCACTTCTTAATTCTCAAAATGTTGTATCAATAGCTTGTCCCTTAGTTAGGTTAGCTGTTTTAAATCCTTTTTGTTATGCCTCTGCAGCCGAGGTCGAGGGCTTCAGGAACTTTAGCGGGCTTCCTTCCGACTGGGAGTTAGTCGCCCCAGGTCCTAATGACGATTTCGCTCATCCTCCTCCTGGTTGTCATACATTTTTTGTAGACCAAGTCGTCTTCGGCCTTCGCTTCCCTATCCAAGACGAACTCTTGTTAATAAGTAACATGTATAATATCCCCATAAACCAATTTTCTCCGAATGCTATCCGCATTATGATAGCCTTTATAGTCGTCTCCCGAATAACACTCAATTTCTTTTCGCCCGACTTTTTCTTCTACTGCTACGGCTATCGACTTTCCAAAGGCGCTCACTGCCTGGGTCGTCGTGCCGGTGTCACCTTTCTTGACGATCTTTCATCAAATGTCACCGAGTGGAAGTCGAAGTTCGTTTTCATTCGACCTGCTCCTGGCACGTATCCTTTTGTGAATAAATGGATCACCTCGAAGGTGAAGCAGAATAAACGGCCCCGCTCTGACGAGTTTGCCCGGCTATTATCCGAGTTAAATAAGCACACATACAGTGCTCGTCAGCTAATAAAGGACCGTGAATTAGTTAATCATGCTCGAATCGTCTTTTATGAGGACCTTCCTCGTCTCGATGATCCCCGTAAGCTGTCATTGTTCTCTCTTCTTTTCTTTGTGCAACTGTTTAGGAGTTATAATTATTTTCGTCATGACTGCTAAGTGTTCTTCTCCCTGCTAACTTTCCTTCTACTATTTCAGTTAAAGCGCTCAAACGCTTCGAGCTCAAGAAGGGCCAGTCGTCCGGCCCGTCAACTGGTGGTTCTGCCCCCGCCTCTCGACCCTCAGGCGGGTCCGGGTCAAGGCCCGGCGCTGCAGTTGTCGAGGCGGCGACTGCTCAAAAATCCAGGGTCGAGAACCCTGGTGCATCAAAGCATAAATCATCGGGCTCCTCTTCTCGCAAGAGGGCCCAAGACGATCGGGCCGCCATCCTCATTCCCGACGATCTCAAGCGTCGCAAAGTCGACAAGGGGAAAGGAAAGGCGGTCGAGAAGAAAGGCCCCTCCCCGATTACCGTCAAGGACGTGACGGTCAAGATGCCATCTCGGCTCTGGAACCACCCAGAGCCGTATCATGTGGCCAAATACCTCAACTCCGTCATCCCGGAGGACGACAAGGAGCGCGTCGAGGGGAATCTGTACGAGCGCTCAAATTACGCCGTTCAGTGTCTATCTCGGGTATTTTTCTCAACTCTTATCGACTTGGTTCTTGTGTTCTTTTCTTTAGACTCAATCCATCTTTTTCTTAACATGTTTCATATTCTTTCGCAGTTCCTGGCTGCCGCGCTCCCATGCTTCGAGGAGACGAGCAAGGCTCCCCTTGCCTCCACTAAGTCCCTCGAGGACAAGTGCGAAGCTCAGCGCCAGGAAATTGAGGCACTGAAGGAGGACCTGGAGGCTTCCAAGGCCCTGGTCGACAAGCTAAAGGCCGACAAAGCTGTGTTTCGGCACCTGAACGACAAGCTTAAGGCCGACCTCGACAAGGCCCGTGACGAGTGCCTGGTCGAGAGAGAGACTGGCATCGAGGAGGGACGCAGGACCTTCTTGAAATCACCTATGGGTGCCGTCTTTCTCGAGACCTATCGACAAGAGGTCGTAAAAGCGTTCTGCAACTCTCCTGCTTTCCTCGACAAACTTTGCCCTGCCGTCGTCCAGTACTTCGATTTTGCCTTTGACGCGTGGGCGGCGGTGGTAGAGGGGTCTGATTTTGCTGGGAAGCTCGATCGCGAGGCGGTTAAGGAGACGCTCCCAGACCCCGAGGGCTATGAAGGCGACTCGTCTCTCCCTGACGATTACCCGTGGTGGACGGGGCTCGAGGCTTGGGCCATTCGCAAGGCTGGCCTAAGTTCTCAACTCGAGGCTCCTCCCACCCCCTTGTCCGGTCCGACCGAACTAGTCGGGGCAAGTGGGGCTAGTCGGGAAGAGGCGGTCGAGGTCGAGGATGAGCAGCAGGGGACCGAGCCGCTTGTCGACAGGGACGCTGATGGGGAGAACCCCGAGAAGTCTGCTACTGTAATGATGGAAGGTGGGGACGACACTGCCGAGAAGTCGGACGCCGACTCTTGAATGTGTTTGTCCGTCTTGGGGCTGTGCCGCTGTTTTTGTTTTGCTGTCTTCTTTTCTTCTCTTTTTTTTTTCTCGTCGTTCTCGACCTATTTTCAGGTCTGTAAAGGTCGAGGCGACTGACAATGTAATGAATCTTTATATTAATATGCTCTCTTCTTTCCATTCGTTGCTTGTGTTAATTGTGTTTTCAAACTATTGTGCTGCTGTTTCCTGTGTATCTTCTCCCCAACCCTTCTTGCGAGCTGGTCGAAGTCGAGCAAGACTATGAACAGCTTCGTAGCTGTGAAACGT
>BKCP01004283.1:285268-297755 GCA_008636005.1 Striga asiatica
GTGTGCTCCGCAGCATCCTTCATGGATTTCTCTTAGGACCAGGATTCCTTCATCTTCGGAAACACATCTTAAATGAGGCCCGACCATCGACTTCTTGTATAGGACCCCGTCGACTTCGAAATACTTGCTTAGATATCGGGCCACCTTTTCCGCTTCTTGTTTGTTTCCTACAGGAACTCGACCCTGCATGAGTTCGCGAATCGACTTTCTCCAGTCGTCCTTCTCATCAACTTCCATAGCTTCGTTAAGAACACTTCCCTCCAGGTGCATTGTAGTGATGTGATTTCCCACTGTTCCCTCATTTGAGCTCGCAATCCTAGCGAGCCAGTCGGCTCGTTTGTTTTCTTCTCGCGGGACTTGTATCAATTCGAACTTTTCCAGCCCTTGTATGAGATTCTGAATTTCCCCGACGTATTTCGACATCCTCTCCTCCTTGATTTCGCAGTTTCCCAGCACTTGTCCGACGACGAGTTGCGAGTCGGAATGTGCTGCGATTTCTGTTGCTCCGCCTCCAATCGCTAGTTGTATTCCCTTGATAAGCGCTTCGTATTCAGCTTCATTGTTTGAGGCTTTGAACCCCATTCTAATCGTGAAGTCGAGCTGTTCGCCCTCGGGGGATACGAGGACGACTCCCAAGCCAGATCCTTTTGCGGCCGAGGATCCATCGACATGTATTGTCCATCTCCTTTCTTCCCCTTTGGTTCCCTCTTGAATGAAATCAGCTAGAGCCTGGGCTTTAATGGCTCGCCTCGGCTCGTACTTGATAGAATATTCGCTTAGCTCAACTGCCCACTTTACAAGTCGACCTGAGACAGTAGGTCGACCCAGCGTTTCTCCCAACTGAAAGTTCGTTCTCACCACAATCGTATGATTCAAAAAGTAAGGCCTCAGCTTTCTGGCTGTTATAACAAGTGTCAAGGCGGGTTTCTCGACTTCCGAATATCTCGTCTCGGCACCTTGGAGTACTCGGCTTGTGTAATAAATAGGCTGTTGGGAACTTCCATCTTCCCGCAGCAACACTGAACTCAAAGCGAACTCTCCTACTGAGATGTACAGAATCAACTCGTCACCTGGTTCTGGTTTGGTCAGCAAGGGCAGTTCGCCCAGGAACTCTTTCAACTTCTCGAAGGCCATCTGCGCCTCGTCACTCCATTTGAAAACCGTCTTTTTCTTGAGTAGTTTAAAAAAAGGAAAACTCTTCTCGGCTGCCCGAGCGATGAATCTGCTCAAGCCTGCGATCCTTCCTGTCAGCACTTGGACTTCTCTGACGTTTCGCGGTGGAGCCATGTCGAGTATGGCTTTCACTTTGTCTCCGTTTACCTCGATTCCTCGTTCTGTGACAACATATCCCAAGAATCGTCCTGCTTTCACTCCAAAAGCGCATTTACTCGGGTTCAACTTCATCCCAAACGCCCTAAGGGTGTTGAAGGTTTCCCTTAAGTCGTCTGGGTGTGAAGTCAAGGATTTGCTTTTCACCAGGATATCGTCAACGTACACCTCCATGTTTCGACCAATCTGGGGTTTGAACATTCGATCCATCAATCGCTGGTAGGTTGCTCACGCATTTTTTAGGCCAAAGGGCATGACAACGTAACAATACGTCCCCTTACTCGTCACGAAACTTACTTTACTCTGATCTTCCGGAGCCAGAGGGATTTGATGATATCCCTGAGATGCGTCCATCATGCTCAACAACTCGCAACCAGCCGTGGAGTCGACTAGCTGGTCGATTCTCGGCAAAGGATAATGATCTTTAGGACAAGCCAGGTTTAAATCGCGAAAGTCGATACACATACGCCATTTGTTCAATGCCTTCCTCACCATAACTGTGTTAGATATCCATTCGGGGAATTGGATCTCCTTGATATGTTTGGCTTTCAGTAACTTATCCACCTCGACTTCGATTGCTTTGTCGATTTCAGCGCCGTGGTGCCTGAGTCGCTGCTTCACAGGTTTTCTGAGGGGGTCGACGTTGAGTTTGTGCTCCATCACTTCTGGGTCGATTCCAGTTAGTTCTTCAGGCGAAAAGGCGAATATATCCCTGAATTCTTTCAACAATCCCACCAACTGTTCTCGCAATTCGTCCTCTAATTCTCTCCCGACTTTGGTGGTTTGTTCTCTCGACTCCCCAATTTGAATTTCCATCAATTCCCCGTGGGGCTCGAGGTCACTCCCCCTCGGCCTTTTCTCGCTCGTCATTGGTTTTTTGCCTTCTTTGATTTCGGCACGCTGATTGGTTTTGACTGCGATTTGGTAGCATGTTCTCGACAACTTTTGATCTCCTCGAGCTTCTCCCACTCGATCTCCTACTGGGAACTTCAGCTTCATGTGATAGGTTGACACAACTGCTTGAAACGCGTTGAGCGCGGGTCTCCCCAGAATCACGTTATAAGCCGACTCGACATCAACCACAACGAATCTCACCATTTTGACTTTCCTCAAGTCACCCTCCCCTAGGACGACAGCGAGCATGGTTTCTCCTAGGGGAGCGACTTCTGAGCCGTTGAATCCGAAGAGTGATGTGTGTAGGGGCGTCAGTTCAATGTCAAGCTCCATCCTTCTGAGGCAGTCGTAAAAAATCACGTTTACTGAACTCCCTGTGTCGACAAACACCCGTTGCACTTCGTATCCTGATATCTGTGCTGTTATCATCAGGGCGTCGTTATGCGGCCTCTCGACTTCACCGACATCTGCTGGTCCAAAGTTCATTACTGGTCCACTTTCCTCAACTTGTTGCACCTCGACCTTCGCATATCGGCCCCGAGCATAGGCCTTTCTCGCCCGATTCGAATCTCCATCAGTCGACCCTCCGAAGATCATGTTGATGACTCCTCTTTTTGGTGGGAGTTCTTCCTTTTCCGGCGATCTCGCCCTCTTGCGAGGACTCTTACTCCGTTCTCGTCTCCTATTCGTCCTCTCCCGGTCCTTATATATAAACTCCTTCAGGTGACCCGCTTTTATCAACCTTTCAATCTCGTCTTTTAAGTGTCGACAGTCGTCAGTGTTGTGCCCATAGTCTTTGTGGAATCGGCAGTATAAGTTGCTTTTGGGCTTCAAAGGTCCATCTTTCCTCGTCCGCGGCCATCTCACCACATCGTCGCGGATTTCCCTCTCCATAACCTCCAAAATTCTCGCATGGGGAGCCGACAGGGGTGTATATTGAGTTGGTCTCCATCCTCTAGACCTGCCTTCACCTCTATCAGCTCTCGGGGACCCTCTCCTATCTCCTGTCGACTTCTTTTCCTTCCTATCGTCTCGATTGTCGGCTTGAGACACCTTCACGCTTTGCAAGTAATCGGCTTCGGCCTCCTCGACATTCATGTATTTGGCACATCTTCCCAGCACTTCGTCGAAACTCCTACCAGGTCGTTTGGCCAAGGAATTCTTACACAACCCTGGCAGCAGTCCTCTCGTCAACCCTCCCGACTTGATTTCCTCTGTCGCCGTTGGGCATTCGACGCACGCCTTTGTAAATCTCGCCACATATTCTCGTAACGACTCGCCTTTCTTCTGTTGCATACTAATTAACGAGAGGTAAGATTTCTCCTGTACCCTCACACTTGCGAACTGGTTAAGAAAACTCGAGCTGAACCCATCAAAATCCCGAATCGACCCTGCTGGAAGTTGATGGAACCAATCTTGGGCCGACCCCGTCAAAGTCGTCAGGAAGGCGCGGCATTGCACTGGGTCGCTGTAACGATGAAGTACGGCCATATTCTCAAAGCTCCTCAAATGTCGAGATGGATCTGTGGTACCGTCATACCATATGTTTAGCTCCCTGAAGCCTTTGGGTAAGTCGGCTCTTAGGATCTGCTGTGAGAATGGGTGTTCTTTTGTTCCTCTACTCTTCTTCCCGTCGACTCGAGCTTGCAAGTCGCGAACCTGCGCCAGCAGCTGCTCTAACGTCTCGTCCCTCGCCTGTGGATTAACAGTTCGAATGGAGGATTCCTCTTCGTCTATCCTTCTGTTCTGTTGCACATTCGACTGGGCTTGTTGCTCGCCGCGCGGCTGCTGCTCGACTCGAGGGGGGTACTCGACGCGAGGCTGGTGCTCGACTCGAGGTGGGCACTCGACTCGGGGCTGCTGTTCTACTGGCGCTATCTGCTTCATCTGGGCCGCCACGGCTTCAGCAATCATTCTCTGCATTTCACTCCTCGTCATTGTCAGAGTCTGTTCCTCGACGCGAGGTCGTGTCTGCTCCGGAATCTCCTGTATCTGTTTTCCCTCGCGTCGAGAGGCCTCCGTTGACTCCTTCTCTCCATCTGGGTTAGGGTTTTGACTTGTTCCTGCCTGAGTCAATACTTGTAACTTTACACCGGTTGGGGTCACAGGCGTTTCTCCGCCTAACGTCAGCCCGGGTGGTGGAAGTCCTCCGAACGGCAGCGTTCCCGTCATCTGAACTATGGAGTGTTTGGTGGTGGGAAGTGGTGGTGGCCTCTTGTCCATCCACGTCCCTCTGAAGTCCTCGCTCAGGTTCCTCTGCAAGCTCTCCTTCTCTGCCATTGTCAAACAGATCAGAACTGGGTGTGAAGCTCTTCCTTCCTTTAAGAACTCCCCACATACGGCGCCAAATGATGGGTCTACTTCTGGATCCGGAGTAAACCGGTGGTTGTGAGCTCAGATCTGCTTGAACCGCCTTGAAACCGTCTCTAGACCGCAAGAATATCTGCAAAAACTCAACGCCGGAAGTGTTTCTGGCGTAGAGCCTCCGACGCTCAAGTCAGTATCAAAGGGATGAAGAAGGGCTGCGCAGCAGCTATAGGGGAAGTGAGAATGAATGAGAGTTAGGGTTTAGGATTACCTCATCTCCTTTATATAGGAGTGAATACTTACGTGAAGTGCCCAAAATACCCCAATCGGTGGACCTAGAAGGTCCAAAATGCCCTGGTCGATTCGTCTCCCCTTAGTGCTGAGTCACCACAAGATTCCTTCTTATCCTTCCTAATGTGGAGTGCATCGGATATGTTGCAAGTATGGTGAACCGACATCCTGTCCTCGTTATTTAAGATATGTGAGGTCGACTTCAAGGTCCAGGAGGTCGACTAGCGAATATGCACAGATTCGACGGCTCCACTTGACCAACTCTGAGATTGTCATATTCACGGAATCGTCTTAGTTCAGTCGACTTCGGGGAGTCGACTTAGGATATCTAGATGGCCGGGGGCTGTACTCTTTTCTCCTTTCATCGATGTCGATTAGTGAAAGTCGATAGATAAAGTCGACTTGTAAGAGTCGACTAGACCGGACATCTGCTGCTTAATTGCTCTTAGTAGAATCGACCCTAGGAAAGTTGATTCGGGCATGTCGACTGAGTCTTGTCGACCTGCGAGTAGTTCGAGTGGTTTGTTGGTTGAGTGAGGAGCTTCTGGACCGGGTTATCCTTATGTGGCTATATCAAACATAAAATCATGAAATTTGACAGTCATGTACTTAACCCATATATAAGCATGTCGTAAAATTTCATAATTTTATCAAGCATATATATCGAGTTATTAGAATTTTAAAGTCACAGTTGAAATAAAGAATATAAAATTCAACTTTCATGCTTAACTTCAAAAATCTATAACTCAAGCTATGTTATGCCAAATGACATGATTCTTTTTCTTATGTACTCCTTATTTATATAAGAATTACTCATTTAAATCATACTTTACTGCTTTATTCTTTTCATTATAAGAATCTCATTAAAACCGAGTACATCTATCATACAAATAATCTTAAAACAACTTTAACTTCTTGTATTTATTACTATGATTATAAACTCACTTCTAAGTCATTAATATATACTAATAACCATTTAATATCATCTATAAAGTATGAAATTAGGATGAGGAGATTACTTTCTTCTTTCTAGAAAATTGATTCTTCCTCCCTTCTCAATTTCTTCCCTTCACAACCTTTTCTATAACTTATTCTCTCTAATGAACTATATAACTTTTGTAATTCTTCTTTGATGAAAATCTCTGAAATCAAGGGCTCTATTTATAGGAAAAATTTTTTAGACAAGAGCATTGAGTGAAGAAATTAACAAATTAAATAATACAAACTCGTAAAAATAAATATAGATTTAAATAGAATTCTTAACTTGTAAACTTCTCCAACCTATAGTCAATGCTTAGAAAGGCCCCTCTTCTGACTCTAATCTGATATCAATGATTAAATTCGAGACTTAATGAAAATTCTCCAATTTTCGGAACCGAATTTTGACGTAAAATGAACGGTTACCATAAAATCGAAAATTCTAAAATTTTTGGATTTTTCCTTTTTTGCTTTTTGCATTTTTCCTTTTTAATGCTAAATAGTTTAACTCTTAATAATGATCTTGAAAATATTCTAAGTATTTAATACTAAGGCTCGACTATAACTTAGGAATTTCTCGGCACGGTTAACTTGAACCGAGCTTAATTTACTTATAAGGCCAACATTTGCTAAATTTTACTTCCAAATTAATGGATTGATCTCGACCTTAAAATGAAGAATAAAATTCTAAAAGATTTCTTAAGACATGGATGTATAAAAGATCATTATTAATAAAAGTAAAATAGTTCTAGTTTAGAACTGAAATAATTACTTTTATTAATTACTGAATGGGATATTACAATCTACCCCCCTTAAAACTATTTCCGTCCTCGGAAATACTGTAACTGGGATACCTACTAACTTAGTACATATCAAAACTCAAAATCTGGAAAACGAGCCCTAATATCAGCTTCTCGCTCCCAAGTGGCATTTGATTCTCCCGTGGCGATTCCATTTAATACGAATGAGGGGAATATCTCGATTCCTGAGCCGATGAACCTTTCGGTTCAGAACTGATACCGACTGTTCCTCGTAAGTTAAATCTGGCTGAATCTGAATCACATTGTGCTGAAGCACAAGCTGTGGATCGCTCACGTATGCACGTAACATCGATACATGAAAAACATTATGCACACTGGACAACTCGGGAGGTAAAGCTAAACGATAGGATACTTCTCCTACTCGCTCTAGAACTTCCAATGGACCTATATATCGAGGATGCAACTTTCCCTTCTTCCCAAAACGAATGACACCTCGCGTCGGTCGAACTTTTAGGAACACTTTATCGCCTACCTCAAATTGCATCTACTTCTTCAGCATGAACTTTTTCTTTTATCTTTCGAATAAATTGATCGAAAGACTATTCTCGCTGAATTCTATCTCTAGACATTGGTTGAACTCTCATCGAACGGGAAAAATTCAAAATTAGTCCCACAGATATAGGGGGTGACAATTTTGGTCCCGACGGAATGCACAAAATATAAATAGTCCCACAGCTTTTAAAAAATGATCAAAAGTAGGACTTTTTCGCCGGATTTACTATTTCCGGCCCGGAACACCACGTGGCGCACACGTGGCTTATTTTTTACACGCTGACGCACACGTGGCTTAGTTTTGAATTTTTTCCTAGATAGGGAAAAATTCAAAACTAGTCCCACAAGTATAGAGGAGTGACATTTGTTGTCCCGATGGAATGCAGAAAATTCAAAACTAGTCTCACATCTTGTAAAAAAATATGAACACGTCGGATGCCACGTGGCGTTCCGGGCCGGAAATAGTAAATCCAGTGAAAAAGTCCTACTTTTGATCATTTGTTAAAAGCTGTGGGACTATTCATATTTTCTGCATTCCGTCGGGACGAAAATTGTCACCCCCTATACCTGTGGGACTAGTTTTGAAATTTTCCCCTCATCGAACTAACACTTACCAAAATCTCTTTAGGAAGTGACTCAACAACTTCAATCTGCATCCGTGCAAATTCTCTAATGAGATGGTTCTGCTGTGTGATACAACAGCCCAACTCACCCTTTATCTTTCGGCTTAGGGCATCTGCTACCACCTTTGCCTTTCTTGGATGGTACTGAATGGTGCAGTCATAATCCTTCACAAGCTCTAACCATCTTCTTTGGCGCATGTTGATCTCTTTCTGTGTGAACATATACTGCAAACTCTTGTGATCAATGAAAATTTTACACCGTCCACCATAGAGATAATGTCGCCAAATCTTGAGTGCGTGTACAACTGCTGCCAACTCCTGATCATGAGTCGGATAATTCTTCTCATGTGGCTTCAGTTGTCGCGAAGCATATGCAACAACTTGACCATCTTGGATAAGTACACACCCAAGACCCTGCTTCGAAGCATCACTGTATATAGTGAAACTTCTAGTAGGATCTGGAATAATCAGCACTAGAGTCGTTGTAAGATTCTTCCTAAACTCTTGAAAAACTCTCCTCAAAACAATTCGTCCACTCAAACTTCACAGATTTTCTCGTTAGATTTGTCAAAGGAAGAGCAATCTTCGAAAACCCTTCGATAAATCTACGATATTAACCTGCTAATCCGAGGAAACTATGAACCTCAGACAGATTCTTAGGCACTTACCAGTTCTGAACTGCTGCAATCTTTCCAGGAGCAACTTCTATGCCTCGCTCAGTGATAATATGGCCTAAAAATTGCCACTTTCTTCAGCCAAAACTCACACTTAGAGAACTTGACATACAATTTTTCTTGTCCAAGGGTACTAAGAATAACCCTCAGATGCTCTTCATGCTTTTCACTACTCTTGGAATAGACCAAAATATCATCAATAAAAACGATAACAAATTGGTCTAAATACTTATGGAATACTCAGTTCATCAAATCCATGAACACCGCTGGTGCATTACTCACACCAAATGGCATAACCACAAACTCATAGTGACCGTATCTTGTTCGAAACGAAGTTTTGGCTACGCCAGATTCTTTAATCTTCAGCTGATGATAGTCCAAGAGTAAATCAATCTTTGAAAATACACAGGCTCCTCTCAATTGATCGAACAAATCATCTATCCTTGGAAGTGGATACTTATTCTTTATCATTAACCCATTTAAATCTCGGTAATCGATGCACATTCTCATAGATCCATCCTTCTTATTGATGAATAGAACGGGTGCTCCCCAAGGTGATACACTTGGTCTGATAAAACCGAGTTTTAGTAACTCTTGAATTTGAGTTTTGAACTCTTGTAACTCCTTCGGTGCCATTCTATACGGCACCTTGACACTGGTCCTGCACTTGGAACAAGGTCAATTGTAAACTCCAATTGTCTGTTGGGTGGTCCTCCTAGTAACTGATCTGGAAACACATCCACAAACTCACGAACAATTAGAATATCATGAGGTGTTTGTGCTTTCGAATTGTGTTCAACCATACTCACCAGGCAACCCTGGCAATATCCCTTTCGCAAAATCTTTCTTGCTTTCGTCATTGAAATTACTCGTGGTAGTGTTCGCATCTTTGCACCATAAAAAGTAATTTGATTGTCTTTCGACAGATGAAGAATTATCTCCCGATCTTGGCAACAAATATCAGTAGAGTAATGTGCTAACCAATCCATGCCAAGTATAATGTCAAAGTCCCTCATCTCAATAATATAAGCCTCGGCCTTTAAGATTTGGCCACCTATATTAATACTAAGGTTCTCTGGCTTAGAGTTCGTCACTATCTTCCTTCCTGAGGCTACACTCACCTCAAGAGGGTCAACAGTGTTAATGATTCAAACTCCAATGGCTTCTATACATCGACTTGACACAAATGAATGCGTCGCTCCTGTGTCGAATAATGCAAAAACAGGCATATCATTCAAAATAATCATCCCAGACATAGTACATGGGTTCTGTTCTGCTTCAGCCCATTCCACAGCATAGACCTGAGCCTGCTGCCCCACTTGCCTCTGCTGCTGAGGTTGTCCCTGAAGCGGGTGTTTTGGCTGCTGTTGTTGTTGCCTCCTCTCTGGACAGAACTTGATGCCATGCCCCGGCTTTCTACAGTGATAGCATACATTATGTCCACCTAAACACTCTCCTCGGCGGTGCCGTCCACAAGTGCCACAAACTGGAAACTGTGGTTGGTTATCTCCTCCTGGTTGTCTCTGATTATTTTTCTTGTTATTATGTGGTCCTTTCCACTTTCTCTTATTCTTGTCCTTCGTCTGCTGAACCATCACCGGTTGTACTGTTGGCAAGGTTGGAATTGGAATTAATGATTGTACCTGCTAATCACCTCTTCTAAGACTGTCATCTACCTCTTGTGCCTTAGCTACAATATCAGCATAGGACTGGATGCCATGTCCTGCTACATGGTGACGGACCGCTGGGCGTAGTCCATTACGAAACCGTCTTGCCATTTTCACCTCCGTATTCACCAGATAGGAAATGGAGGATCCTAGGCGATTAAATTCTTGCTCATATTCATCTACTGAGCGACTTCCTTGAAATAACGCCAAAAATTGACGTTCCATCTCAGCTTCGTAGTGTGGTGGATAGTATTTTTCCTTCAACATCTCTTTGAACTGAGTCCATGTGAGATTGTTCTTCTCACCAGGTCGCATACCCCAGTATGCATTCCACCATAACCGAGCATCTCCTGTCATTTGCAATTGAGCACAGACAATACGTTGCCTTTCTGTACACTCCATGATCTCGAAAATAGATTCAAGACCCTGTGTCCATTCATCCACCAGACAGGGATCTCCTTGTCCTGAAAATTTCTCTGCATTGTAGCCTCGGAATTGAGCAACTACTTCTGTTGTCGTCATCTCCCTCTGAGATTGGTTACCACGGCGTGCCATCTGAATAATTAACCGTAATATTTACCAAAACAGAAGATAGACTTTAACATAATAGGCAAGGAAACTCTAACTTCCAATAAATTATAGATCTAAAATTTGTCTATAGGAATTTCTATTACTGATTTAAGCATCATAACTGATTTCTAAAATTAGGATATCTGAATGCTATTGAGCATAGACTTAGTACATTGTTTATATAAAAACTTTTGAAAAAAACTTTCAACAACACTTACTTGGTAGTCGGCGAGGTGTGAGTGTGGTGTGGCCGGTTTTCCTGAAACATTCTTTCTGAAACTTAAACTTTTAGTATACAGAGCACTTAAACTTAGCTCTGATACCACCTGTAACACCCCCTTATCAGAATAAATTTTTCGCAACTTTTACTTCGAAAATACTTATAAATTTCCCGAATATTTTGTGCTTAACTCGGAATGCTACTCAAACTTATCTTTTCTAAAAATCCGTTTATCTTTAAACTTTGTCTAACTTACTGGTTTACACATAAAGAAAACAGATTTATTTAAACTCGCCTGTAAACTGAACCATATTCATACTGCTGAAATGATTAAAGTCTGAAATCTGAAATTTAATAACATGCAAGTTCAAGCCTTGATATGCGTAGAGGAAATACTTAAAAACGTGAATCATTACACAGACATAATAGTCCATAAATTAAATGTCCACAAATGCACGACCATCACCACCACATCCGAGCTCACACCTCTGTCCCGACCCTGTTACCTGAAAAACACAATGGGGTGAGTGTTGGACCTTTTGTACTCCAAAATAACCCATACAAAAGTAAACAACAATAATAATACAATATCATGATCATCGGTATATATCTGGACTAGAAATCTGTTCCAGTAACTGAAACTGAATCTGTAATCTGGCCGATATCTGATCGGACACGTGTGCATACTCTGATGGATATTTCTAAGGCAACTAAGGGCCTCCATCAGAACTTAGGATGTACTTTTAAGGCAACTGGAAGCCTTCATCCTAAGCGTATAAACTGTATACATACCTGTTTGTAGTATTTTTGGGCATGTGGTAACCGAGCTACCCGACTCGGGTCGTTCTCAAAGGAAGGCTGTTCGGAGCTTCGTTTACTACCTAGTCGTCAAAGTCACATAATCAAAAAGAAGGTCCTAAACATTCTACTCACTTGATTGTGGGTGATTTGCACGCAATTACACTAAAAATCTAGAGCAAATGATGAAAATGCGAGAATCGAAGAAATTGTCAAAGCATTGGTTGCACGGGATCTCCATAACTCAAGAAAATAAAAGAAAACAAGAGAAAACATGCGAGCATAGTGATCCTAGGTAACCGAACACGAGCTTTCTATACTAAATCATCACGCTTTGAACAAAGTCGAGACCTTTACACTAGATAAGCACGTATTGATTCCTAACACACAAAAGCAAGCAATAAAAATAAAGCAAAACCCTAAAAACGAGCATAAACACAAAATCAAAAGAAACAAACTCGAAGTAGTAAGTCCTAAGCAAGGTACCTACTCTCCTATCGCGTGCCCGGACGAAAATAATGAATAAAGCTCGAAACTTGGATAAAAATAAACTTGCCGGAATTTCGCCGGAAAAATAGAGTCATGGACCTCCCAACCAAAGCATAAAAAAAGAAAAGAGGAGAGAGAAGAGAGAAAATGGAGAGGATTTCCCAACTTAAAAGTTGGGAAATGAGGGTTGTTCCCAAAATTACAAAGCACAATGTCTTTATATAGCTACACCACAAACACACACTAAAAACACACACATTTAGTCAAAAATGACACAAACACTCTCGAGCTCGCCAAAATTTCCGCCAGGTCGCGAGTTGGCAGGGCACTGGGC
>BKCP01004283.1:303446-333567 GCA_008636005.1 Striga asiatica
CGCGGGCAGGGGCAGGGCTTGCGTGCGCGCGGGCCTTGGCACGAGGGCGAGAGTCGGTGCGTGGGTCCGGACCCAGTCATGGCCCGGGACGACTCGGGTGGTTCGGTTGGCTCGTTCGGGTCGGTCGGCTCGGACGGGTCGGTCGGGTCGGGTCAGTCGACTCGGGCGGCTCGATCGGGTCGGGTCGGTCGACTCTGGCAGCTCGATTTGCTCTAACTTCTCGCACGCTTATCCGATTGACCCGAAACTTTGACCCACGCGCCTCAAATCTTTTTCTCCTCGTCTTGAGATGCGCAAATAGATGTCACCCCGCAATTAATAAATATGCTCGGAAATGGTTCGCGTGGCTCGGACATGGTTCAGACGGCTCGGAAATGTCTCGAAAATGGCTCCTCTTCCCGAACTCGAATAATGTGGACCTAAACAACACCAAAATGACAAGAAAATACGCCGAACGACAAAATCTACAAAACGAAAGCAAAAATGCACGAAACACGATAAAATGGACCGGTCAATACTAAAACGGACCTAAAATCACTCAACTAAAACACATAAAACACACGAAAATAAACACAAAAACACAATAAACAATACCTCAGACATGATATCATATTATAGTCAACGTAATACCCAGGCTGGGTCCCCACCTTTCTTCTTTTGAAAACTCGTAAGGACTGAATGATATATCTGAATCTTTAAGCTACATGAAATATAAATCAATATACTAAGTACTATGCTCATATACTCAATAAGATGCTTGACTACTTGATTCTTTCACTTATCCGGATTTTAATGAACACTCTAAAAATTCACTAAAATTCAAATTTAAACTGTTAAGCTTAAACTCTTCTTAACTTTTACTTAAGATTGAGTACTTTCACTTATAAATCATAACTCCAAATCTTGTATATTATTTGACTCTTATGAAACTTAGAATGACTCGGAAGTGAAAATAAGCTAAATTTCACATAATAGATAACCGAGTATATCAAAACAATTTCAACTTTTACCAACATCATATATCTATATAATTTATAAGGATTTTTAATCTATCAAACTTGTCATAAACTTGCTTGGTATTAAAATCTCAAACTTAATGCTCATTCAATACAAGTTTTTATCATAACAATAAATTATGATATTGATATACTATAGTTGAAACAATTTTATACAATAACATACTCAACACATTAAGCTAAAACTTGGTCAAATTTCTCATCACTCATATGAGAATTTTTCATAAAACTTTCACTTTAAAAACTCAACCATGTACTTAATACTCTTGCATATAAAATCATCTTGACATGTATGCGATATAAATATTTTATCTCATTCATTTCTGAACATAAAATCATGAAATTTTACAGACATGTTCTTAACCCATATATAAGCATGTCGTAAAAATTTTATAATTTTATCAAGCATATATATCGAGTTATTAGAATTTTAAAATCACAGCTGAATAAAGAACATAAAATTCAACTTTCATGCCTAACTTCAAAAAATATAACTCAAGCTATGCCAAAGGACATGATTCTTTTTCTTATGTACTCCTTATTTACATAAGAATTACTCATTTAAATCATACTTTACTGGTTTATTCTTATCATTATAAGAATCTCATTCAAAACGAGTACATCTATCATACAAATAATCTTAAAACAACTTTAACTTCTTGTATTTATTACTATGATTATAAAATCACTTCTAAGTCATTAGTATATACTAATAACCATTTAATATTATCTATAAAGTATGAAATTAGGATGAGGAGATTACCATCTTCTTGCTAGAAAATTGATTCTTCCTCCCTTCCCAATTTCTTCCCTTCACAACTTATTCTTTCTAATGAACTATATAACTTTTGTAATTCTTCTTTGATGAAAATCTCTGAAATCAAGGCCTCTATTATAGGCAAAATTTTTGAGACAAGAACGTTGAGTGAAGAAATTAACAAATTAAACATTACAAACTTGTAAAATTAAATATACATAATAAATAGAATTCTTAACTTGTAAACTTCTCCAACCTATAGTCAATGCTTAGTAAGGCCCCTCTTCTAATCCTAATCTGATCTCAATGATTAAATTCGAGACTTAATGAAAATTCTCCAATTTTCGGAATCGAATTTTGTCTTAAAACGAACGGTTACCATAAATTCAAAAATTTTAAAATTTTCGGATTTTCCCTCTTTTGCTTTTTGCATTTTTTCTTTTTGATGTTGAATATTTTAACTCTTAATAATGATCTTGGAACATGTTAAAAAATCCAAGAAAGTAAAATTTTCGGAAACGAAATCGGACTTAATTACCGACTACAACCGAACACCGAAAAACTCGAAACTTGCGAATATAATTTCGAATATACTCTTAATAATATAAATAGACCTTCTTGTCTAAATAACTTCTACTTACTCCTTAAAACTTATCAATCAAATCATATAAGTCACATAAAATACTTAGGAAATTAATAACATTTACTCGACTAACTCAATTTAATGAAAAATGATTCCGATTTCACTTTAATGTCGAGCCAAGTGAATCGGTTCTATTTATTAACTGAACGGGTCATTACATTAGCTTGATGACTTAAACGGTTAGAAAAATTCTAAGTATTTAATACTAAGGCTCGACTATAACTTAGGAATTTCTCGGCACGGTTAACTTGAACCAAGCTTAATTTACTTATAAGGGCAACCTTTGCTAAATTATACTTCCAAATTAATGGATTGATCTTGACCTTAAAATGAAGAATAAAATCCTAAGAGATCTCTTAAGACATGGATATATAAAGATCATTATTAATAAAAGTAAAATAGTTCTAACTTAGAACTGAAATAATTACTTTTATTAATTACTGAATGGGATATTACATCAGACTCCCGGTGGAGATCTTCGATGGGACCGGTAATTTCGGCATTGTTTGTAGTATTTTTGGGCATGTGGTAACCGAGCTACCCGACTCGGGTCGTTCTCAAAGGAAGGTTGTTCGGAGCTTCGTTCACTACCTAGTCGTCAAAGTCACATAACCAAAAAGAAGGTCCTAAACATTCTACTCGCTTGATTGTGGGTGATTTGGACGCAATTACACTAAAAATCTAGAGCGAATGATGAAAATACATCGAAGGAATTGTCAAAGCATTGGTTGCACGGGATCTCTATAATTCAAGAAAATAAAAGAAAACAAGAGAAAACATGCGAGCATAGTAATCCTAGGTAACCGAACACGAGCTTTCTACACTAAATCATCACGCTTTGAACAAAGTCGAGACCTTTACACTAGATAAGCACGTATTGATTCCTAACACACAAAAGCAAGCAATAAAAATAAAGCAAAACCCTAAAAACGAGCTAAACACAAAATCGAAAGAAACAAACTCGAAGTAGTAAGTCCTAAGCAAGGTACCTACTCTCATATCGCGTGCCCGGACGAAAATAATGAATAAAGCTCGAAACTTGGATGAAAATAATCTTGTCGGAATTTCGCCGGAAAAATAGAGTCATGGACCTCCCAACCAAAGCATAAAAAAAAGAAAAGAGAGAGATGAGAGAAAATGGAGAAGATTTCCCAACTTAAAAGTTGGGAAATGAGGGTTGTGTTCAAAATTACAAAGCACAATGTCTATATATAGCTACACCTCAAACACACACTAAAAACATGCACATTTACTAAGATACTCTCGAGGTCGCGGGTGGTTTCGCGAGTCGCGGGCACGGATGGCACGGGTCGGCACGAGGCAAGGCTCGGTGTGGCGCGAGGAAAAGGAGTACTCTCGACCTCGCCAAAGGATTCGAGCGGCGCAGGCGTGCTGGGAACAAAACTCGCGACGTCGCAGTGCATTTCGCGCGCGCGAGGGTGCTGGAGCTGGGGAACTCGCGGGCTACACAAGGATTCGCGAGCGCGGAATGTTTGAACTCGCGGGCAAGCAACATGTAACGGAAACTCGCGACGCAGCTGGATTTCGCGGTCGCAAAGGCGGAAACTCGCGGGCACTGGGCGACTCGCGGGCTAAGGGCATTTCGCGGGCTCGAATCCTGGAATTCGGGGGCACTGGGCTCCTTAGGCTCGATTAGCCCTAACTTCTCGCACACTTATCAGATTGACTTGAAATTTCGACCCACGCTTCCCAAATCTTTTTCTCCTCGTCTTGGAATGTTCAAATCGATATTGCCGGGCAATTAATATATATGCTCGGAAATGGTTCGCGTGGCTCGCACATGGTACGGACGGCTCGAAAATGTCTCAAAAATGGCTCGTCTTCCCAAACACGAACAATTTGGACCTAGTCAACACCAAAAAGACAAGAAAAGTACGCCGAACCACAAAAACACAAAACAAAAGCAAAAATGCACGAAACACGATGAAATGGACCGGTCGACACTAAAACGAACCTAAAAACACTAAACTAAAGCACATAAAACACATGAAAATAAGCACAAAAACACAATAAACAACTCCCCCACACTTAGCTTTTTGCTTGTCCTTAAGCAAACAAAATAATAAGTAGTTCGAAAAGAAACATCGAAAGGTCCAAGGTTAACAATCATGCGAATATGCGACTCTACTTATCATCCGGTAAACCAAAGAATCGAACTCAAATTTGAAAACATGTTCCCCACGAGATGAATCCATACAAAACAAAAACCCGTCCCAAGTCATCCTATACATGATTTTCTCGATTAAAGCCTCATTTTTTCTACAAACACGTGCAAAAAGCTATATATGGTCTACTCAAAATGTAAAGTGTGATAAACGAGACCGAATAAGCTAACTCCCTTTCTTTATTAGTTTTATTGTTTTTTTTCTTTCGTGAGCTACTTTTTCCGAACGAGGTTTCCTAGACAATGCTTATCTAGGTTTACCCTCGAGGTGTCTCCTCGAGTTCCCTAGACCGGTTTCCCGGGCTCATTATCCCATTCCACGAGGTGGCTCGGGATAAGAGGAGCCTAGTCCGTACCTCCTCGCGAACTCACATTTTATTCTTTTTTTTTTTGTTTTTTAAAGGGAGAGGCATAAAAGTATATCATAAATGTAATCACATAATCGCACAATCGATCGAGATGCACTACAAATGAATAGCATAACACGTTTACAATGATATCGAGTATAAGGTAAGCTTATCTCAAGTCAATCAATCGAGAACAACAAAGGACAAAACAATTCCGTGAATTCACGTGCGGGTCCCACATTTAACAAACTATCATCCAATTCAATGGTACCATCCAAATCATCAAGTTCATAAAGCACGAAAGTTAACAATGACGCCAATCAACATACTTATCTCACCACTTAATTATTTTGAGCTCTTAAACGCACATCAAGCTTCATGCGGGAGAGACGACACAAAAACACAAAAACTCAAACAAAACCGGTCCAAGACATGACAAATACAAAAAATAAAGCACCAAAAACGAAGAAATATCGTCCAATCATGCATAATCACTAAATCCCTCCCCCACACTTAAAACAAAGCAATGTCCTCATTTAGGAGAAAGCACGTAGTCATGTAAGCTCATGCGATACACAAAACGAAACATAAGAAACGAAAATACAAAAGAAATGAAACACGAAGACACACAAGAGCAACTAAGAGAAAAGAAAATAAGAAAAGAAAATGCGTACTCTACACGGTGGTGTTCCACCGTGTGTCTAATGGTGTTCGTCCGGTCGGAATAACAAGAAATGATCCGAAGGTCCTCAAGTGAAAAATAAAGCCATCCGACCGTGTGAACAATGAAAGCATATCGAACCATAAGCCATCCGGGCACTAAGACATTAAAAGCATAATGCGCCGGCTCCGAGTAAAGGCCATATGTATGTGTCTCGGAGGGATAATAACCGGGAATCCACAAACTCGACGAAGACACACGTATGCGTAAAAGTTCAAAAATTAGGCCTCTAGCCCCATAATAGTACTCGCCATGGCATAACCCGAGCAACTTGTCAATCAAAGCATAGCCTCAAGCACAACCGAACACCAATAATATAGTGAAATTCAAATCAAACACCAAAGTTGACCGCTTTCCCTAAAATAATCAACGATAACTCCGAACGAGCCTCACACCGAAAGACAATAACCGAAATCCTCCAAATTTTTAATAAAAGCTCACAAACCAGCGATACACCTCCCCTACACTTAGTATATATCACCTCCAACTCAATAAAGTCACGCCCAATTCAAATACGAATGGCACAAGTAGGTCTAAGTGGAACACCTTGCAAAACGATGATCTCGGCACCATGAGTAAGAAAAATAGGGCAGTGAGTCGTGTCCAAGCTCCAAGAGAGTGAAAAAAATCCATGAAAAACAGGTGGAAGAGGTGGAATCGCCGCAAAATAAGGTTTCTGGTGACTCCAACGGCTCAAAGCGGTCCCGGGAGGTCGAAAATGCCGTTTCCAGCCAGAAAATGTCGACGGCGGCCAGAAAATGGGGACCGGGAGGTTCGCCGGAAAATGTCGCTGGCGGTCACCGGGTGCGGCGGGGCTCGGTGGTTCGGCCGGTGGCTCGGTGGCGGCTCAAGGTGGCTCGGGTGTGGTGCATGTGGCATGGGTCGCGGCTTGGTCGGGCATGGGCCTGGGCACATGGCGCATGGGCGCGGACGGGCGCGNCTCCTCGGGCTAGTGCGGGCCTGGGGCCATTTTTTGAACACTTAGACATATTTCCATGATTTTCGACACCCAAATCGCGTCCACACTTCCCGACACTCTCTCGATCAAATTTTTGGCCCTATATTAACAGGTCGGTACTGCCGAGCGGGTCGGCACGGGCCGTTTTTCACCAATTTCCATACTTAGCCACATTTTCAACCCTTTGTCATATTTCACCCCATTTTCAACAAAATCTCGGCCCCGAATCCCGTTTCCTTCTCCGAAATTAACGTGCGTCGTGTGGCTTGCGGGGCTATTTATTATCGAAAGAAAGCGAAAAACGAGAAAAAACAAAAACCGTGGGTTGCCTCCCACGAAGCACTCAATTTAACGTCTTGAGCTCGACGTCTGCAACCAAAATCAACCGGGATCTAAGAAGAAATAACGATCATGCCACGCCTTTGTATTCTCCAAAAGAAGTCGGGCCGGGAGAATAGAGCAAAGGCGGGCCTAATTAAATCTCGTGTCCTTATTCTTGTGAAACCGAGCACGGATATCAACAACCACCAAGAGAAGACATAATGCTTTACGAACCAAGGCCCCATACTCGACCTCCGAAAATATGAAAATGTCCGTGGAGCACGTCGAATTAATCTCGGCCATCATTTGCATTATCTCGAACGTGTACCCATCAAGCTCAAGCATCGGGAGCACGGGTGTAGGCACGCTAAACTCCTCCAAATGATCACGATCCTCAATAATACGAAATGACGACCCAAAGGACATCGGAACCACGTCATACTCGACATCACAAGTCAAATCATTAATCAACGCACACCTCGGGTCTACGACATCACATAACGGCTCGGAATCCTCCTCAACACCATCCACCACATCATCAAATACTTCATCCTCCTCCTCAAAATCATCATCCCGAGTACCATGAAACTCGCTCGGTACAACCAGATCCTCCAAATAGTTCTCTCCCACTCCATACTCCATAACAACTCCCGAGTCCATGCACCCGTTCTCAACAATAGAATCAAAGCTCAAAGCACTATCACCGAAAGAGAGAGTTGAAGTACCTAGTGTGGATTGCACGGCTGGATCGTCAAGAGAGGGAATTTCCTTAACACCCAAATCGTAGATGTCCTCACTCGTGTCGAGAGATTGCGTACCATCATAAACGAGAGTGAGGCCCATCTCTTTCAAGGAGGCAAACCTATCCACCACAGCGCGAAATTCTCCCTCTAACCGAGTACTCTCCCGAATAATCCTCGCCGATAGAGAACAATACCTACCGAGCGAAATGTGAGAGGCATCCAAATCAAGAAAAGAGACAACGGTAAAGTCGAACTTCGTGAGTGTGATTTGTAGAACGGATGGAATGGGAATGCTCTTCCAACTATGAAACTCCTCAATGATCGACATGAGGCTCGCAAGTGCCTCTTGAGTGCTCGTCAAAACATCTCGGTGACGTTCGGTAGGCTCAACCATTGTTGGAATTGAAGCTTCGGAACCCAATGTACAAGGTTGGCCAACCGATAGGTGCTCATACGATGTAGAGAATGGAGCAATGGACTCGGTTTCTTCTTTTTCGGATATGGAAGCCATTGAAGCACGAAGGGATTGATTGCACTTCTCCAATTGCTCCATAATCTCGTCTAAACGGCTTGGAGAAGATTCCTGAGTCGGCTCGGGTGGAAGTGTGGCATCACAATAATCGGAAGGCGGTGGATAGTAGTGAGGTGTCTCGTCATGACCGGAGAGTAATAATCAAAATCAACTTGAGATGGTGGGTAAAAATGGCTCGGATACGGAAAGGGCGGCCCTTCATATGGGTACATCTCCTCATGGTAGTTGTCGGGGCATCCACGAGACGAGCTACCGGCATAAGCATAGCCGTATGGATCCATCGGAGCTCCTCAAGCGAAGTACCTCGCACAAGAAAAGCAAAACAACCAAGGCACACGAGACCAAGAAACGAAAAACGCAAAAATAAAACTAAAACGACACAATATGTACAAGAACACACATAGCAAAAAGCAAGAGAAATAGAAAATAAGAAATAATCAAGAGAAACACACAAAATTAAGCAAAATCCACAAAAAGCAAGAGAAACGCGGAAACAAACGACAACTAGATAGTAAACTTGGTGTCCTACTCGCCTTCCCCGGCAATGGCGCCATTTTGTTTTTAGTATTTTTGGGCATGTGGTAACCGAGCTACCCGACTCGGGTCGTTCTCAAAGGAAGGTTGTTCGGAGCTTCGTTCACTACCTAGTCGTCAAAGTCACATAACCAAAAAGAAGGTCCTAAACATTCTACTCGCTTGATTGTGGGTGATTTGGACGCAATTACACTAAAAATCTAGAGTGAATGATGAAAATACGAGAATCGAAGGAATTGTCAAAACATTGGTTGCACGGGATCTCCATAACTCAAGAAAATAAAAGAAAACAAGAGAAAACATGCGAGCAAAGTGATCCTAGGTAACCGAACACGAGCTTTCTACACTAAATCATCACGCTTTGAACAAAGTCGAGACCTTTACACTAGATAAGCACGTATTGATTCCTAACACACAAAAGCAAGCAATAAAAATAAAGCAAACCCTAGAAACGAGCATAAACACAAAATTGAAAGAAACAAACTCGAAGTAGTAAGTCCTAAGCAAGGTACCTACTCTCCTATCGCGTGCCCGGATGAAAATAATGAATAAAGCTCGAAACTTGGATGAAAATAAACTTGCCGGAATTTCGCCGGACCTCCCAACCAAAGCATAAAAAAAGAAAAGAGAGAGAAGAGAGAAAATAGAGAAGATTTCCCAACTTAAAAGTTGGGAAATGAGGGTTGTGTTCAAAATTACAAAGCACAATGTCTATATATAGCTACACCTCAAACACACACTAAAAACACGCACATTTACTAAGATACTCTCGAGGTCGCGGGCGGTTTCGCGAGTCGCGGGCACGGATGGTGCGGGTCGGCACGAGGCAAGGCTCGGTGTGGCGCGAGGAAAAGGAGTACTCTCGACCTCGCCAAAGGATTCGAGTGGCGCGGGCGTTCTGGGAACAAAACTCGCGACGTCGCAGTGCATTTCGCGCGCGCGAGGGCGCTGGAGCTGGGGAACTCGCGGGCTACACAAGGATTCGCGGGCGTGGAATGTTTGAACTCGCGGGCAAGCAACATGTAACGGAAACTCGCGACGCAGCTGGATTTCGCGGGCGCGAAGGCGGAAACTCGCGGGCACTGGGCGACTCGCGGGCTAAGGGCATTTCGCGGGCTCGAATCCTGGAATTCCCGGGCACTGGGCTCCTTAGGCTCGATTAGCCCTAACTTCTCGCACACTTATCGGATTGACTTGAAATTTCGACCCACGCTTCTTAAATCTTTTTCACCTTGTCTTGGAATGTTCAAATCGATATCGCCGCGCAATTAATATATGCTCGGAAATGGTTCGTGTGGCTCGCACATGGTTCGGACGGCTCAACAATGTCTCGAAAATGGCTCGTCTTCCCAAACACGAACAATTTGGACCTAGTCAACACATAAAACATACGAAAATAAGCACAAAAACACAATAAACAGGAATGTGGCAAGGCGAGGTGCTGGATTGTCTATTCAGCAAGGCGTCGACATTGCAATGGAAGAAGAGAAGCCAACCAACGTTGAAGAGAAGGACTAGAAGAATATCAACCGCTTAGCATGTGGAACAATCCATTCATGTTTGTCGAGGGAGCAGAAGTACGCGTTCAAGAATGAGAGATCTGCTCACACTCTGTGGAAAGCTTTGAAGGATAAATTTCTGAAGAAAAGCGGCCAGAATAAGCTCCTCATGAAGAAGAGATTGTTCCGATTTGAGTACCGGCATGGCACATCGATGAATGACCACGTCACTGCATTCAATCAGCTGGTTGCAGATTTGTTGAATTTGA
The DNA here is from genome assembly GCA_008636005.1 of Striga asiatica. NCBI lineage: Eukaryota > Viridiplantae > Streptophyta > Magnoliopsida > Lamiales > Orobanchaceae > Striga > Striga asiatica. The sequence continues at coordinate 313,972 of BKCP01004283.1, forward strand.
ACGTCACATTCAGTGATGAAGATTTGGCTCTAATGTTGTTATCATCACTTCTAGACGACTTCGAGCACTTAGAGACTACTCTGCTCCATGAGAAGGACGATGTAACTCTTGCAGTGGTCAGTTCTGCTCTGTATTGCTATGAGTTGAGGAAGAAGAACAAAGAAGAGACAAAGAATGCAGTAAAAGAAGATGAAGCGTTGGTTGCAAGAGGTCGGTCGAAGAGCCAAAATAAGAATAGACGAAGAAGAGCTCGTTCCAAGGCCAAGCTTGAAAAAGACGAGTGTGCTTTCTGCCATGAGAAGGGACACTGGAAAAAGGACTGTCCTAAGTTGAAAAAGAAAGACAAATCTCCTCAAGATGCATATGTTGTCGATAGTGAAAGTGAAGACTCCGAATTTTCACTTGTTGTTTCACCATCATCATCTCATCTAGATGATTGGATTTTGGATTCAAGATGCACCTACCACACGTCTCCTATAATGGAGTAGTTCTTCAATTTTCAAGAGATCAATGGAGGGGTTGTCTACATGGGTAATGACAATGCATGTAAGACAATTGGGATAGTTTCAATCCGTCTGAAGAATCGCGATGGATCCACCAGAGTTTTGACGGATGTTCGGTAAGTGCCGAGTTTGAAGAAAAACCTCATCTCATTAGGAGCCTTGGAATCCAAAGGCTTGGTAGTAACTTTGCGAGATGGAGTTATGAAGGCTAAATCTGGCTTGCTCGTGGTGATGAAAGGCATCAGGAGGAATAATTTGTATTACTATGAAGGTGATACAATTGTTGGGACAACAACAGTAGCAGATTCCACCAACAAGGAGTCTAAGGTAGTCAAGTTGTGGCATATACGGTTGGGACATGCTGGTGAAAAGTCCTTGCAAACATTGGCAAAACAAGGACTGTTGAAAGATGTCAAAGTGTGAAAACTAGACTTTTGTGAGCATTGTGTTCTGAGAAAGCAGAAGAGAGTGAAGTTTGGAACAACTATCCATAATACTAAAAGTGTCTTGGATTATCCAGACGTGTTTGGGTGTACACTATGAAGACGAAGGATGAAGTTCTTGGTGTCTTCATTACATGGAAGACGCAAATTGAGAATCAGACTGGAAGGAAGATCAAGGTCCTACGAACGGACAATGGTGGAGAATATACATGTGATCCCTTTCACGAAGTTTGTCGAAAAAATGGCATTGTTAGACACTTCACCGTTAGACGAACACCACAACAAAATGGGATGGCGGAGCGAATGAATCGAACATTGGTGGAGAAAGTTCGATGTATGTGGTCCAATGCTAGTTTTGGTAAGGAGTACTGGGCTGAGGCTGTAACATACACGCAACAACTCATAAATCGATTGTCGTCATCTGCAAAAGATGGTAAAACACCGTTGGAGGTATGGTCGGGGAAACCTGTTGTTGACTATGGATCTTTACATGTCTTTGGGTGTCCTACGTACTATCATGTGAAAGATTCAAAGTTAGATCCAAGAGAGAAAAATGCTTTGTTCATGGGAATCACCATTGTTGTGAATGGATATCGTGTTTTGTGTCTTGAGACGAACAAAACTGTGTTTAGCAGGGATGTTACATTTGATGATCAAGGTATGATAAAGACAACGCAAACCCAACAGGTGGAGTTGACACCGAAGCAGGTGGAGATAGATGCGATGACGAGACAACCAGCTATGATCGACGAACCAATATCAAACGATTCATCGGATGATGAAACACGGACTCAAGAATCATTAGATTTGCCCATTGCATTGAGAAAACCCAGATGAGAGATTCAACAACTGCTCGATTGGCGGATATGGTGACTTATGTACTTTCAATTGTTGATGATGACATACCTTTCATTTTTCAAGATGCAATTCGGAGTTTAGAAAATGAGAAGTGGAAAAGGGATATGGAGGAATAAATGTTATCTCTTCAGAAGAATCAGACTTGGAAGGTGACGCAACTACCAAAAGGCAAGAGGGCGATGGGATGCAAGTGGGTATTTGCAAAGAAAGATGGATTTCCTCATAAGAATGATGTGCGCTACAACGCAAGATTGATGGCTAAAGACTATGCTAAGAAGGAAGGAGTTGATTATAATGAAGTGTTTTCTCCAGTTGTTAAGAACTCTTCCATTAGAATTTTGTTGGCCTTAGCAGCACAGTTGGATTTAGAGCTAGCTCAACTTGACGTGAAGACGACGTTCTTACACGGAGATTTAAATGAGGAAATCTACATGACTCAGCCAGAAGGATTCAAAATTCTTGGAACAGAGAATTGGGTCTGTAAGTTGAATAAATCATTGTACGACTGAAGCAATCTCCGAGACAGTGGTACAAACAGTTTGATAAGTTTATGATTGGGCATATATACACACAAAGCAGACATTGTCATTGTGTGTATCTATGCAAGCTGCAAGATGGATCTTTCATTTACTAACTTTTGTATGTGGATGACATGTTGGTTGCATCAAAGAGCCAAGTGGAGATTGATCATTTGAAGGCTCAGTTGAATCAAGAGTTTGAGATGAAAAACTTGGGGGAAACCAAGAAAATACTCGAGATGGAGATAAGCAGGGACAGAATGAGAGGCAAGCTTTGTTTGACTCAGAAGCAATATCTGAATAAGGTACTGTAGTGTTTCAGCATAAAAGAAGAGACGAAGCCAGTAAGTTCACCACTTGCCCCTAATATTAAGTTAAGTGCCAAATTATCGCCAAAATTGTGATGAAGAACGAGAGTACATGGCTAGAGTCTCATATGCAAATGCAGTTGGGAGTTTGATGTATACGATGGTGTGCACAAGGCCCGACATTTCACAAGCACTTGGTGTTGTTAGCAGGTATATGCATGACCCTAGTAAAGGTCATTGGCAAGTTGTGAAATGGATTCTATGGTACATCCATAGTACTGTTGGAACTCCAGGAAAGGCAAGTCCATAAGTTCTCTTTGGTGGCCAGGTCCTGCTCTTGTGAGGTGTACTCACGCACAGATCTGTACCCACTAGTGCAGCATGTCAGACTGGCTGAAGAAGACCTGATTGACCGTTGCAAGTCAATTGCAGTTATCTGTCTAAGTCTCCTTTGTGAAAGGGAATGTGACGTTGGATTAGTTTATGAGCAGGATGAATTTGGTCAGTGTGTAGTTATATAATGTGATTCCGACTACGCAGGTGATTTGGATAAGCGAAGATCAACGACTGGATATTTGTTCACTTTTGCGAAAGCTCCAGTCAGTTGGAAGTCTACCTTACAGTCAACAGTTGCTTTGTCTACAATAGAGGCAGAGTATATGGCGGTTATTGAAGCTGTGAAAGAGGCTATTTGGCTTCAAAGTTTGTTTGAAGACTTGAGAGTTGGTCAAAGTCATGTCTTAGTGCATTATGACAGTCAAAGTGCTATTCATTTAGCGAAAAAATCAAGTATTTCATGCAAGAACTAAGCATATAGATGTTCGCTATCACTTTGTGCGGGAGATTCTAGAAGATGGAACTATTTGTGTTGGCGCCGAGAGGCGCATTTGGAGGCACCGCCAGCAGTTGATTTGGATTGAAGAGTCGAAGTGGGAGCAAAATTAGTCAAGGTAGAGATTGTTAGATTTTGATTAATTGTTGTTCCGCATCGGATATGTACCAAAGCTGTGTAGGATCTTTTTAATATAAATAGGTCTCTTGCCTTTGGTTTACAATTGCACCTTATTCTATTCTCTCATCTCTTAGAAGGAAATCTTTAATTAAGGAAATCCTAATTTTTGGGTTATTTAACCCTAGTTGTATTTTGTTGGTGAGTTTAGTAAATTTGGCGTTGCGGTTGGCGGTGCCCGGAGACATAAGCAATATTTGCCGAACTCCGTTATCAATGTTTGTGTCCTTTTTATTTCTCGTCTTTTATTTATTTGTGTTGGCTTATTTTCGTTTGGAGTAGTGCTTGCCATATTTGTTGTAGGGGTAGTTTTGTCCGCTGCGCTTGGTGTTCTACTCCAAGAATACCCGCTCATGAAGAGGCCTTACCGGCTGCCGATGGGCCTGCCGGGCTTGTGCTCATGTGTTTGGTGTCATCTGTGTTTCTGATCTACATAATGTCCATAGCCACCAAGACAGTGTACCTGGTGAATGGGGCTATGACTGCGGCTGGGATTGTGTGGTTTTTCTTGATGAAGCTTTGCAAGTCGAAGGGATAGTTCTGGTTTAAGAGGGTTGACAATGGCTTCCATGATGCAAGTCAAAGATATAATTCAGGTTTCTATTTTCTGTCTTTGTTGTTCTTTTTGTTTTGCAAGTACTTTTGGGATATAGGATTAGGAGTTTGTAGGACTATCATGTATCAAAGTTAGTTATGCTTCAAGTGTTCTGCTTTTGGTTTTCAGATATTTTGTCAATAATATTTTGGTGCTATTTTTTGGTTTTCAGATGTTTTATCAATAACACTAGTACGTGGCCCATGCGATGCACGGAGAACAATATTACGATTGTATTATAAATTAAATTTATAAATAACATTAATCATGATTCACCCATTGTTTTCAAAATTGGATAGGAGAAAAGTCCAACCGTATGGACCAAGAACCGGTTTATTGATCAATTCGGTTCGATTGAATAAAATGTTTAGAAGAGAACCGGTCAACACCAACCGATCAGACAGGTAGTATTGGTACGATTTTATTGGATAAACTTTGTTACATTTAAAATTAGCTTTAAAATAAATAAAAGTACATAGTTAAATAAAATAGAGATTTATAAATTATTTATCATTTACTTTGAAATTTAAAAATTTTAAATTGTTCATATATTTATTTTAATATTTTTTAATAAATGTATTATAAAAGTACTATATATATATATATATACACACTAAATTATTAATAATATAAATTCGGATTCAACAAATAAATCATTGAATAAATAACTTGATCGGTTTGAAAACGGTCCTCTCCTGAGAACTTTAGATTTACTTTATGCATATTTATACAGAAAATAAACATAATTAAGATATTTAAAACTGATCAGTTAATTTTACAATTGTCGCGATAACTCAATACAAACATGAGTTACTACATAGTAGAGATATTATGCATATCAATTATTATGTTTTTAAACATAATAATTTTTTCGCTTATATAACATATATATAAGTACTTATTATAAAAATTATTATATAATTAAATTAATTGTGAAAAATTAGCATTTACCATTACTTAATTCTTAATTCATTTATTATTTACCATTAATTTATTTTTTAATGTGAAATGATAAACGCAAACTTTTTAAACATCATGATTATTTTATATGTAATTAAAATACTGCAAATATTCGATTTAGGATATTAATGTAAATGAATAATTTCATAGTTTGAGATTTATTGTGGATAACGTAATGTCATGTCCATTTTTAAATATATTTATATTTTAAACAATTTATTAATACCACAGAATTTGGTCTTTGGGACTAGTCTCATACCGCAACTCTAAACAAGAGCCCTCACAGAGCGGTACCAGACCTCTACCGACTTGCGATCTGCGGCTAATACCGATTCCTATCCCTAACAGTCCTTCTTCCTCACCTCGGATTCATAGTCGAGCAAGTTTACTTAACCAATGACCTACTGCATGACGACGCAGGTATTGGGAAGAAGACTCTGTCGAGCGACCAACCACATGCTAACCAGGCCGGAAAAACATATCAGCTATTTTATTATCTCAAAATCGAGTTTCGAGTTGGAGAATAGAGTTCAAACACCACTGACATTATATGTCTGAGCCCCATCTATCTCTCCTTCAGTTCAGGGCTTCTTCCACCACGGGGAATTGCTGCGATTCTTCCTGAATAGTCCGAATTCTCTCGTGGAGAGTCATTTTGTAAGTTTTTCCTAAACTTGTGAGTAAGAATCTTTGCCTTAGAAAGTCAAGGTCAATTACATCTCAATTATATCGACCCAACGAACGGGCTAATTTTTTTTCAAATAATATGACACATAAATTGTTCAAAACAATTTGATAATATTTTGGCCTACAATTTTAAAAATTAAAGTGCACTATAAAAAGCAGAAAAGGTAGGACAATAGTTAAACATACAATTTTGAAAACTAAATTTCATGCAAAAGGATAAAAGTTAATTTTAAATTTTTATTCAAGAAACTTTCTTAAAAAGTAAGTCAAACTATTTAAACAAAAAATCAACTTTCTATTTTTTATTTATCCGTCAACATCTTTCAATATATAGATATAGATTTGGATAATTATTGGACTTGGCAATGCTGTCCTCAATAGCTATACGGGTTGGCCCTTTGGGCTCATTGTTTAGTGGCACGCGCCTCCATCAAGTATATGGCCTATATGGGTTGATCCTTTTAGGCCTGTTGTTTTGTAGACCTCTAAAATTCAGCCCAGCCCAAAGGCCTTCGGCTTAAGCCCATTTTGACATGCCTAACAATGTCAAATGAGGCCTAATAACTAAATAGGCAAGTAGACAATTTCAGTAGCAAGAAAGCGAGCACCCAAACTAACTATGGAGAAAGACTCATCGAGAAAGGAACAAAATAAAGGTTCTGAATTTTTAAAAATGTGTGTTGTCCTCTCGTATGTGAGAGATGTAGCATATCTAAATTCCTAACCACGGTCACAAAATAAAAGGTTTATCATTTTAATATTGCATTTACTTTATCCTCGAAATAATTGTTTTCTTATTTCTTATATGTTTCTAGCATTACGAAAAAACCTAGTAGTTATTATTTTAGATTATTTTAAGCAAAATACATTTAATTATAGATACATTTATATTTTATGATTAACTTAAGACTAATTCATTTATTTTATATTATATTAAATAATAAGTTAAGTCCATTTTTGTACGTAGTGTTAACAAATAAACATGTTAATAGTTTAGAAATAACTACTATTGATAAACATACAATATTTCAAAATAAACCTCGTAAAATGAAGGTTAATTTAATATTATATATAAAAACTGATGACAAATGAAAATATTATTAATTTTTAAAAAAGAAATGACATTAAGACATAATAAAAAAGAAAAAAAGATACAAAGTAGACATGCAACGGTATGGATATTGAATAAGAAATATCATAGTTATTAAATTTTTTTTCTTTGAAATAATTGATTGAGCATGTATAAATCTGGAAAAATGAATTTTTTTTCTAAAGTTATTAATTTCCTCATTTTTTTTTTTCATGAAGAGTAGTGTCGATCTCAAAAAGAAGTAATCGGGACTGGGATCGTCTAGCTAGTGGCATTACAAACTCTCCTTATGGTCCCGTTTGTTCCAAGCAAGAGCTCAATCTCGGACATCTTGAGCATGGAATTTGCAAAGTCGGTGCTGAAGAGATTAGGCTTGGCGCTATAGTTGGAGACTAGTGGGGCTGTAGTGGACCCCACACTAAATAAAACCTGGTCCGACTGGAAGAGACCCTTGTGACTGACGAGGTTCTTGTAGTATTTGTTGTCCAGCGTGTTTGGTGTGGCAAAGTCAAGCGGGGCCCTTTTAGTACTTTCCCCGTTACACGTGCGATTCAGTTGGGCAGCAAAGCCAGATTCGATGTCGGATGCGTTAATATTGTCTATCCTCGATTGGAAGAACATGCACCGGGCTTGGCCTATAGAGTGTGCACCTAATTTATATTTAAATGGAAATTGTTAATTAATTTATACTTAATAATAATAATTATTTAAAAATTGTGAGATAAATTTGATTAGTGACCGTACCTGAGAGGGCGACCATTTCCCTTTGATTGAGCCCTTTTTTGGCAAAAGCAGCAGTGAGGTCTTCAAGGGTGGAAAATGGGCTTGGTAGATCGGTGTTTGCGGCCTCAAGGTTAAACGTTTTGGAATCTCTTCTCCCCAGCTTCACGGCCCATGACGGCCCGCCACTCTAATAAAATTGAAAATATACAAACCAAACACACCTTCAACTATATATTGTTTTGTAAAATACTACTCTCTCCGATTCATATATAATATATGTCATTTTGAAAAATTGCACAGTAAATAAATTTATTTTTTTTTTGCCAATAATCTTTAATGAAAATATAGGTGAATGTTTTAGAAAAAAAATGAAAAGTGAATATGAAAAGGTGAAATGTATTTATTAGCTAAATGGAGGTAATAATAAAAAAATATGTATAAAAAATCGAAAACGTCATTTATTTAGTTAATAGTTAGTAAAGAAAAAATGACATTTAAAAAGAATATGTAGGAATATATCTAATCTACCAAGTATTGTACATATATATATATATATATATATATATATATATATATATATGTACAATACTTGGTAGATTAGATATATATGAATTATGAGATAAACTTTTGTAACTCACTTATTAATTTGGCGGCAAAATTTATGTTTTCTTCTAGGTAAGTATTAGCTCGTGGCATTATATATCTGATTATTACTTCGTTTTTAAAATGTCAAATTGGGACACAATAATTTAAAAATCTGGCATTTAATTTGTGGACAATCCCGTGACGAAACGTAATTCTGAAATTAATCAACATTATATAAGCTTGAAAAATTCGTAGACAAACCCGATTTTAGCCACTACGGACCACAATTTATCATTTTTAGTCCATTTTTTCTTATCTTAAATGATAATCTATCTGTCTTCACATATATTTCTTTTCATAACTATTTGCACAAAAAGAGTGTAATATTTCTTCTTTTATATATATTTCCGAAAAATCAATTTTTTTTCGCGTCCACTTACCAAAACAGCAGCATCACGTGCTGCCACGGCCAGAATATCCGCACACGATACCACACGAGGGCATATCCTCTCGACAGCTGTCTTGGCGGCCTCGATCACCTCGTAACCTCTTACAGAATTTGCATTTGGGCCGGCCGATTTCTCACTATTGATACCGTCCAGCAAGATCGAAGCATCACAGCCCTGCACGAAGCAGTCATGAAAATGGAGGCGGATTAAGGAAGCCGCCATGCGGGACTCGCGCTTAACGGCCTGCTGGATGGTAGCACGGATTGTACCCAGTGCATTGGGACAGGTACGGGCGTAGAAAGTCTCGGATAGTTGGGCTTGGGAGAGTGTGAATATGAGTGACAGTGTGGTTAGTGTAAGGACGAAGTTGGCGGGCTTTGAGTTTTCCATTATGTTTTTGGACTTTGAAGTTGGGAAAGGCAAAAAAATAAAATATAAAAATGATACCACAATTTATTTTTTTATTGGCTGGTAATGTTGATTGACAACTAAATTGTGCATTGTTATATTTATAGGGGATGGGTGGTGCGATTGATTGTTAAAAAGTTAGACGCGTTGTTGACATAAACTTTGTTCGTTTTAGAAACAATGGTCACTACTCACTAGGTACTATGATGATTGTTTGGTTAATTAATTAATTTGTGTCAAAGTTATTGCTTAATTATTGCATGGATCCACGATATAATTTTTGTGTTCGTCCAATATATAACTAGTGTGTACCCCGTGCAATGCACGGGAACAATATTAAATTAACAATATTATAAATAGACCTCGAGTTTGAGTCACTCAATGGCGGGAGTGGAAATTATTATTGCTCCTATTTAAAAAGAGGAAGAAAAAAAAAATAATTATAAATTAAAAAAGAGGATAAACAATACTTAATAATTATAAATTAAAGATTCGGGGTCAAACAATGTAAAATTATTTTGTATAAGAGAATATGAAAAAAATTGATTACACACCATCTCAAAATTATTATTATACTTTTTTGTATGGTTAGCTTATAATATTTGTAAAAATATTAGTAATTAGACCGATAAAAATTAGCTTCTTAAAGTAGATAATGGATTTCTAGTAGTAATTATGAATTGGTTTCTATTTTATTTTATTTTTTCAAATCTGTATAGACAAGGGATGGGATTTTTTAAACACGGTATGCAATGAGATTTTGTAACAGAAGAGATAAGCTCGTGTAGATTTATACTAAAAATAGGAAAAAGAAAAACAAATATAAGTCAAACAACGGTTTTGATAAACTAAAAAACAGGAGAACAAATCTTTACACAATTAATGAGCCGATTTTTTTGCCTATTCAGATTTGTCCAACAATTACTATATGTAGGATATATTTAATGATTTTGGCAGGAAAAAGTTTCTAAATTTGTAAAAAAGTTATTCTTTTTATATAATGATAGATTTGCAAAATAAGTACTGGAGTGAAATTATTTGGGGGTCCATATATCAATTGAAACCCTTTCAGAATTTTTTAAAACTTTTTAAATCGGGGGACTTTGATATATTTGTGAATCTTTAATGACATTGATGGATTTTTTGAACTTTTCATAGAATTGTAAAAAGAGACTTTCTCAAACTTTCATAATGTACTTAGTAAAAATTTTTAGAAAAATGCTAAAGTCCCGTAACGGAACCAGTCCTCCAAATAAACCTTTAGTAAAAATTGACATATCAGCATTTGTTAACTGCAACTAAGGGTTCCTATCAAATTAAAAGATCTAATGATCAATATTGAAAGAACGGAATCATACCGGGACTGTAGCAATTTCCAAAAGTTTATATACTTATAATATAACTATTACATTTGCATTAATTTTTCATACATGCATCATAACCAATATCTTTTTTTTTTTCCAAACTGCATACTCTCATAAATAGAACACATAATTACATGCAGATAACAACCGATAACAACCGAAAGAGCGATTACACAACTGAAATCATTGGAAGGACAATCCGAATGGCAGCCTAATCGAAAATGCACAACACACCCACAAACTCCCAACATGATAATACAACTCCCAACATGAGAATAAAAACAACACACACAAAACAAGAAAACACAAACAACACACCTAAAAATAATAGAGTAATCCCTCCCCACCAGCTGACCGGCAACCCAAACCTTAGAGCTGTGGCTCCGAGCATGACACTAAAAACTCCTAACCAACACCGGCTAACCAGATCCCGCCCAAACACCAATACCCCCTTCCAAAGGTACCCACTTCTGTAAAATTCAGGCGACTCACATCCAGCCACACCCCAACGCAAGCCAACAACCACAACCCCCACACGACCGGAGCTAAAGGCTGCCGCTATCGGAGAATCCCTCCAATCCCAACACCAGAGATTGGTCGGACACAGGCGAGAGCTAGACACGAACTCCGGCCCAAACAGCCTTCAGAGGCGCCATTTTGTTTGCAGTATTTTTGGGTATGTGGTAAACTAGTTACCCGGACTCGGGTCGTTCTAAAAGGAAGGCTGTTCGGAGCTTCGTTCACTATCTAGTCGTCAAAGTCACATAACCAAAAACAAGGTCCTACACATGGTACTCGCTTGATTGGGGATGATTGCACGAAATTAAACTAAGAATCTAAGAGCAATTGATGAACGATGCAAGAATCGAAATAAAGATCAAAACATTTGTAGAACGGAGTATCCATAACTCAAGAAAACAAAAATAAAAAAAGAGAAACATGCGAGCATAGTGATCCTAGGTAACCGAACACGAGCTTTCTACACTAAATCATAACGATTTGAACAAAGTCGAGACCTTTATATTAGATAAACACGTATTGATTCCTAACACACGAAGCGAGCAATGAAAATAAAGCAAAAACCTAGAAATGAGCATAACACAAAATTCGAAGAACAAACTCAAAGTAGTAAGTCCTAAGCAAAGTACTTACTCTCCTATCGCGTGCCCGGACGAAAATAATGAATAAAGCTTGGAACTTGGATAAAAATAAGCTTGCCAGAATTTTGCCTGGAGAACGAGTTATGAACCTCCAAACCAAAGCATAAATATAAAAGAGAGAAAATAGAGTGGATTTTCCAACTTAAAAGTTGGAAAATGAGGGGTTATGTTCAAAAATACAAAGCACAATGTCTATTTATAGCTACACCACAAACACACACTAGAAACACACATTTACTAAAATTCTGCAGTTCGCGGGTCTCGAAACCAGTTTCGCTGAGAGTGTGGGAGTGGAGTAGTGCAGCTAGGCGCGTTCGCGGGTCGCCAAAGTAGTTTCGCAGCGAGTTCGGGCCTTGGGTAGCTGCGGAATTGCGTTTGGCGCGGCGCGAATCCTTGTTCGCAGCGAGTGCGCGGGAATGGAGTGGTGCGCGCCTGTTCGCGGATCGCGAGTGAAGACTCGCAGCGAGTGCCAGCCCTGGGAAGCTTACGCTTCGCCGATCACCAAGACACTTCCGCTGCGAGTGCCAGCCCTGGGACGCTTGCGCTTCGCAGGTCGCCAAAGCACTTCCGCAGTGAGTGTCGCGCCTGGCTGCTGCGCGCGATGTCCGTGTCGCGGGACGCCAAACGGATCTCGCAGCAAGCTTGGGCTAAGGCTGGGGTGTGTGCGCGCTCCATCTCGCGGGGCGCGAGTTCTTTCTCGCAGCGAGTGTGGGTGCGGCTGGTTATCTTCGGGCTAGGCTTGCGGCTCGATCAAGCGGCTCGGGTGGCTCGAAAATGATTCGAACGACTCGTCTTCTCATGACTGCAAATTGGACCTAAACAACACACCAAAAGAGATGCAAAAATACGGAAAAATACAAAAACACATAACGAAAACGAAAACACATAAACACGAAAAAGTGGACCGGTTGACAATCAAACGAACCTAAAAACAACTCGACTAAAGCACATAAAACACAAGAAAATACCACAAAAACATAACAAACAACTCCCCCACACTTAACTCTTTGCTTGTCCTCAAGCAAACAAAACAACAAGTAGCTCAAAAAGATAAATTGAAAAGTCCAAAATTAATGAGCATGTGAAATGAAACTCTCATCTTCATCTGGTTATCCATAAAATGAAACTCCAATCCGATAATACGTTCCCCACATAATGAATCCATAAAAAACAAAAATCCGTTCCAAGTTATCCTACACATGATGACTCGATTCAAACTACTTTCTTCTACATACACGTGCAAAAAACTATAAATGGTCTACTACACATATAAGGATGATAAGCATGAAACCAATAAGTCAACTCCAATTCTTATTTTTATTTTTTTTATTATTTTTTTTTTACTTTTAATGAGCTACTTTTTCCAAATGAGAGCTGTTAGGACGATTATTACCTATGTTTATCCTCGGGGTTTGTCCCCGAGTCTCCTAGGCCGGTTTTCCGTACTCATTGACCCGATTTGGCAACCGGGCCAAGCGGAGTCTAATCCTTTCAACTCTCACAAATTCATTTTCATGAGCTTCTTTTTCCAAACGAGATTTCCGGACTATGTTTATCTAGGTTTAACCTCGAGGGTTTTCCTCGAGTTTTCTAGACCGATTTCCCGGGCACATTGTCCCATTCCATGAAGTGTCTCAGGATAAGAGGAGTCTAATCCGTACTTTCTCACGAACTCACATCTTATTTCCCTTTTTTTTTTCGAAGGGAGTAGCACACAAGGATACATCACGAATACAATATCATGGACATCATAAATCAACCCAAACGTACCACAAGCGTATAGCATAACATGTTTAGAATAGTCGAACATAAGGCAAGAATGTCTCAAGATCACCAATCGAGAACAAACAAGGGACAAAACAATTTCGAGAATTCACATGTGGGTTCTAATGCCAACGAATTATCATTCAGTTTTAGGACACCGTCCAATTCATCAAGTACATAAAGCATGAACGTTAATAATGACACCAATCAAGAATCTCGACTCACCACTTAGCTATCTCGACTTTCGAACAAACATTGAGCATCATGCGGGAGAGACGACACAAACACACTAAAACTCAAACAAAATCGGTCCAAAACACGACAAATACGAAAAATAAAACACCAAAAAATGAAAGAAATATCGCCTAACATGCATAATCACGAAATCTCTCTCTCTCACTTAAAACAAAGCAATGTCCTCATTGCTTGACCAAAAAGCATAGGAGAAAGCACATAGTCATGTAAGCTCATGCGATTTAAAAAAAATGAAACACAATAATCAAACATACAAAAAGAAGAAAAACACGAAAACACCCAAGAAACAACTAAAAGAAAAAGAAAAGGGGAAAAGAAAATGTGTACTCTACACGGTGGTGTTCCACCATGTGTCCAATGGTGTTCGTCCAATGGGAATAACGAAAAATGATCCGAAGGTCCTCGAGTGCAAAATAAAGTCATCCGACCCATTGAACAATGAAAGCATATCGATCCATAAGCCAACCGGGCACTTCCCGTCCTTCGGCTCCCATAAAGTCTCCCTACTTTGAATGTTGGATAACTTATAAAAACTTTTCAAAAATCTAATTGAATACCTTGAAACTTTTAGATATTTATAAAAAGTATTAAAGATGTCAATTGAAAGATATGGTGACTTTTTAAAATTTTCAAAATATTTCAATTAATACATCATAATTCTAAAAGTCTCAAAAAACTTAAATGTTTTAATTGAATACACATATCTTTATAACATATATACATCGAAAAATGCAAAGGTTATTCGAATGGTTCGCCTAACTATCAAATATCAGTCCCATAATTAACGTATATCAGTCGCCATAACTGTCGCATATTCACATTAGAAAGTGCGAAGGGTTATGCGAATATCAGTTCCATAATTGTCGCATATCAGTCGTATAACTGTCACATATTCACATTAGAAAGTTCGAAGAGTTATGCGAATGCCTCGCATTTTAAACTCTCACACAATGTTAATCATACAATTGTCGCATAATTACTGTATAATATTTTTGCATTTTTTTAAGTGAAAAAGTTAACATTTTATCCATTATTTTTCAACACGGGAAAAATAGATATTTTCTGTAATTATATCCCATATTCCACCATATTCATTAAATTTTGAAAAGAAAATGTAGTTTCTATAGTAAAATAATCTATATCTTTAAATAGATTCACGAATATTTTTTTAATCCATTCCAATGCGATTGTTTTTTCTAAAAATTATTTATTTTTTATTTTTAAATATTTTTGTTATAGATTATTCAAAAATATTTTATAAACAGGTTGAACATAAACATGTTTTAGATTGTTGAAGGGAAGATGACATGTTCTTTTTGTACGCTCGCAGTAATTAGCATTATTTTCTAAGGGATTATGTCAAAAAGACGGATATGATTATAAACAAGTCGGATAGTTATGATACAGTTAATAAAGTGGATGATGATATAAACAAGTCCGAATGATTAATTCTATGTTACAGCTAATAAAGTGAAGGATTGAGACTTTGGTTGAACGACTATTGACTAAATCATTATTTTAAAATTCATCACAAAAGTAGAAATATAAGTCGTGGCGAAACCTTGAGGTAATTATTGAAATTGACATATTACTCCATAATTTTGAATTAAACTTTAGATGCTTGGGACATGTTAATTCTATACAATCCGCTCGAGTTTTTTTTTTCTTTTTTTTTTAATAATTTTATAAATATAAATGGTTAGATGTTAGAAGGATTTTATTTTATATTAAAATAATATTAAAAATAAAATAATTAAAGTTGATTTGATATAAAAGTAGGAGATAGATGATTTGAAGTGATGATTAGTTAAAATTATGTGAGTTAATGAATAGTGAATTAAAATTAATGTGATGTATAAGATTATTGGTTGATATTATTTAATTATATTGATTATTGATGATAGTGTGGTGAGGTTAAAGTTTAGTTAAATTTTCAATATGAATTTATTATAAATTGGTATATTTTATAAACAAACACACATTGGTAATCCAATCCTATATGCCAATTTTTGTGTTATGTAAAAACTAATAAGAGTAGTCCACGTGAATTTGGACTAGACTTCTTTTCATGCCTATTAGGTATAAAAATTATAAAATACTTGATTAATTTAAATTATAAATATATTTTTAAAATTTAATAACTTTTGTATGCAATATGTCAAACTATCATCTATTCAGGAGATTTGATTTAACGTTTCTATTGTACATACAAAATAAATCATTATATCTATCCTTTTAATAAATATTAAGCTATCTATTACTATTAAATAAAAAAAAAGTAAAATTAATTATCAACTAAATAAATTTACATATAAAGTTATGATACTATATGAGTTATTATAATGTAAGTGGGTGAGTCATACGAATTTATTTTATTTATAGATAATTATGATTTTTTTTAAATGTATTTTTAGTTTTAAACCAAAAAAAAAAATCTCTCTTTCTTTTTATTTTATTTTATTTTTTAATATATTTAAGCATATTTGCCCCGCTTTAATGTACTGTGTGAGTTGGAGCAGAGCACGCCTCCGCTCTATAGTGGTGTGTGGATATATATAGTATATACTAATCATGAATTAAGGAGTTAACTTCAATGGTTCAACCTAGAATATTCAAACGCATGGTGCGTATCATTGTTGAAAAAATGTTGTTACATGTTGACTTAAGTGGTAAAGAAGAAAGGGCTGGCACACACTTGCGAATGTGTAAGAGCACTCGTAATTTTAACAAAGTACCCAACTCATTATAATTGTGAAACGTAGATGGAAGAGTATAGAGTACACAAGGTGTGTTCGAACATCTAAATTAAAAACGAAAACAAATAAATTTTAAAACCTCTTCGGGGAATGTCCCACGACAAAGATCTTCTATGTTGATCTAGTACATGAACTCCGGAACCAGAAATAAATATTTTGGTGGATAAGGAAGTCTAGAGATAGAAAGAAGTAGGCAGAAGAGCCGCTTCGTTTGTTGGGTTCCAAACCTCCAAAAAATTATTAATAGATCGGTTTGCATGCACAGAGTACAATTTGGACCTACACGATTTATACTATAGCAGACTCTATTAACTACTTCTCCGTCCACAACACAAGGACTTCAAAATAGATATGGATTCTTCCTATCTACACAAGTACATAATCCCTAAGTACTTAAAATGTTTGTAAAATTAAGAAGAAAAACTATGTTCTTTAGTGGTGTAAGGATTCTGAATCACTGAACCGAATAAAAGAAAAACTAAAACGCTCATAAACACTCGATGAAGTTTGAAATAATAATGAACTTAGATAATGCAACAATCTTCAAATTTCATGTAGAATTATACACATTCTACTCAATGTAAGAAGTTTTCACGAGTTTCTCCTTTCATTTTAGAGTCAAACTTCTTCCTTGCATTGCTTCTATTGACTTGGACATAATCTTCGATATATTAAGCATGGAATTCACTGATCATGATATCCTTCTTGTTTTTATGATGCACGATCAATCCTACAAAGGGACCTATTTGCAAATTAAGAAATTTTCACTTTATTACTATTAAGTGCATGGATTGAATTTATAAATTATTAAAACATAATAGTTGCTTTTATATATCGGTTTGAATTTTCGATTCGATTAAGTTTCTACTTCAATTTTCAGTTAGGAATTTTTATGTGTTAATCCGATTAGTTACTTTTACTTTTAATTATTCAATTATTTCTGTTCGATGTCGGTTATTTTTAAATAACCGAACCGGCCGAACTATAAGAAAACATTTATATATATCTGATATATATATATATATACATATATATATATATATTTCAACAAAAATTAATATAAATATTAAATAAATAATGAATTATTAAATAAATTTTTATAAATATAAAATAATAAATTAGTTCGATTATTTATGTATTCCATTAACCAACCAAATAAGCGATTATTTCGGTTTGATTTTTGTTTAGATTGCACATAAAAACAAAACAAAACACTGCAAAATGTACAATATTATTCAAAACAAAACAAAACACTGCAGAATGTACAATATTATTCACTTGAGTAACTATCACATTGCACAATAATCTTAGACAGAATGCATATTAACACAATCGAGAACGTACGTTAGCATAACACTGTGCATTTTAACATATATTAGAATTTTGGTTATTTTATTTCTGTTTCGGCTTCTATTTATAATAAAAATAAAAATAAATAAATAAATAAATAAACAAAACAACCGAATCATATACATATATATATATTATTTGTTTTCAGCAAACAATATTATAAAATATTAAATAGAAAAATAAATACTAAATATTTTTTATTATATAAATAAATTAATAAATGCACAATAATGTTAATTAAATACACATTATTAAAATTTATAAAAAATTTATATGCACATAAAATAATGTCCGCTCAATAGATTGAACAATAACGTTAGACTAAATACACAATAATATATATGGAAATGCACATTATCGATTTTATTATTTCATGTATTATGTTTTTTCAATAAAATATAAAATAAAAAAATACTAAATAAAATTATTAAAATAGTATATAATATTAATATAAATAATAAGTAATTTCAACTATTTAAGGTAATTCAGTTAATCCACCGACTAAACCGACTAATTCAGTTTGATTTCAACTTAGATTGGAACAAAAAATCATGCACAATCGTATTAGACAGACTGTACATTAATAACAGCCAGATTGCACATTTGTGACTAAAACTGATCGAACAATTTTTTTGGTTAGAATTTTATATTTTAGTTCAATTATCTGTTTATTTTTTGTTTTAAAAATATGATTATTTTGGTTCGATGTCGGCTTTATTTTTTATAATAACTGAATCGACTGAAATATATATAAAAAATATTATTAATTAAGTAATATGTCTTTTGAACAAAAAATAAAATAAAAAATTATAAAGTAATTAAAATAGTGAATATTTTTTTTTATAGTATGTATTAATTATAATTATTAGGTTAATTCAACTAAAAAAAGGAATAAACTGAATATTTGTAACAAAAGTAAAAAATGTGCGGCGAGTGCACAATATTATTAGACGTATTGCACACTAATGACAAATAGAGTGCACAACCGAAATAAATTTTTCTGTTTCAAAAATTATATTTCGATTCAATTATATATATTTATTTCGAATAATCTCGGTTATTTCAATTTGATGTCGATTTTATTTGTTAAAATAACTGAACCGACGGAGCTGAATAAAAAAAAAATATAAAATATATATATGTTAAAATATTTACTTTTATAAAACAAAAATATTAAATATTAAACAAATTAACTAAAATATTAATATATTTTGATTAATTACAAACATGACCGATGAGCTTAATTGTAATATACTAAAATTTTTACAATTGCAACTAGGCCCCTATATATTACCCAATTTTAGATACAAAAACCCACTAAATTTTCCGGTCGTCCCCTACCGTACAAGCTGCCGCCGATTGGGAATCGCCTGGCCGTCAAATGTCACGTCACCATCTCGCCGCGTTCGGTGGTTACATGAGCGGTTGATTGTAGAAATCACGTCGGCAACTCATTCTCCGGCGATTCCTGGCGGACAATCTCGAGCCGCAGCCACACCGGCGGCGTCCGGTGGACCAACGGCAGACTTCACTGCCAGATAATTCTAATTTGACATAATAAATTGCAATACACCCTTACTTTTAATTTTCGTCCCACTAAATGTAGTCATAGCAGGAGGCTCTTATTACAAAATTTACTCCCCTTCCTTTAATTCCTTTTGGCCATATCTATATCTATACCTATAATTATCTATATATAAAAAAGTTGTTGGAAAAAAGATGAAGAATATACTGCATGTGAATTGATCAAACAAAATACGTGCTATTTTTATGGCATTTAAGATCAGTCAAGAAAAAAGAAGGATTCATGC
>BKCP01004283.1:333638-353110 GCA_008636005.1 Striga asiatica
ACACACTACATCGAGAGGAGTAAATAAAAGTTATTAGGAATATATATATAAAAAATGACGACGTGAGTTAAAATTCAATCGAAACACATTATATCGGGCAGAGTAAATAAACATTAACAACTTTCTATAAATTAAAAATGAAAATGCATTCGTTTGGGATTTCAAGTGACACTTTGAGACTTCTTGAGATTTGTTACTTTTTCAAATTTTCAAATTTAGAGGAGTTCTTTGAAATCTTAAGTCTCAATATGAGATTTGGTGCGAGATTTCGTATATGGATTTTTCTTTTAAAATGCCAGCAAATCTTAAAAAGTCTTGACAAATCGTAGTCTCAACTAAGTTTAATAACTCATGATTTTTGTAAAACTTTTGAGAATCTCATATGAATATGATAGGAGTAAAGGATTAGAGAATCAGAGAATTAAAAAAAGGGGAATGAATAGACAACTTTATTATAAATGAAAGAGAGAACAATGATCAGAAGTATAAAACTTCCCAGCAAGATAACTTGACTAATAGCCTAGCTATTAAGATTATTTCTTCCTGATCTCTAATTCTCACTTCCACACTCTTTTTAATAAGATTATTGCTATTATTCATATAAGGTAATAGATAATAATTATAAGATAAGATAACTAATTGATAGCTTTCCATTCTCTCTAAGAATCTATCTAAATTCCCTAATTCATGCTTCCCATATTGCATTGCTGATTTTATTCCCATATCTCATTTATTCCTTTTTATCTTTCCCTTTCCTTGAGTAGACAACCCCTTGCTTTTCAACCATTTTTTTTTTTTTTGGCATCTCTATCATTACTACCCGCCAGAGAAATAGCCTTTTCCACAAGGCTAGAATTAGGAAATCGCCCCATGAAATCTGAGAGATCCAACCACATAGCGTCATCAGTGGTGCGTCCCTCCCATTGGACCAATACTTGTGGTATGGTACCAGTAGCTGTGCTTAACTGACGAACCGCTAATATGTCATATGGTTGGTAGCCGACCTCCTCCACTTGATGCTCGTTATGGATATCCTGGATAACAGGATGGTGACCTTTCACCGGCTTAAGTTGTGAAATATGAAAGACCGGATGAACCTTTGAGGTAGAGGGAAGCTGAAGCTTGTAAGCAACTGCACTCAACTTTTGCAAAATCAAAAAAGGACCATAGTATCGAGGGGCTAACTTTTGGTTCAATCTGTTGAGAAGAGTGTTTTGCTTGTGAGGGTGAAGCTTGAGAAGGACACTACCACCCACATTAAACTCAACGTTACACCTTGTAAGGTTTGCAACTTTTGTCATGCGACGTTGAGCTTTCTCCAAATTGAAACGAAGCTGACGTAGTAATTCATTGCGATCAAAGTGATCATGGGCCACTGCTGCCACCTGAAACTCACCAGGTAAAATTGTTGCAAGGTTGGAGGTGTCCTGGCATTAGACATGGCCACGGGTTGGCCCGACCCGTGGCCCGACCAGAAACCGGTCCCGGACCGGCCCGCCCTACCCGGTTTTTGAACCGGCCCATAATCTCTTAAGGGCCGGTTAAGGGTCATGTGGTACCCATTTTTGACCCGCCAGGCCGGGCCAGGTCTGGATTTTTCGACGGGCCATAGTTACAATTTTTTTTTTTTTTTTGGCGGTTCAATGAACCGGCCCTTAGATGTAAGCGGGCCGGTCACGGGCCTAGGTTTTGAGACCCGCCGACCCGGCGGGTCGGGCCGGTCCGGGCCATGGCTCGTTGACTGGCCACCTCTACTTGGCATACACAATCTCAAAGGGAGTCCATTGAGCCGCTCCTTGAAAAGAAATATTGTACCAATATTCTGCCCGGTGAAGACACTTGCCCCATTGTCGGGGTTGTTCGGAAGCAAAACAACAAAGGTATTGCTCAAGACAATGGTTGAGCACTTCGGTTTGTCCGTCGGTATGAGGGTGATAAGCACTGCTCATTTTAAGACTTGTCCCCATCTTGGCAAAGTACTCAGTCCAAAAGTGGCTTAAAAATATTGGGTCTGTGTCACTTACAATCGAATTGGGCACGCCGTGAAGGCGGACAATTTCCTTTGCAAAATGATCAGCTAGAGATCTAGCGGTGAACGGATGTCGAAATCCAAGAAAGTGGGCATATTTGGAAAACCTGTCGACCACCACCCAAATGCAATCGAGCCCACTAGATCATGGCAAACCCGTAATGAAGTCCATTGAAATGCCTTCCCAAACTGTCGTCGGAATAGGAAGAGGTTGGAACAGGCAGCTGGGGACAAGGTTTCATATTTGTTCTTCTTGCAAAGTAGACAGTCCGCCATAATTTTTGGACATGTTGCATCATAGCTTTCCAATAAACACTTGCAGCAAGTCGTCGATATGTGTGGTATGCACCTGAATGCCCCCTATTGGAGTGGAATGGAACTCCTCGAGGAGTCGAGAGGTCCAAGTTGAATTAGAAGGAAGCACAATACGACCCTTATAGAATAGGCGACCGTTAATCAATTTGTACGGGGGGCAGCCATCAGGATCTTGATGCAATCGGGCAATGAGTGATTGAAGCGTTGAATCCGCCAAAATAGCAGACTCGAGAGAACCCCAATCCAACCACACCGGGATGGATATAGCGGAAAGTTGCAAGTCATCGTGACTGCGGGATAAGGCGTCTAGTACACAATTAGTGCATCCTAGCTTATAGACTACTTCAAAATCATAACCAAGTAATTTAGCAACCCAATTCTGTTGTGACGGAGTGGAGATATGTTGTTTCAATAAATAACGTAGACTCCGGTGATCAGTCCATACTATGAAACGACGACCTATGAGATACGGCCTCCAGTGTTGAATGGCCATAACAAGAGCCATTAATTCTTTTTCGTAGGTAGGTTTAGATAAAGTCTTCCCAGAGAGGGCCTTACTGAAGAAGGCAATGGGGCGACGTTCTTGCAGTAGAACGGCTCCTACCCCAGTTCCTGATGCATCCCATTCAATAATAAATGGTCTTGAAAAGTCTGGCATGGCCAAGACTAGGGAAGTGGTGACGGCATTCTTCAAAGCATCAAAAGCAGATTGTGTTGCCTCGGGCCATTGGAACATAGTAACACAGTCCTTCTTTAAGTGTGTGATGAGAGGATTGGCAATTGAGCCATAGTGCCGAATAAATTGACGGTAATATCCAGTTAATCCCAAAAATCCACGAACTGCTTTTAAGGATCGAGGTACCAGCCAACGGAGGACGCTGGAGACTTTGGCGGGGTCCATAGCCACCGCGGCATGAGAAACGATGTGGTCTAAATACTCCACTGCAGAATAACCAAATTGACATTTCTTCGGATTAGCTTTGAACTGATGAAACTGTAAGATATTCAAAACCACTGATAAATGTTTAAGGTGTTCCTTTCAGCTCGGGCTGTAGACTAAAATGTCGTCAAAGAAAACCAACACAAAATGACGCAAATGAGGGTGAAATATGTCATTCATAGTGGCTTGAAAAGTAGCAAAAGCATTGGTGAGACCGAAAGGCATGACGAGGAATTCATAGTGGCCGGAATGAGTACGGAAGGCAGTCTTTGAAATGTCTTCTGGCACTACTCGAATTTGATGGGATCCGGACCGAAGATCGATCTTGTAGAAATATATGGAGCCATATAGTTCGTCGAGCATCTCTTGGATAACTGGAATGGGGTATTTATCCGCAATTGTTACTTTGTTTAACTCACGATAATCGACGCAAAAACGCCAGCTACCATCTTTTTTCTTCACGAGTAAAATCGGGTTGGAGAAAGGGCTGACACTAGGTTGAATGACACCCGCTGCAAGCATTTCACCTACCAATCTTTCAATTTCGTCCTTTTGGGTGTGGCCATATCGATACGTCTTAGCGCTCACAGGTGTTGTGCCCGATTGTAGAATAATCTTGTGGTCGTTATGTCGAACCGGTGGCAGTCCCTCGGGTTCACCAAAGACTTGCGAGTAATCATTGAGTAGCTCCTCCAATTGAGATGATTGGGGCCCAGGAAGGGCAATGATGGCAGAGGTGTTGAGCTGAAAAGAAGATATTCTCATAAGGATGATAAAATACTCAACATCTTCCAAATATTCGACAGAGTTAAATGAGATTGGGAGGCGAGAAAGAGTCGGGTCTCCAGTCAAAGTTATGCACTGGCCATCATCTTCAAACTCCTTTGTCATTGTAGCCCAACTAGCGCGGATAGTTCCCAGAGATGGGAGCCAAGTAACCCCAAGAATTAAATCGACAGCACCCAAGGGAAAAGCAACGCAATCAACGGTCATTGTAAAAGGCCCCAAGTGAACTGAAAGTTCAGAAAATTTACCAGAGGATTCAGACTGGCGTCCGTCGCCCATGCGAACACCAAAACGGGTTGTGGCCTCTAAAGGTTTTTTGAGTTTGGCTGCCAAGTCAGATGAGATAAAATTATGGCTTGCCCCGCTATCAATCATAATAACCACATCATTGTGCTGCACCCGGCTGCGAAATTTCATTGCTTGGGAACGGTCGATACCACCAATGGAAGAGAGTGGCAGGTCCAAAATGTGTAATAAGGCATCATCTATGGTATATACCCGAGGTGGGTCGTCGGTGTTAGTGTCTCATCTTCGTTGCGATTAAAGCTCGCAATGATTTATTTGGACAAACATGCATCGGGTTGTAGGGTTGTTTGCATCGGAAAC
Organism: Striga asiatica; assembly: GCA_008636005.1. Taxonomy (NCBI): domain Eukaryota; kingdom Viridiplantae; phylum Streptophyta; class Magnoliopsida; order Lamiales; family Orobanchaceae; genus Striga; species Striga asiatica. Next base: position 338,315 of record BKCP01004283.1, read on the forward strand.
AAAGTCCTTTCGCACGCAGGTCCTGGTATTCCTGATGAGATAACGTCGAATACCCTTTTAGTCAACTGAATGAGCCGAATCTCGCTGTAAAGATATACCGGCACCTGGAGTTTGAGAAGTTGGCATAAAAATATTTCCGTTTGTGGTTTTATGGAAACTGATGGGCGTAGGAGTGGCGTGGTTGGTCTGATGATGTGTGCTTGGACTAGACAAGTTTGCATTGGCGGACGTTGGGCTTGAATTCCAACCCAAACCGAAACTCGTACACCACCTCTTCACTCTTGTAGATTTAATAACATGTTTGTCATGGTGCGGGAAATCGAGTTCGCGAGTAATAGAGCGTGCAACTCGCATTGCTGTCCGTAAATCAGTAGCATCATTTGGGCGAAAAAGAACTCGGATCTCTTCCCTTAGCCCATTCAGAAATAGCCCTAACTAGATATGAGAGGGTATCCCACAGATATGGTCAGCCTGGACATGAAACTCATTGCAATATTCATCCATCGTACCAACCTGATGGAGAGCAGCTAACAACTCAATTGGTAGGGCAGACAAATCGCCACCAAATTGCTCCATTAGTTCAAATTTGAGTTGCGACCATGTTAGCATGGGATGTTGTTGTTGTAGCCATCTCATCCAATGAAGGGCAGGTCCTTCTATGCTAACAAAAGCAGTGGAAATTCGTAAATCGTCTCGCGTGCTGTGGATGGTAAAATATTGTTCAGCCCTAGACAACCAGCCAAGCGGGTCGGTTCCATCAAAATATGGAATCTCAGTTCGTTTAGTAGGCAGGTGGATATCTTGTGGTTTAGTGATGTTGATGTGATCGACTTGGGAGGTGTCTCTCGGTTCATTGTTATGCTTGGATGAAAAAAATTAGGTGACCAAGTCGGTAAGTTTGGAGATGGCCTCCTCGACATTAATGAGGCGTTGCTCGTGCACTTCTTGACCCTTCTCTGTGCTTTCAACTCGAGAGTCCATGCGCGTTATTCATAGTGGCAGGTCGAACCAATTGATAGGAGTGAAGGATCAGAGAATCAGAGAATTAAAAAAATAGGAATGAAGAGACAACTTTATTATAAATGAAAGAGAGAACAATGATCAGAAGTATAAAACTTCCTAGCAAGATAACTTGCCCAATGGCCTAGTTATTAAGATTATTTCTTCCTGATCTCTAATTCTCACTTCCTCACTCCTTTTAATAAGATTATTGCTATTATTCATATATGGTAATAGATAATAATTATAAGGTAAGATAACTAATTGAAAGCTTTCCATTCTCTCCAGGAATCCATCTAAATCCCCTAATTCATGCTTCCCATATTGCATTGCTAATTTTATTCATATATCTCATTTATTCCTTTCCAGCTTTCCCTTTCCTTGAGTAGACAACCCATTGCTTTTCAACCATTTTTTTTGGCATCTCTAACAGAATAACTCTAGACATTTAAAAGTTTTAAAGAGTCGAAATTAAATAAATTTGCATATTTTAAGTCAAATGATCTTAGAAAGCCTAAATGAATACACCCCGATGAGTAAAAATAAACAAAAACAAGTTTCTTTAAATTGAAACTAAAAATATAATATTTTAGAATTTTAAGTGACACTTTGAGACTTTTTAAGATTTTTAGCATTAGAGGAATTTAATGAAACCTTAAGTCTAGATATGAGATTTGTGGTGAGATTTCGTATATAAATTTTTTTTATTGTTTTTTCATATATAAGCAAATGCAAATCTAAAAAAGTTGAAACTCCCAATATCAAAAAAGTTAAGTACCTCATTATTTTGTAACAAATTTTAAATGAATAACTCTACTTTCAAAAGTCTTAAAAAAATCTAAATCTATATCTATATCTCTCTCTATATATATATATATATAGAGAGAGAGAGAGAGAGAGAGAGAGAGAGATTGGTTCCAATGCATCCATTTATTTAAAGTGAGGACGTGAGACTCATTCCTAGCCACAAGATTTAGATCTTGATTAAAATAATAATTATATATTTTTTATATTTAATTTTTTCTTTTTAATTATTTAAATATTATTATGACCATTGACCGTTGACTCCGGCGTTGACTGTTGACTTCCAGCGTTGACTTCTGGCGAGAATCGTCGACTTCCGGCGTTAATCCGTTGACCTTAATAAGCATCATGTATGAAAAAAAATTACAGACAACTAAACTTGCAACTAAAGACAACTAACCTTACAACCAAAGACAACTAACCTTGCAACTAAAGACAACTAACCTTACAACCAAAGACAACTAACCTTGCAACTAAGGACAACTAACCTTGCAAACTGAATACAACTAAACCTTGCAAATAAAAACAGCTAACCCTGTAACAAGATAGAACTGAATTTGCAACTACAGACAACTAACCTTGCAAGAGAAAACTAACATTGCTACTAGACAGAACTAACCTTGCAGCTAAAGATAACTAACCTTGCAACCAAAGACAACTAACCTTGCAACTAAAGACAACTAACCTTGCAACCAAAGATAACTAACCTTGCAACTAAAGACAACTAACCTTGCATATTTGAACACAACTAAAAATTGCAAATAAAACTTACTAACCCTGCAGTAAAATAGAACTAACTTTGCAACTACAGACAACTAACCTTGCAACAAGAGAAAACTAACATTAATGCAACTAGACAGAACTAAGACATAACTAACCTTGCAAGTAAAGAAAACTAACCTTGCAACTAAAGCTAACTAACCTTGCAACTACAGACAACTAACCTTGCAAACTGAATACAACTAAATATTGCAAATAAAAATAACTAGCTCTGCAACATTTTTACAATAACTTTGCAACATATTTGCACTAACTTTGCCTCACCATATTTACTTCACACACAATACATATTATGGTCAACGGGTCAACGCCGGAAGTCAACGATAAAGGCGGGAGTAAACTAATAATTATTTTTATTATTTAATTAATATATATTTTAATTGATTAACATAAATCCTTGATCTAGACAAAATGAGTGGCTAAGATTGAGTCTTACGTACTCATTTTAAGGAGTGGTCTCATTGGATCCACCCCATATATATATATATATATATATATATATATATATATATAAAGGTTTGATTATTTTTTAAATAGTAACTATTTCCTTCCAAAAAAAAAATCTATTTACTATTTTGGAAATTAATTTAAAAATTTATGGTATATTTTAAATAATCACTTATGGAAATTGTGGCTCATTATTTAAGGAATTAATTAATCCATATAAATATTTATTTTTAAGATATTTTAATTACTAAAATTACTTTAACAATTTAGAGTATATTTCAAATAATCACTTATGGTAAATTATTTTTTAAAATACCTTAATTACTCAAATCATGTGAATTGGCTGCTTTACCCAATTATGGGAATTTCGGCTGCAATATCAATTATGTATTTTAGTAAAAAAATTCAACTAAATTGTATAATTTATCGTTTAATAAGTGTTTTATATTTTTCGTATAATTCTTCTATGAAATATATTTTTAATATACCTTAATTACGCAAATTGTGTAAATCCAACTGATTTATTCAATCTGTAAATAATTACTACAATTATGGAAATATCGACAACAGTAATTAATTATGCAGTTTGCAAAAAGTGTTCTAAAAAAATTGTGTTAATGAAAATTTTTATTTATATATTATTTAATAAATGTTATTCATTTTTTGTGTATTTAATTGCTCAAATCGTGGATAGTTAAGGAAATAATTAGAAGATAGAAATTTACATTTTTAAGATATCCTAATTTCGCAGATCGTGTAAGTTCGGTGGATTTATTCAATTATAATTTCTTATATATTATTCTAAAACAATTGTGTTAATGGCAGTTTCTATTTAATTATTTTTTAATAACTATTTTTGAGTCTTTTTTTTATTGTTATCTATAATAAACGTGAGTCTTGATTTTGTTTTGTAACCTAGACAATTAATTTCGTAGTTAAATTGAATATTATTTTTTGTATTTTATCAATAATGTATGAAATTGAATTATTTGGTATACTATATATTGATCCAATATAACTGCTTATGATAATAAATGGTATATCAATATATTTTCTTTTTCATATTGCTAAGCATTTTACTCGATATTAATGAAAGAAAAATCTGGATAATACTATGGCCGATTCTTCTTTGTAAATGTGCGTGGAACATATCAAATTATTTAGTGTGTGTGTGTGTGTGTGTGTGATTACCATTATGCCCTTATTTAGTGTGTAAATGATTACATTGGACCAGGAATTGTACATCTATTTACAAAATTGCCACACAGATTTGACTGCATTGTTTAATTTTTGACTTGATCATCATCATTCATGTGTTAAATCTCATGGTACAAATTCATTCTTATTTCTTTCACTATCTATCATTCTCATATGATCTCATATATATATATATATATATATATATTTATATATATCTCCTATCCTCTCTCACACACATACACGCACCAAACGTTTTCTCTTCTCTCTCACACACATACATACCTAAGCAATGGCGTGTCACAACTCTCACCCGACTGGTGATACCTCCATTGCTGCCAGCCGCCGCCTGCTTCCGACCGCTGTCGACCGCCACCACCATCTGCCGCCCGTCAAAGCCTGTTTCCTCTTGCCACCGCCTGCCGGCATCCCGCTGCTTATCAGATCGGCGGCACACTCTCGTCCAAACAACTTGTTTTCCTCCATCGACAGCGTCTCCGCCGGTTAGCTACGAAGACATCCCGACGGACGTCAAGTATTCGCCGCCCCAAAAAAACTGACCAACGGCGGAAAAAACCGGTGGCACTCGTGGTCGACTTCTCCGTCTCCGGCGGGTTCGAGACGGAGCTGCATATGTTCTTCCATTTGCCCGTGTACTGAACTTCGATTTGTGCACGTGTATTGAACTTCCATCTGTGCCGTTGTTATGAATTGATGACGTGAAATGGATCTGTGCAGGGGTTTGAAAATGGAGTGATTGATTTTGAAAAATTAAATAAGTCCTAGGGACTTGTCTGTAAATTAATGAAATTTCACTATATTACAATTCAGTCCATAGTCAAATTTGCAGTTTATTAAAAGCTTAGAAAATAACAACATTAGTAAGTGAAAATGCACATTAAAAAAATGCACAATATTGTGTGTATATATGCACATTAAAAAAATATTCTCATATTTATACGAACTTATTAAAAATAATAAATACGTAACATCGCAATTGAATTGCACAATATTGTGTATAGATACGCCTTAAAAGTAAAAGTAACATTTAAAGTGCAGAAAAGAAAAAAAAATTATAATTCGGTCGGTTTTGGTTGCTATTGTGAAATCTAATAGTCATTAAAGTGCAACCTGTCTATCATTATTGTGCGCTCACATTGGATGCATATTTTTTCTATGACGTGCCCAAATAGAACTAAAATCGAACAAAATAGTTTATTATTTGATTGGTTAACCAATTTAACATAATTAATCAAATTAGTTTATAATTTATATTATGGAAAAAGATTTAGTATTCTAATATTTTATTTACCATTGTATACTTTTTGATGTAAAGGTCTAACATATTTAAATATCAAATAATATTTTTCTCATATACTTCGATCGATTTGGTTATTTTGAAAAAAAAAAAATATAATTATGAAATCGAGCCGAAAATAACAAAAAAATTTAAAATTAAAAATACCGGTTTATTTGATCGACTAATCGAATTAAACTAAATAGTCAAAATAATCTGTAATTTATATAATAAAAATATATTTAGTATATTTAGTAAAAAATATAATAAAAATATTAATCCGTAGTTTTATATAATAAAAAGACATAATATATATACAAATGTAATATTTTTATATAGTTTTGTCAGATCTGTTAGTTCGTTTGTTTTAAAACATAACCAAAATATTAAAAGTACAAACACACTTAATAGTGAATCTGTACTTTTAAATTTTTAATTGTCCACTCGAGATCATTGCGTTACGATAATGTGCACTCTTGAAATCATTAATGTGCATTCAGTGTATCGATTTTGTGCAATCTTCAATACCTCTAATTTTTAATATGCATATACCTATATTACATATTAAAATTTTTAAGTATTATGCATTTTACTTATTATTAATATGCATTTATTAAAACTTTGCTATCAATTATATATTTTGACCATGTACTAAATTAAAAAACATTCAGAATTTATGAAATTGTATATATATCCATAATTTTGTTGTCTAATTTACAGCACATGTGCCCTTAATTTAATTTATTAAAAAACAATTTGGTTGCACACAAACAAATTAATTGCATTTATGACCCTAAACATCATCTAATTTCCAAAACCAAACCACTGAAACCTAAACCCCAAATCAAAGCTAAACCCTAAATCAAAGTTGCAAGTTTGTTGGCACATCTAGCTGGGCCATCGCCGGCTTGCTGCGACCGGACGCCGGACATTTATGGATATTTGAAGAAGTAGGTGCGGTCGCTGCCATCCGCCAGGTGCAGGGGCGCGTGCGAGGCGTCGGGCTCGCCGGCGAGCTTTGGCCTCCTAGTCACCCGCGACTGCACCGTCCATGAGGAGCTCGCCACGAAGCGATGTTGACCCTGCCGCCGACCGAAATGTGCAGACGAGACATCGACGACGGCGGACCTTGCGACAGTCGACTCTATTGCAGCAACGTCGGACTGTGTGCCGGCCTCCTCGCCGGAAGTGACGGTCCGCAGATTCAGCGGCGGCCACCGGATAAAATGGAAGGGGCTGACGGTGCAGGGCGAAGATGGTGGATGGCCGTCGGGTGGGTTGGTTTAACTGTGTGTGTGTGTGTATATGTGTGTGTGTGTGTGTGGAGAGAGACGAGTGCATGTGGAGACTTGAGAGAGACGAGCGTGTGAATTGGAGACAGATAGTGTGTGTTGTGCGTGAGAGATAATGAGTGGTGGGTCCCACTGGTTATTTGGCAGATTGAAAATTAAATAGGGTGAGTTGGTATCAGGTGGGGTCCACATGTTAGTTGGGTAGAAAATTACTAGACTATCCTTAATGTATTTAAAATATGAGGTATTTTTTTAGCTGTTGGATCATCCAATCTGATGGCTAAAATGTATTTTATTTCTTTCACTAAGAACCTTTCTCACTTGAATCAAACTCTCTCTCTCTCTCTCTCTATATATATATATATATATATATATATATACTAGTTGGGTTGCGGCTGTGCGCACAGCCGACCCAAGTTTAGTCAACAATTAAGTGAAAATTTTGTGTGCTATAAATCTTTAAAATTAGTCAATTAGTATGTTGGAAAAAATATATAGAAAATAGAAACTAATTAAAAGTTAAAGTAAGTACTAAGAATAAAATATATCATGCAACGAAACCAAGGTCAATTTGTGTATTGACGAAATAAATTTGTTCTACATAATCACTCAGTAACATAAAACCCTTGTGATAACACAAATCTTACAAATTATCATATGAATCATGTTCGTGACGTACGCATGGGATATGCTGGAATACAATAAAATTCTCATGTAATGTTCACTTTATGAACTATTTCATGTGCTGGTGGTGATATAAGGTGTTATGAATAACTTACATACATGTCGTAAATGAACTTACAAGATTATGTGCCGAACCTCACTCTTTAATCAAACAATTGCAATCGATAGCTGGGATCTTTCGAAAATTATAATAAAAGAAACCTTCACAGCGTACACTGATTGAATGTTTTCGGTGCAAAGTTGGAGTGACCTCATTATGCTTGTGGGAACGGAAGCTAAAGCAAAGCAAAACAAAGCAAAGTGCATAATTAGCGCAAATAAGGTATGTTAAAATAACACAAGAACCCGCAGAACATCAATAACCAAACATAATGTTTACTGAAGCTCATATTTTCGTCGCGGCCAGAATTAGTATTTCGATAGAAAGACAATCTCTGTTACTTCACGTTCCTGGTGAAAAGATAAGATATTGCATACTATCTCAGTTGACAAAGATTAATGATATAGCCACATAAGGATAACCCGGTCTAGAGGTCTCTTACTCGACCGGCGAACCACTTGAGCGACTCGCATGTCGATACGCTCAAATCGACTTCCCTAAAGTCGATTCTATCATGAGCAATCAAGAAGAGGCAGGAATTGGTCTAGTCGATTCTTGCAAGTCGACCTTTGTCTATCGACTTCCCCTAGTCGACGTAAAGGGGAGAAAAACATCAGGAGCATAGCTCCCATTCATCAGATGTTCTAGGTCGACTTCTACTAGTCGACTCCACTGTGACGACTCTCTGAAGACGACTTCACCACAGAGGGTCAAACCAAGCGCAGCCTCCGAAGCCGCACGTATTAATAAGTCGACCCCTTAACTCTCGAGGTCGACTCTGCACATCTCGAGGATCAAAACAAGTGAAGACGATTCACTACACTTGCAACATATCCGAAGCTCTACCCACTACAAAGAGGATAAGGAGGAATCTTGTGATGACTCAGCAACAAGGGGAGACGAATCGACCGGGGCATTTTGGACCTTCTAGGTCCACCGACTTGGGCATTTTGGGCACTCCAAGTAAGTATTCACTCCTATATAAAGGAGGCGAGGTAACCCAAACCCTAACTCTCATTCATTCCCACTATCCCCCATAGCTGCTGCGCAGCCTCTCTTCATTACTCACGTACTGACTTGAGCGTCGGAGGCTCTACGCCGGAAACACCTCCGGCGTTGAGTTTTTGCAGGAATCTCGCGGTCTAACAGCGAATTGGAGGCGGTTCAAGCAGATCTGAGCTCATAACCACCGGTTTACTTCAGATCCGGAAGTAGACCCATCATTTTGGCGCCGTCTGTGGGGAGTTCTTGAAGGAAGGAAGAGCTTCACACCCAGCTCCGATCTGTTTGCCAATGGCGGAGAAGGAGAGCTTGCAGAGGAACCTGAGCGAGGAATTCAGAGGGACGTGGATGGACAAGAGGCCACCACCACTTCCCACCACCAAACACCCCGTAGTTCAGATGACGGGAATGCCGCCATTCGGAGGACCACCACCACCAGGACTGATGTTGGGCGGAGAAACGCCTGTCACTCCAACCGGCGTGAAGTTACAAGTGTTGACCCAGGTAGGGACAAGTCAAAACCCTAATTCAGGAGGGGAAAAGGAACCAACAGAGATGTCTCGACGTGAAGGAAAACAGATACAGGAGGTACCAGACCAAATCCAACCCCATGTCGAGGAGCAAACCTTGACGATGACGAGAAGCGAGATGCAGAAGATGATCGCTGAGGCTGTAGCGGCCCAGATGAAGCAAATGGCGCAGGTCGAGCAGCAGCCTCGAGTCGAGAACCAACCTCGAGTCGAGCAGCAGCCCCGTGTTGAATATCAGCCTCAAATCGAGCAACAAGCCCAGTCGAACGTGCAACAGAATAGGAGGGTGGACGAGGAAGAGTCCTCTATTCGAACTGTCAATCCACAAGCGAGGGATGAAACGTTAGAGCAATTATTAGCCCAAGTTCGCGATTTACAAGCTCGAGTCAATGGAAAGAAGAGAAGGGGAACAAAAGAGCACCCATTCTCGTTGCAGATCTTGAAAGTCGACTTACCCAAAGGCTTCAGAGAATTGAACATATGGTACGACGGCTCCACTGACCCGTCTCGACATTTGAGGAGTTTCGAAAATATGGCCGTGCTTCATCGTTACAGCGACCCAGTACAATGTCGCGCCTTCCTGACGACTTTGACAGGGTCGGCCCAAGACTGGTTCCATCAGCTTCCAGCAGGGTCGATTCGGGATTTCGATGGATTCAGCTCGAGTTTTCTTAACCAATTTGCAAGTGTGAGGGTGCAAGAGAAATCTTACCTCTCGTTAATTAGCATGCAGCAGAAGAAAGGCGAGTCGTTGCGGGAATATGTGGCGAGATTTACAAAGGCGTGCGTCGAATGCCCAACGGCGACAGAGGAAATCAAATCGGGGGGATTGACGAGAGGACTGCTACCAGGATTGTGTAAGAACTCCTTGGCCAAACGACCTGGTAGGAGTTTCGACGATGTGCTGGGCAGATGTGCCAAATACATGAATGTCGAGGAGGCCGAAGCCGACTACTTGCAAAGCGTGAAGATGTCTCAAGCCGACAGTCGAGACGACAAGAAGGAAAAGAAGTCGACAGGAGATAGGAGGGGATCCCTGAGAGCTGATAGGGGTGAAAGCAGGTCTAGAGGATGGAGACCAACTCAATACACACCTTTGTCGGCTCCCCATGCGAGAATTCTGGAGGTTATGAAGAGGGAAATCCGCGACGATGTGGTAAGATGGCCGCGGACGAGAAAAGATGGACCTTTGAAGCCCAAAAGCAACCTATACTGTCGATTCCACAAAGATTATGGGCACAACACTGACGACTGTCGACACTTGAAAGACGAAATCGAGAGGTTGATAAAGGCGGGCCACTTGAAGGAGTTTATATACAAGGACCGCGAGAGGATGAGCAGGAGACGAGAGCGAAGTAAGAGTCCTCGCAAGAGGGCGAGATCGCCGGAAAAGGAGGAACTCCCACCAAAAAGGGGAGTCATTAACATGATTTTCGGAGGATCGACTGATGGAGACTCCAATCGGGCAAGAAAGGCCTATGCTCGAGGCCGATATGCGAAAGTCGAGGTGCAGCAGGTCGAGGAAAGTGGACCAGTAATGAACTTCGGACCGACAGATGTGGGTGAAGTCGAGAGGCCGCATAACGATGCCCTGATGATAACGGCACAGATATCGGGGTACGAAGTGCAAAGGGTGTTTGTCGACACTGGGAGTTCCGTGAACGTAATTTTCTATGAATGCCTCAGAAGGATGGAGCTTGACATTGAACTTACGCCCCTACATACATCACTCTTTGGATTCAACGGCTCAGAAGTCGCTCCCCTAGGAGAAACCATGCTCGCTGTCGTCCTAGGGGAAGGTGACTTGAGGAAAGTCAAAATGGTGAGATTTGTTGTGGTTGATGTCGAGTCGGCTTATAACGTAATTCTGGGGAGACCGGCGCTCAACGCATTTCAAGCAGTTGTGTCGACCTATCATATGAAGCTGAAGTTTCCCGTAGGAGATCGAGTGGGAGAAGCTCGAGGAGATCAAAAGTTGTCAAGAACATGCTACCAAATCGCAGTCAAAACTAATCAACGAGCTGAGGTCAAAGAGGGCAAGAGACCGATGACGAGCGAGAAAAGGCCGAGAGGGAGTGACCTCGAGCCTCATGGGGAATTAATGGAAATTCAAATCGGGGAATCAAAGGACCAAACCACCAAAGTCGGGAGAGAATTGGAGGACGAGTTGCGAGAACAGTTGGTGGGATTGCTGAAAGAATTTAGAGACATATTCGCTTTCTCGCCTGAGGAATTGGCGGGAATCGACCTAGAGGTTATGGAGCACAAACTCAATGTCAACCCCCTCAAAAAACCCGTGAAACAACGACTTAGGCACCATGGCGCTGAGATCGACAAAGCAATCGAAATCGAGGTAGATAAGCTGTTGAAGGCCAAACATATCAAGGAAATCCAATTCCCAGAGTGGATCTCTAACACTGTGATGGTAAGGAAGGCATTGAACAAGTGGCGCATGTGCATCGACTTCCGCGACTTGAACCTGGCGTGTCCCAAGGATCATTACCCTCTGCCTAGGATCGATCAGCTAGTCGACTCCACAGCTGGCTGCGAGTTGTTGAGCATGATGGACGCGTCGCAGGGATACCATCAAATCCTTTTGGCACCGGAGGATCAGAGTAAAGTGAGCTTTGTGATGAGCAAAGGGACATATTGTTATGTCGTCATGCCCTTTGGCCTCAAAAATGCAGGAGCGACTTACCAACGATTGATGGATCGGATGTTCAAACCTCAAATCGGCCGGAATATGGAAGTGTACGTTGACGATATCCTGGTGAAGAGTAAATCCTCGACTTCACACCCAGACGACTTAAGGGAAACTTTCAACACCCTTAGGGCGTTTGGGATGAAGTCGAACCCGAGCAAGTGCGCTTTTGGAGTAAGAGCAGGACGTTTCTGGGCTACGTGGTCACGGAACGAGGAATTGAGGTGAACCAGGATAAAGTGAAGGCCATACTCGACATGGCTCCACCACGAAACATTAGAGAAGTCCAAGTATTAACGGGAAGGATTGCGGGCTTGAGCAGATTCATTGCTCGAGCTGCCGAGAAGAGTTTCCCTTTTTTCAAACTGCTTAAGAAGAAGATGGTATTCAAGTGGAGCGACGAGGCACAGATGGCCTTTGAGAAGTTGAAAGAGTTCCTGAGCGATCTGCCCTTGCTGACCAAGCCAGAACCAGGCGACGAGTTGATTCTATACATCTCAGTAGGAGAGTTTGCTCTAAGTTCGGTGTTGCTGCGGGAAGACGGAAGTTCCCAACAACCAATCTATTACACAAGTCGAGTACTTCAAGGCGCAGAGACGAGATATCCAGAAGTCGAAAAAGCCGCTCTAACACTTGTCATAACAGCCAGAAAGCTGAGACCTTATTTTCTGAATCATACAATTGTGGTAAGAACGAACTTCCAGCTGGGAGAAACATTGGGTCGACCTACAGTCTCAGGCCGACTCGTAAAGTGGGCAGTAGAGCTAAGCGAGTATTCCATCAAGTACGAGCCGAGGCGAGCTATTAAAGCACAAGCTCTCGCTGACTTCATTCAAGAAGGAACCAAAGGAGAAGAGAGGAAATGGATGATGCATGTCGATGGGTCCTCGTCCGCAAAAGGATCGGGTTTGGGAGTCGTCCTCGTCTCCCCCGAGGGCGAGCAACTCGACTTCGCGATTAGAATGGGGTTCAAAGCCTCAAACAATGAAGCCGAATACGAAGCACTTATCAAGGGAATACAACTGGCGATCGGAGGCGGAGCAACAGAAATCGCAGCACATTCCGACTCGCAACTCGTTGTCGGACAAGTGCTAGGAAACTGCGAGATTAAGGAGGAGAGAATGTCGAAATATGTCGAAGAAATACAGAACCTCATACAAGGATTGGAAAAGTTTGAATTAATACAAGTCCCACGAGAAGAGAACAAACGAGCCGACTGGCTCGCTCGGATTGCGAGCTCGAATGAAGGAAAAGTGGGAAATCACATCACTACGATGCACCTCGAGGGGAGTGTTCTTAACGAAGCCATGGAAATTGACGAAAAGGACGACTGGAGGAAGTCGATTCGCGAACTCCTGCAGAGTCGAGTCCCTGCAGGAGACAAGCAAGAAGCGGAAAAAGTGGCCCGATATCTAAGCAAGTATTTCGAAGTCGACGAGGTCCTATACAAGAAGTCGATGGTCGGGCCTCATTTGAGATGTGTTTCCGAAGAAGAAGGAATTCATATCCTAAGAGAAATCCATGAGGGGTGCTGCGGAGCACACGTCGGATCTCGAGCCTTAGCCGGCAAAGCTCTGGGAGTAGGCTATTATTGGCCCAAAATTCGAACAGCAGCCGAACAGTTAGTTCAGAAGTGCGAGAAATGCCAGCGCCATGGCCAAATCACTCATATCCCTGCTGAGTATATGACGACAATCAACTCTCCGATTCCCTTCGCACAATGGGGTATCGACTTAGTAGGCCCATTACCGATGGGGCGGGACAAAGAAAATTCTTGGTGGTCGCAGTCGACTATTTTAGCAAGTGGGTTGAGGCGGAACCCTTAGCACGAATTACTGAGGAAAAAATGATACAATTCTTGTTCAATCATATCTGTTGTCGATTCGGAATTCCGAAGGTGTTAATCTCAGACAATGGAACTCAATTCCAAGGAAAACGGATCCAAGCATGGTGCCTCGACATGGGAATCAAACAGAGATTTGCGTCAGTCGCACATCCACAGGCAAATGGGCAAGTCGAAGTCACTAATCGAACTATCCTCCAAGGGTTGAAGAAAAGACTGGAAAAAGCGTCGGGGGCTTGGGTCGACGAGTTGACAACAGTCCTATGGGCCTATAGGACGACTCCAAGAAGTTCAACTGGACAATCCCCATTTCACATGGTCTATGGGATGGATGCACTACTGCCGATTGAAGTCGGCCTCGACTCCCATAGATCGAAGTTCTACGAGGAAAAGAGAAACGGAGAGATGATAGAAGAAGCCCTCGATTTAATTGAAGAAGGACGGGAAGAAGCCTGGGTGCGGTCTGTCGAGTACAAACAGAAGATGAGAGCAGCCTTCGACAAAAAGGTCCGAACTAGATGATTCCAAGTGGGGGACCTCGTCCTCAAACGAGCCGACGCCCTCAAACATGTCGGCAAGCTCGAAGCTAACTGGGAAGGGCCTTACACTATCACAAGGGTGCTCGAAAGGGGCGCATATGAACTCGAGGACGAAGAAGGTCGACAACTCCCGCGATCCTGGCACGTGATCCATCTCAAACGCTTTTACGCTTAAGGCAATATTTCGAATTACTTTTTGTACTGAACAATGTCTGAATTGAATTCAATAATGAAATGAATTTGTTTATGCTTCAATTTTGTTTCTTACATTTACGAGTCGACTTCAATATGATTGTATGAGAAATCGAATTTTTCAAAGCGGCTATGAAGCCGACTAATCGAATTTTTCAAAGCGGCTATGAAGCCGACTAACTTTCCAACGATTATGAAATCAACTAACACAACTACGAAGTTGTAAAACTCTCGAGTGGAATCTCGAGCAGGCTACGAAGCCTTCGACTACGAAGTCGACTAACACAACTACGAAGTTGTAAAACTCTCGAGCGGAATCTCGATCAGGCTACGAAGCCTTCGACTACGAAGTCGACTAACACAACTACGAAGTTGTAAAACTCTCGANC
>BKCP01004283.1:354117-400674 GCA_008636005.1 Striga asiatica
AAACCTAGATAATAATGTCCAATAGGTTTTCGCAAAAAAAAAAAAAAAACAAAACAAACATAGCAAAACAAAAACAACGGCACAGCCCCAAATCAGACAAACACATTCAAGAGTCGGCGTCCGACTTCTCGGCAGTGTCGTCCTCACCTTCCATCATCACATTAGCAGACTTCTCGGGGTTCTTCCCATCAGCATCCTTGTCGACAAGCGGCTCGGTGCCCTGCTGCTCATCCTCCACCTCGACTGCCTCTTCCCGACTAGCCCCACTTGTCCCGACTAGTTCGGTCGGACCGGACAAGGGGGTGGGAGGAACCTCGAGTTGCGTGCTCAAGCCAGCCTTGCGGATGGCCCAAGCCTCGAGTCCCGACCACCATGGGTAATCGTCGGGGAGAGAGTCGTCGCCCGAATAGCCCTCGGGAAAGGGAAGCGTCTCCTTAACCGCCTCGTGGTCGAGCTTCCCCTCGAACTCGGATCCCGCAACCACCGCCTCCCACGCAGCGAAGGTATGCTCGAAATATTGGAGGGTGGCGGGGCAAAGCTTGTCGAGAAAAGCGGGAGAGTTGCAGAAGGCCTTGACGAGCTCCTGGCGGTAAGTCTCGAGGAAAACGGCGCCGATCGGGGACTTCAAAAACGTCCTGCGCCCCTCCTCGACGCCGCTCTCTCTCGACCATAGCCTCATCACGAGCTTTGTCGAGGTCGACCTTGAGCTTGTCGTTCAGATGCCGGAAAACGGCCTTGTCGGCCTTCAGTTTGTCGACAAGGGCCTTCGAGGCCTCCAAATCCTCCTTCAGCGCCTCGATCTCCTGGCGCTGAGCCTCACACTTGTCCTCGAGGGACTTGGTGGAGACGAAGGGAGCCTTGCTCGTCTCCTCGAAACAAGGGAGCGCCGCTGCCAGGAACTGCGAAAGAATACGAAAAACAGATGAGAAAAGATGAATCAAGTTCAAAAGAAAAATGCAAAAACCAAGTCGATTAAAGGGTAGGAAAATTACCCGGGAGAGACACTGAACAGCGTAGTTTGAACGCTCGTACAAGGTCCCGTCGACGCGCTCCTTGTCGTCTTCAGGAATGAGGGTGATTCCAGAGCCGAGATGGCATCTTGAACGTCACGTCCTTGACGGTAATAGGGGAGGGGCTCTTCTTCTCGACCGCCTTTCCTTTCCCCTTGTCGACTTTGCGACGCTTGAGATCGTCGGGGATGAGGACGGCGGCCCGATCGTCTTGGGCCCTCTTGCGAGAAGAGGAGCCCGACGATTTATGTTTGGATGCACCAGGGTTCTCGACCCTGGATTTTTGAGCAGTTGTCGCCTCGACAACCGCAGCACAAAGTCATCTTCCATCCAGTAAAGTCAGTCCGCGCTTTCCCTCTTTTCTTTGGGGGCATGCATCGTATAGTAAGATGAAAAAAGAACTTCTTCTGGGATTGAACTAAAAAAATGCGAAAACACATTACGTTTCAACTGTTGAAAGTTGCTGTTAGTAGGTTCGAATGTGGAAAGCGCCGGGCCTCGACCCAGACCCGCCTGAGGGTCGAGGGGGGGAGCAGGACCACCAGCCGGCGGGCCGGACGACTGGCCCTTCTTGAGCTCGAAGCGTTTGAGCGCTTTAACTGAAATAGTAGAAGAAAAGTTAGCAGGGAGAAGAACACTTAGCAGTCATGACGAAAATAATCAGAACTCATAAACAGTTGCACAAAAAAAAAGAGAACAATAACGGCTTACGAGGGTCATCGAGACGAGGAAGGTCTTCATAAAAGACGATTCGAGCATGATTAACTAATTCACGGTCCTTTATTAGCTGACGAGCACTGTATGTGTGCTTATTAAGTTCCGCCAGCAGAGAGGCAAACTCGTCAGAACGAGGCCGCTTATTATGTTTGACTTTTGAGGTTATCCATTTATTCTCGTAAGGATACATACCGGCGGCAGGACGAATGAAGACGTACTTTGACTTCCACTCAGTCACGTTCGACGAAAGGTCGTCAAGGAAAGTGACGCCGGCACGACGACCCAGACAATGGGCGCCGTTGGAAAGACGATAACCATAGCAGTAAAAGAAAAAATCGGGAGAGAAGAACTTGAGCACTATACGGGAGACGACAATAAAAGCTATCATGATACGAATGGCATTGGGAGAAAATTGATTTATGGGTATATTGTACAGATTACTTATTAAGATCAACTCGTCTTGAATGGGAAAGCGGAGGCCGAAGACGACTTGATCTACAAAAAAGGTATGGCAGCCAGGAGGGGGATGAGCAAAATCTTCATTAGGGCCGGGGGCGACCAACTCCCAGTCAGAAGGGAGCCCGCTAAATTTCCTGAAGCCCTCGACCTCGACTGCAGAGGCATAACAAAAAGGATTTAAGACCGCTAACCGAGCTAAAGGACAAGCTATTGTTACAGTGTTTTGAGAATCAAGAAGAGGAGCAATTATTGGTACAGATACAGGGTTTGTTCTATAAACAGGGATGTCCAATAACCTAAGAGGAATACCTCGAGGGATAAGATCGAGACGAGGGGAATTCCCTCGAGAAGGGCTCTTCACGATGTCGACTAAGCCGCCCTCTACAAGCGCTTGATCATACTGTGCCCAGTCGACGGAGGAAGCAAAAACGTGAGAAAAGGAAGGATTAGAAGGCAGTGAAATCATCTTATAGCCGGTAACCTCGAAGGAGTCGGAACTGGAACCCTCGTTGACATGGTGAATATAATCGTTGATTTGCTGACCAAGGGAGCCAGAGAGAGAAGACGAGTCGGAAGCTAAGGAAAGAAAAAGAAAAGGGGGGAGAAGGTCGAAGTTAGTAAAGTCATGAGTTAAGGCCTACGAGAACGAACAATGTCGACTCAACAAAGAAGGAGCAGCGGCTATTGATAGCCTGGCTTGCTTAAAGTTATTAAGTCAATCCGAGCCGACTCGACAGAGAGAAACTAAAGAAAGAAGACCATCAAGTCGACAAGAGCCGACTTAAGGACGAGAAAATCGATTGCACACCGGCAGCTGACGACTAGTAAAAACAATAAACCTTAATAGAGTACGCGCGTAAAGAGATCTAAACGCGAAACTCATGGGAAATTCATGAAGAATATAAAGAACATACATGAACTCCGAAAATTCTGGGAATCCAAGAAAAATCAGAAAAGAAAAAAAATCAACAGAAGATTGAAAGTTAAAAGGAGATGGAGAACTTACACATGGTGGCGTGATTGCTTTGAACTGCGAGTAAGCCTGAAGTTGCCGGAGAAGGAAACGCCGTAGAGCAGAGAGCACAAGAAGCACCGGAGAGTTAGAACCAGTTCGAAATTCGGAGAAGTTGAAAGCATAATGAAAAAAAACTATCTGAGGCAAACACGCGACATATTTATATGCAGAGACAGCGGAAGCAGGCCGTTAGATCAGTATGGAACCAACGATCCAGATGAAGTGCGGAATACGAGGAGTCGGCGATGAAGATGACGCGCGTCACTTTAGGGTTTTCAAGATTTGAAATTTGAAATAGGCCTGACAGAATGTCAGACTTATCCGAAAAGGCAATCATGAGATTAGAGTGCGCTCTAATTAATTGACGAGACGAGTTATCATCTAAGGCAAAGACGAGCGAATTCCACAGGAAGGCGACACAACTACATATCACCAAATTTACTCTTAAGCAATCGATTGCTTAGAGTAATTTTTGGGGGGGACTAGATGATATAGCCACATAAGGATAACCCGGTCTAGAGGTCTCTTACTCGACCGGCGAACCACTTGAGCGACTCGCATGTCGATACGCTCAAATCGACTTCCCTAAAGTCGATTCTATCATGAGCAATCAAGAAGTGGCAGGAATTGGTCTAGTCGATTCTTGCAAGTCGACCTTTGTCTATCGACTTCCCCTAGTCGACGTAAAGGGGAGAAAAACATCAGGAGCATAGCTCCCATTCATCAGATGTTCTAGGTCGACTTCTACTAGTCGACTCCACTATGACGACTCTCTGAAGACGACTTCACCACAGAGGGTCAAACCAAGCGCAGCCTCCGAAGCCGCACGTATTAATAAGTCGACCCCTTAACTCTCGAGGTCGACTCTGCACATCTCGAGGATCAAAACAAGTGAAGACGATTCACTACACTTGCAACATATCCGAAGCTCTACCCACTACAAAGAGGATAAGGAGGAATCTTGTGATGACTCAGCAACAAGGGGAGACGAATCGACCGGGGCATTTTGGACCTTCTAGGTCCACCGACTTGGGCATTTTGGGCACTCCAAGTAAGTATTCACTCCTATATAAAGGAGGCGAGGTAACCTAAACCCTAACTCTCATTCATTCCCACTATCCCCCATAGCTGCTGCGCAGCCTGTCTTCATTACTCACATACTGACTTGAGCGTCGGAGGCTCTACGCCGGAAACACCTCCGGCGTTGAGTTTTTGCAGGAATCTCGCGGTCTAACAGCGAATTGGAGGCGGTTCAAGCAGATCTGAGCTCATAACCACCGGTTTACTTCAGATTCGGAAGTAGACCCATCAATTAACAAAATCTATCAAATTTACCTACAACAATAGCAATTCTCACAAACCAGAAAACTGGTATTATTCTTAGCAACAACATCCCACAACATGTATTACATTCATAATTTAGTCCACAAACGACATGAATACGCAGATAGATTCCCAATTCTCAGAAAACATATTGTACATTTGCCATAACTTAGTTTATACAACAATTAATATAATACAAGTTCTTGTTTCTCTAATCACTCTAGGATCAATTTTCTCTAGTCTTCAGCAATTGGTGAAATCAGTTAGATGAGTATATAATTAAAATAACATCTCAAATAACCGTATGTTTTACAACGAGAACCAACTTTCTTAGTTTCTTCAAGAGATTTCTGAATATAATGGTAAATGTTGAAACTCAAAACTATACATTCATGCTCAAATTGAAAAGATTGATAATTCAAAGTCAAGACATGAATCGACATGCAAATATTGAATACGTAGAAAATTACAAAATAATAGAAATGAAAAAAAAATAGTTGCCCTAAGTATCCTATCAAGGTTGCTGATAGGTGGGTATTGGCACCCCTGATCCTGCAGTGAGTTCTTTATAAGCATTTTGCAATTGTCTGGTCACGGGACCCACTTTACCATCACCAATTATGCAACCATCAATTTTTTACAACCTGCGCAATTAAAAGAATAATACCAACATCAACACTTACGCCGTCAAAATTTAAAGTGGCAGCGAAAACTACAATTTTAGGGGTTCGGCAAATTTTAAAGCAGTTGAAGCTTCTTAAAAAACATAAAAACGATGTAATACAAAATACTTAACTGGACTGAGCTCTCCCGTGGTCCCTGTCGTGACGACCTGCAACGACCTAATGAAAAAGAGGCTTAAGAAATATCATTATCAACAAACATACAGAGAACCTTCATTTTGCTTCTCTCTATATAAAATGCATTACAGAGAACACAAAAGGATTCTATGTCTGCTGTGTGGAACTCTGACAGACTAATACACCGCTCGGCCAAAAGAAAATTTTCCTTGACCACAAGTCCCATCACCTGCAAACATAAGCATAAGAATTTTTAATGTAAATACTTGAACTTTACAATGAATAGTGTGCATTATTGCAAGAGATAAACATTTACAGAGGGCACACGCCACACATCAAATTTGGATGATAAAAAACTAACATATCCTTAGTAAGTCTGATTATAATTCACCTCGGATATGAGAGCAAGTGATAACCAGAATATGTACATGTAAAACAATAATTAGAAGTATTTCAGACCATGATATGTGAATATTTTTACAGGATGTAAATTCAAATTGGTGAGTAAATATAAGACATTCTCTGATGCAACATATGTATGTATGCATATATATATATATATATATATATATAGAGAGAGAGAGAGAGAGAGAGAGAGAGAGATGGGTTCAAATGAGAATGTAGATAGTGAAAGAAATAAGAATAATTATGTGCCATTAGATCCAATAATCAATGGACATGATCAAGTCAACATTGCTCAATAATTAATGGCATTATGGTAAATTAACTTACACAATGTGATCAAAATTACATATTTGACCTCTAATTGAGGGTATTTTGGTTATTATACAACAAAATCCAATCACAAGTGGACCAACCCCAACTACCTACCCTAATTACTATTTCCACCTACTCACACACACAAACACACACTAACACTACATACCCTGCCTCCACACACACACACATACACAAATTCCAGCAGCCACCTACCCACACCACCTCAGCCGCTGGAATTCATCAGGTGCCGCCAATCCACCGCCTTCTATGGCTGAACCATGTCATATCCACCTCCTCGACGGCGATGCTCGCTTCTTCTCCCGCCGTCGAGTTGCAGTCACCGCGTCGCCGTCGCCTCGTGGCAGTTACCGCATCGCCACCTCCTCGTTTCAGCCACCACTCTCAATTGTCGACCCCGAGAGAAGGTCGCCACCTCCGGCGAACCTTCAGATCCGTTTGTTACTGCCTCTGTCTCGAGTCGCCGATATCGCGTCGCCATCGCAGTCCTTCCCGTCACCAACACAAAATCGGCGAGCTCTGAGGATTAAACGACCAACCTTATTTTTCTGTTTTTTTGGGCTGCTACCGGGGGATGTGGCTGTGTTGGGTGTTGGGCTAAGAAGGCGGCGGCGGGTGACCATAGCGTAGGTGTCTGGACGAGAGGTGGACGGATGTGGACAGTGGGTGGATTTGATTTGGAATTGTGGGGTTACGTTTTGGAAATTTGATATGTTGTATGGGCTCAATTGTAATTTTTGAAGTTTAATTTATTTCAATTGGACACTTGAGGTGAATCTGTAATATATTAAAAGTTTAGTTAATGCATGATAATAATATACAAATTGCACATTATTATATGATAATGTGCACATTAAAAATACAACCATTTTTTTTTTACGAAATCATATATTTCCCGATATTGTGCATTTCGATTGTCATAAATGTGCAATTTGTTTAACAATATTGTGCACTCGAACCTCAAGCATTTTTAATGATTTGTTACAAAACAAACTAAAGTTGAATAATAATATTTGGTTTATTTGATCCATTAGCCAATTATTTCAGTTAACCGGAAAACTGAAATAATGTATTATTTATATTATAAAAATATATTAGAGTCTTAATATTTATATTTCATATTTTATATTATTCACGATTGAAAAAGACCTCAATGTGCATATATATACAACAAAATAATGTTTTTTTTATTTAATTTTGGTCATTTCGTTTATTTAAAAAAATTAAAACCCACATCGAATCAAAGTAATCAAAATTTTAAAATAAAAGTGGATAATCGAATCAAAATATAAAATTCGAACCAACAGATTTGTTTCACTCGATATAGTGCAATATAACAATCATTGATGTGCAATCCGTCTAACACTAACGTGCTCTCGAAGTGAAAATATTTTATATAAATATATTAACACTATTTACAATTTTTCATTTTATATTTTTAGTTGTTCAAAATAAATAATATATATAGGTTAAAAAAAATATAAATGTAATATTTTTTATATAGTTTGGTCGGTTGTGTTATTATTATTATTATTATTATTATTATTATTATTATTATTATTATTATTATTATTATTATTATTATTAAAGCCAAAAAATATAAATACTAAATAAATTGTTATAAAACGCCAAAACCCGACCGAAATAACAACAACGTGAACATCTGAAAATGCATGATTTTTATGCTAATGTGCATTCTCGAAGTCATTAATGTGCATCTAGTATAACAATTTTGTACAGTCTAACATTGTATAATAATTTTATGCAAACCAACAGTAACTAATGTGCATCTTGATTAATAATATTGTGCATTCTGGAATGAGTGTTGTTTTATTTGCAAATTAAAATTAAAATCCAGAAATAATCAGTTTATTCGGTTAATTGAATTAATCTAAATAATTAAAATAATTTATTATCTATATTATAATAATATATTTAGTATTTTATTATTTTATATCTAACATTTTATATTATTTTGGATTCAAAACAAATAATATAAGTATATGTATGAAAAAAGTATATTAAAACTAATACTTTTACACAGTTTTTATAAATTGGACGTTTAGCCCATAGAGAGAATTGAATTATATTGAAATATTTAAATTTGCAATCAAGTCTTTAGGACTTATCAAATTCTCAAAGAAGGTCCCTAGCTACAAAAACCAATTATTCTCTCACAGAGTTCTTCGCCACTGCACATACGACCTTTGCCTTTCAGTTGGAAGAAAGAAAAAACAAAATCGAAGAATCTGTCTCGTGACCGCCCCAATTGCCGCCGTCGACCAGTGGTAGCCCCAATCGCCGCCGCCTGAAGTGTCGGAGGCCATCTCCCTTACCAACGCCGTCGATTTCATCCTCTTCTTCACCCAGCCTTGTCTTCACCGTCTTCTGCCACAAGATATCGGAGGGCTCGAAAGGAAAAACGCGATCTGCCATTTTCACCATCCGTCCAAGCGGCCCTGAACCCTTAAGATGCGCCGCCGTTGCAGTTGGAGGCTGCCGGAGTCCGTTGCCGCGTGCGATGATGGCGGATTTCAGCTGACGCGGCGGACGATATTGTGCGGGAGAATAGCGACTGGCCGGTGAAGGAGAGAAGACGGCGGCCGTGGCCAGCCGGCGGTGGCACCGGAGAAAGTGGTGGCAACCATGTGGAACTCGGAGGACATGGCGTGTGTGTTTCAGGCGGTGTCGATCGGTGGCTTGAAATTTTGGGAGAGTTTTACTAAATCCGGTCGACGGTGGCGGCGGCGGCGGCGGCGTTGGCCCACTGGTGGAGATAAATGGTCTCAGTTTTTATTTTTTATTTTTTTTGGGTCGCAGGATGTGTGCGTGTCTTTGAGAGAGAAAGAGAGAGAGGGGGAGAAAGAGGGTGTGTGACGTGGACAGGATGGGTTGGGTGTGCCTGGTGTGAATAATGGCGGGGCCCACGTTTTATGTTAAGTGATTGAATATAGTATAATTACTGATATATCCTTAATGAGTATGAATAATCGATATTTCTTTAGCCGTTAGATTGTTGGATCTAATGGCTATGACGTATTCTTATTTCTTTCATTGAGAACCATTCTCACCGGAGCGCGACCCTATATTTATATATATATATATATATATATATATATAATATTATGAATCTCACAGTTTCTCGTGTAATTCCAGGAAGACAATAATCAGCGTGAGGCGTCGCAACGTGGCCTTTCTTCACAAGAAAGTGCAATAGAGATAGGTGAAATTATCACGTAGTGTATTCAATCATTTAGATAGCCTTTTTTAAAGCTAGCAAAACTCTCTTAAATGGAAGACTTGCATCTTTAATTAAAAGCCTAAAAAAAGCCTCAAACACACGAGACATGTCCTTACTATTATTCTCCATTTGCTTTCTTTCATTCATTCTTTCTTTCTTTCTTTTCGTTTTTCCTTTCATTTCTTCCTTTTTTTCAATTATAAACATCACACAATTACATTCCCAGGTGTCCATTGGGGCTTTCAATCGGTATTATCAGACAACTTCATATGCTTAAGCTACTTATAACCCACTCTCACCTCTGTCGAATGAAATACATAGAAGTTCATGTACATTAAATGCTGACATAAACATTCAACCTAAATAACCTCCATTAAAGTCCATAAAAGTCAGAGCCAAGCAAGAACCGCATAAGAAATCAAATTCATCATCCAACAGTATCAATAACGCCAACAAACAAAAATAGCATTAAAATATAACACATAAACACCTCACCAACTGCACACCAAAGCAAATTACCTATGTCCAGCTCGAACTCGACCAAGTCAGTGAGGTAAAATGTCTCTGGCGGGAGCTCGAATTTGCTATGGACCTGAACTGACCAGTCGATCATGATCGATCGCACACATTTTCTAGTTTATCTCCAGTTGCAGTTCCATATAGTTATCAGTCGGGCCCTCATTTAATCGTTTTGCGCCAACAAGAAAGAAATATAAAAATCACTTAGAAAGAAAATTTTCGAAAAGGATTCTTAAGCTAAACTACAGATGGAAGATTACCTCAGTCGGTTCATCAGACAGAGTGACGGACCTTATGATAAGGGTCGATGCGTTAGTCGACCAATGAAAGCCGAGCCGAGATATGGCAATCTAGGATTTCAGAGATATGGGAAAAATGTCAAAGAATAAACCAAAATAAAATTGAATCATCATCTGAGAAAGAGCCAAAAACTTGACCTTAAAGAATAAATTTCATATCGAAGAAGAATTTGAAGGGAAATTCCATACCAGTAGAAGAGTCTCCGGTTGATGGCAGAGCTTTAAAGGACCTGAAACCTTTCATTATTCATCCTCGTACCTGATATTTTCAATTAGCAACATTAAGATCACATTGCAGACAACCTAAAATTGGAGTTTAGTAAAATAAACCTAGAGAATATAAAAGCGCACAAAGCTGAAACCAGAAACATTACCTGTTGCCATTTCCCCCAAAATCTCTTGTTCAAATAAGTGTGTTGGTCAGCCAGTGGCATAGGACTCGAAGCACTCGGTGGCAGACGACGTGCTGCTGGACGGGATGCTCTGGTAGGATATTCCCAACGCCGGCGATGAGTTCCGTCGTGCTGCAAGCCATATGCGCCGAACTTGCCAGCTAGCGACTGTGACTTCCCCGCGAAAAAAGGGTGGTCTGCCAGGTTGATTTTCCGGGACCCGACCCGATTTCTCAACATTATGCAGAAATTTCAGAGTCCATATTTTCAAATAAAGCAAAAAAAGGAAACAGGGAGAAATATTAGAAACTAAATCTAGGAGAAAGATCACAAATCGTTCAATAAAAGCCTCACAGAAAGAGGAAAATACTCGGTGCGGTTTCTGTACACTTCGGTCACCGGAGCAGATATTCTCGCTGCCCCTTGTCTTCGTGCATCCATCGTCAATCTATTTTCCTGATTAGGTATTCCCTTTGTGAATTGAAAATCAGAGTAATTGTTTGGGTCTCAATCTATATTCCCTTTGTGAATTGGAAATCAGAGTAATTGTTTGGGTGGGGTTTGTGAAGATGGGAAAGTGTTTATCTGCTCCCGTTTCAATCTCTTGACTTGCGTGTGCGAGAATCATGTTAAAAGCAAGAAAAAATATATGTCAACCTCTGACTCGCGGGATTCCAGCAAAAGGAAGAAGGTTGTCATACGTAAATGACATAATAGTCTTGAAAAGCTGTATCAAATGAGGTTATTTCAGTCAATTTGAATCAGCTCCTAAAGTAGCAATTTTACACCCTACGAAACTACGTCGTTTGCATAAGAGCGAAAAGAAAAAAAAAACTTTTAAATACCAAAATTATCCTTGAAAAGTGGCGTAGAGCGAAGGGGCTTTTAGTAGTTGCACGAAAAAATGGCCATATGTCGCCAAAAGAGATAGCCACTTGTCGACATTTGAAGCCCTATAACTTCTTCATATATATATATACTAGTTGGGTCACGCCGTGCACGCACGGCGGACTCAAATTTAGTTTGAAAATATAGTGAAAATCTGTCATCACTTGCTGTAAAATTGAAAAGAATTATGCAAACAATCATTTCTCTCGGTAATGTTTTGAACCAGGGAACTGCGAGAGGTTAGTTATATTGGTTTTGAAATTTTGGCATCGTGTTGTTATCCAGTCTTTCTTTTTTATGTTTTTGAGTTTTTTTATTTTTTTGTTTTTTTCCTTGCCATCATGTTAAGGCAAACAAAAAATGCTTGCATGTTATAAATCAAAGTGAAATTTATTTTTAAATCCCATTATCATTAGGTTTATCCACATGGTAAAATTTGGTGGCATCATTATTTCTATTCAAACCTGGGGATTGTCTGCATTCTAGTGATGATAATTGTCATATATTACAGAGCTTGATTAAAAGGTTTTCTACTCAATATTGTAAATCCTATTTGGTCCTACAATTTAATAAAGGGAAAGAAACAATTAAAGCTTATGTTATTTCCACACTAATTCTAAACCTGAAGACCTCTAAGTATTTACAACAATCTCAACCAGTTTTAGTCAGGCAACCTAAAATAATATTAGTACTTCATAAGTTTCCTTAACCTTTATTTTATGGGTGTAATGACATTTATCACACCTAGCCGTCGAATAATACTGTTGCAAACTTGCAAACTTGCAATTTATTGCAACAGGCCAGACAACATCGGGTGCACTTGTGGCAGGCATGCCTGAGCTGACAAGGCGGTGGAAAACGGCCAAGCAGTCCATGCAGTATTAAGAAAACAAATAAATTAACTCATAAATTGTCACACCCGCATATTATCATGAAAATGGACTGGAAGCTCTTTGAAAAGCTTTCAGAATTTTTTAAATACAACATCAAGCTGATACATTCACCATAATTTTTCTCCCTGAAAGATTGCTGCAGGATATGAATGTATCTTGAAAAAAAAATACACGGGCAGTCAATATTCAAGATAAAGGAGAAAAACATTCTAGTATCCGTAATAATAAAACATGAACTAAAACTTACAACAGTGACCCAAAAACGCATTCGAACACGCATAACAATTATCATTATGAAGCAGTGACAAAAAATTAGTACCTTGTTCCTAACATAACAAAATGAGCATCATGTCACGCAATACCATTACAAAATTTCATAATGCAATTAGATTGACAACATCCAACAGAAATGAATCAAAATAACACACCCAAACACTAAAACTTGAGGCCACATTGCGTCAAACACCTAGTTAGCATCTCTAACGTCGTCTATAAATTAAAAAAAAAAATTTCCTCAGCTCAAACAACAATAGTTACCTTCCGGTAAAGATCATGATGCTCCAGGGGAAAATTGGCAACCAGTTTGGGTTCGACCTTCTCCCCACGGCCTCTTGTCCACCCTCCAGATCTACGTCATTTGCAGGGCCTGAATCTGCCGCCTTACTTTCGCTCTTCAAGCCAATGGGTACTCTTCCTCATAGTCAGACGCAAATAAAAAAATCCTGTTATCTATTTGTCTAATTATTACAATATTTTATTTAATTTTTTATAATTCAAATATCTTTTTCCTATTAACAAAACAAAATGATGGTACCAACCTCACTGAGGACACACAAAACCTCAATCTTACGTTGTTGTGTACTATAACTCGGCCCACCCGCCACAGAAAAGCTCCTATTCCGACAATTGGCACGGCACGAGCAGTGCAATAAACTGAAACTAAAGAATCAGGCAATGTGAAATAACAAATCCAGACAAGAGACATTTTCATTAGTAAGACTGTCACTATAGGTTAACATTATAAAATGCTGTAAAACATCTCCGACAAGCAAAATTCTGACTTAAATGATAATTCACGCCTGTCATCTTCAAAAGGCGAAAATAATTTTATCGATTGTAATGCATACCAAGCCAGGGAAAGAAATATCAACACAACCAGCCACAATTGAGCTAACTGAACTTACAGAGGCAAACTGAAATTAAAATCACAATAACCACTGGCTCTTAGTAGCTAGGCATCATTCAGAACCAAAGTGAAATATCAAATAAATAACTCAGAAATAAATTACCATATCAATTTTACAATTTTTCTGCAAAATAAGATCTTAAGCTCAAAACTCAAACAACACTATTCGCCATGAACTCTCTACATTCATATCAGCATAACATGTATCATATACTGACACAACACGCAAGGATGAACCTATATGCCAAGTGCCAACTTTCTTTGTTCTCTTTTAAGGACAAAGGCAATAATAATAAAAATGTTGAAATACAAGCTAACTTGGCTAAAAGTACCATCTCTTAAAACGTAATATAACTATAGTTCTTAATTTCATGTGTAAGAAAACATTTCTCATTTTATCCTACTTCTATGTGAACATATATAAATTGGCTGCTAAAGCATACAAAATACAAAATAACCAAGAGCATGAGAAGCCAAAACGATCTCCTTGGAAGTACCCTTCTTAATAGAATTGAGGCACTTGTATAGTAAAGTTGCAAAACTGAAACCAAAAAGCCAAAAAAATAAATCATTTTAAAGTGGATAAATGCATGCCGACTCAGAATTAATCAATTCTCCATTTTTTAAAAGAACACTAACCTAAGACAACTCTTGGTTTTTCTTCACCTCTATGTAGAATATAAGACTACGGCATCTGTAACTGACGACATCCATAATAGCCACCAACACGCAGCCTGTTCAAACCAAAAACATAGAAAAAAAAGGTTGAAGAAAACAAAGAAAACAAAACAAACAAACACATACCTTTCAATGAAGTCTCTGTTGTCCTCGTTGTAGCCACAATACCATCAGAATTTGGTCGCCTTTGTTGAGTAAATAAAACACCCAAGTGAAACACTTATCAGAACAGAAAAACTCAAAGTAAGCAATTTCTCATGATCAACACAACCCCCTAGAAATCCCCTAAATTCTTGAAAATCAACTGGTGCTTAAATTTTAAAAGCTCCAAAATTATCAAGATTTCAAAACAAATTTTAGTGTCATAGAGCAGCCACAAGACATGCAGATAGTACAAAAGGGGTTTCACAAAACAAATCCAAAGGTAAACATGAGAAAAAGAGCAAAATCGAAGGGTATAATACAAAAACTACGCCAAAACAAACCAAACGATGGCAATTATATAACATAAATGGTAAAAGTGCAAGGATCTAACCATCGAGAAGGAGAAGCAAGCACAGATCCAGCTCTCATTTTAAGGTGTCGACTTTCTCGATCTCATCCTGGAGCCTGCTGGCACAATCCTCGAGCTTTTGAATCTTCTCGTACACACCACGACTCCTCGAGACTCCCGGCGAAAACTATGTCTCGGTTGTTGGAAACGACAAATTTTTATTTTGCATCGTTGCTAAGCCACCTCGACCGTCTTTCCTGGTACTGCCGACGGGTCTCCCTGTCAGTCAGGGTGGGATCTCTCCAGGTCGCCAAACGCTGCTGAAAAGTGTTGCACATGTATGATTGGTGTGGAAGAGATTTAAAAGAAGGAAATGGGAAATAATTAAAAGAAATTGGAAAAGGAATTTGGAAATTTTTTGCTGCGAAAAGAGAAGTTAAGGTAGGAGAAAGAAGGAAAGAGAAGAAAAGGGAAAGAGAAATGGTAGAGATAAGTCTGTCGTAAACCAAAAAATCTGAACAAAGATTGTTGCGTATGTGGGATGGTTTGGTGGGAAGTGATTGGTCGGTCAAGTCAGAAGTCTGCAAAACTTCACAAGTAAGGAACAAATGACCATACTGACCCTAAAAGCTGGAGCCAATGAAGGAACTTGGTCGGTTCAAAAGAAGTGGCAAAGTCGAAAATAAAGCAGGACACGTGTCAATTTTTGAAGACCACTAAACCGGACACGTGTCGCTCATAGAAGAGGCTTAACTCTTTCATATATAGATAAGACTAGTTGGCGCAGCCGCTTCCAATTTAGTCGAAATTTAAGTAAAAATTTTGTATGCTATAAATCTATAAAATTAGTCAATTAGTATGTTCAACCAAAAGATGTATAAATTAATTGGAAATTAAAATAGGGACTAAACTTAAAAAATCTCCACACGACCAATAAATTGCTCGGTATCAATCCCAATAACTTTATTAATTGCTTGGTATCGATCTTTGATAGCAGTTTCAATTGCTATTTTCATCTAGATTTTTAATCTGGTCGTATTTTGTGTGATTCCAATTTCATAGATTCCTAATTCTAATAACAAAAAAAATGCATTACTGGTTATGATGCATACTGAAATACAATTTTCAAAACTCTCATGGCATCAAAATATAATTGCTCTTAAAAAACAATTAACTTCATCATAAATTATAAATAATCCAAATATTGACAATAATTCTTCGTCTAACAGTTAGAACCAAAGCATTCATAATTATTCTAGCTCTTTCATTCATAGCTAAGAAACTGTAAAAATTATATGTACTCGTACCTTAAAACTAACTAAAAATTTGAATTATACATAAGAGCACAGTACCTTAGCCAAATATTTTCGAAAGGACAAGAAGGGGAGAAGACTTAAAATGTGTCCCTAAGAGTGTGAGCTCACGTTACCAGTGGATGAAATAAACAAGCTCAAAATTATTGATAAACTTAACAAAACTCACTAATAATACACCTATTCAGAAGATTACAAATTGTACTTGTAGTCTCCTTGCCACAACAGAAAGGGTTACCCACGGACACAAGTTCAAAGCTTGAGCAATGTCTGGTCCCTTTGGTTGAAGAATCTGGCCACTGTCGACATCTCCTCAATCACTGACGGAATAAACAAAAAACCCTTAGGATCAAAATATGTAATTTTTTGCATTGCTGAATAAAGAAACCAAGGGGCAAAATAGTTAAAAGACAAAATAATTATAGAAAAGGGAAAACCTGAAACATAAAAATAAAGATGAAGGCAATGCCGCAACTGCAGAAGAAAATCGAATTAATTTTAAGGCATCAAAATCATATTTCGCTTCTCCTAAAATAAAGGTGACATTACGTCAAAGTGTCTTGAAGACATGAAAAAGAAAAAGAATTTCAAATGCCTGATCAACAATTTCATGCACCTGAATAAACGTGGGAAATGAGAGAAGTGTCTTTTCACCAACCTTCCGTCGTCTAGCCTGCAGGAAAAGAGCCAGCTGTGGATATTCCAAGGTACATATATATGATATGGATTACGGATGTATATGAGAGTACCCACAGTAAGTTCTGATGCCGGCTAACATATATAGAACTGCTTATAGGCTTTGAAAAATTTTCACTTTCTTGTATTTGATAGTGAAATGTTTATGTCGTAGTGCCACCACAAAGAGAAAAATAAAGCTCCAAGATCTTAATCTTGGGATTGTCCTTGAAAAAAATTTCAATCTCTAAAAGATAATAATAAAGCAACGGAGTCCAAAGTGGTACTCAAAATTCTAACAAATATATAAGAATGCAAGTGTAGAATACTTGACCCAATTCATGACAAAAAATCCTCTCAGGTAAGTTTTACTGGTGCATTTAGATATAATAATGTTGAAGTTACAATAGCAAATAATTTCCAAGTACCATGTAGGACCAACCTATTAGTCAAAGCGCTTGCGTCTGGTCTCAAATAACTGCATGGAGATTGTAAATTTGTGGTAAAAGAACAAAGAGGTTACATGTGTATTGTCCCCATTGCAATTCCAAAATAGAATCAGTAAGACTCTCAATTAGGGATCTCCTCCTACGAATTTGACAACCTGAAGAAGTTTTACAGAAGAAAATGTTCCATGATCAAATGAACTAAAGTTGATAGTATTCAGTCTGTAGCACAAGAAAAAGTGATAGTCCCATTTGTGTGGGTTGACTTCCTCACTTTATTTAAGCAATCTAAGAATAAGAAAGAACCTCTGCCTTACTTACTCTTTTTGTCTATATTACTTACGAAGATCCAAAAACAAACAGACTTCCATATAGTACTAACAGGATATGGAAATTATACCTGAAATATAAGCATCACAATAGCAAAAATTACTTTTGCAGCCTGTGTTAAGAAGTTGACGCTGATGGGGGCTAAATTTGAAGCGACCATATCCACTGCTGACATAAAAACCAAGAATGGGAACCAAGGTACATGAGATGCAGTAAGAGTGCATGTGACAATTAAGAAAAAGTAAACTTGCTTTTATGAATACATTTAAAAGTACACAAAGAAGTAAATACATGTGTATGGATGAAGGCTACATATTTCAAGTTATACAACGAATTAGGCAGGACATTCTAAGTTTTATTTTACTATCATAAAATGTATGAAAGAAGTACTACGATTAAAATATATCTAAAGTTGATATTGGAAATTTTTAATCTTCTCGAGATAATAGCTGGTGATCAAGCATCAATCCTCAAGTTGTTTTATCATCCATGCTATATAGGCCACAAAAAAAAAAAATCTAATTTTTCAAATCTTTTTTCACAGAAATAATATATAACAAAAGGCAAAACATATATTGTCTTTTAAAAGATCAAATAATTTTTTTAATAGTGTAACTTTAAAACACTTGAAGCAAACGAACCATTGCGTCCATCGGCAACCACCGTCCATACATCGATGGTGAGTGGTGATCCCTTAAGCGAATTAATACATAGGCGGAGCGGATGAGAATGTCGATACCAATCAATCACTTGGGCTGCTTTTTGAGTAGCCTCTTAAAATCAAATTGTGATCTTCTTTTTGGTCATTCATCTCAATTTAGAAAATTGAGAAAAATTGTAAAAAAAAAAAAAGAACAAAAGAAATTGACAGCACAGTAGACTCATCTTTATGAGAAAACCGTGAATGCGAACACAATGTTCGAACATTCAATAGACATAAAACAACAATTCAATCTTGAAATTCTACAATATTTTTGTTTTTTACTTAAACAGGGAGTACCAATATAATAATAGTGAAAACAAATTCTTCTTTAATACATGGTGGATAAATTAAAAATGTACTTAGCCATGATGGTAAGTCCATCGGCATTTCCAAATATCACAGCTCAATCCTAAACTTTTGAGCATAACAATTATTGAAATTTTGGGGGGAACCCACGTTAGAATATTTAGAAAGAATTATGAAAAGATTGCATATCTAGAGAATTAAAAAGTAGATCCTTAATCTTTTTTTCAAAAACACACTAATACTTTCAAATTCATATTTATATTATTCAGAAAATTAACAATCAAGTACAATGGCAAATGCAACAGAGGAAATGAAAGCTTAATTCATCAAAATAAAACAACAACCATACCAGAAGATTCCAGAGTCTAGTGTCCCGATGAAAAATGCCAATAACTCTAAGCATATAATTCAAAGCTCGGAATATCTGAAGTTTCAATTAACAAGAAAAATGAATTAAGCAATGGTTTGTTATAAGTAATAATATCAGACAACCCAAAATGTTAGAACACGCAACAAAAAAGAAAAAAAATACATACCTGGTAGGTATAAAGCTGCACATATATAACGTGCATGTATTGGTTCACTCGAGTATAATGCCTTGACATACGATAAACAGTTTCCAAAAAATATTCGAGCAGAAGAAGATTTTGGTGCTTTAAAGATATAAACATAGCTAACGTGTAATTAGAGCTTACAATCACTTTGAAAGGAGTAAAGGGAAATTTTTTTTTATAAACACTCCAATGAGTTCGAAGCATTTTTTAAATCCATAATCAGAATAACAAAAAAGACAACAAAACCCATCAAAGATAAATCAACAGTTTAGAAACATTAGAACAACCAAAAACAATCACCTATTTTGGCTGTCCATTTCGGCCACGAATAGAAGTCACGACCATACTCACAATTTCAGTACGATATTTTACCAGATAATTCTCCCTTGAGTGCACACTGACCGTAATCAACTGAAATATAAAATCAACAGAAAAAAAAAAAGACCTTAGTTGTATCCTCATGGTCATCAGTTTTATCCTCTCTAATTTTCATCTCATTCATTTCCATGGGAAGCTCGTGTACGTCAGATGTGCTAGCAACAGCTCCAGTTGGGTTAGAATCCATATTTACATCATAAGTTTTCTGAGTTTTCTTTCTCCAATCTCCACTTCATATACAAAACACTGGTCTATTTCTTGCTCAACCATCGCACGTTTAACGCAAGAAAACCCGCCCTGAAATTGTTATAACAAAAAATCTTCAAAACAGAGCTCGAATTTGTATACCTAAAATACGAAATGTTCCAAATTCAAAATGCGGCCACATGAAATTCAATAATCTAGAATCGAAACTAAAATAATAAATCAGTCATCGAACCACCGAGAATGGCTGGAGATAATGAATCGGAGCCTTCCATTCGACGTTGTTGAACCCTAGATTATTGAAATTGGGCTAATGGTCACCGGATATCGGGGCGAAGAAGTCAGACCATCTTGGAGCGCTGCTCCATCGCCGAACCACCGAGAGTCCGACCACTACTTTGGCCTACACGAAATAAAAAAAGATCGAACAGAGAGAAAATGAGATATGGCTGATCTTAATTCTTAAGCGACCCAAAATAAGAGCCAATAACATGTAGAAACCAATACACTTTCGGCGCGGTCAACCGGGATTCATGGAGATCAAATCTGTCTAATCAGCTTTATGTCATGACAGCGGCAGCGTACGCAAGATGCAGATTTTTCGATAAGCAACCACAGAGCAATAAAAAAAAAGATTAATAAATGCGTCATTTAACATATTGAGTGGCAACATTGTAAATAAAATGGGACACGTGTCGAGATTTAAAGAGCCCATAAGTGGACACTTGTCAGCATTTTAAGCCCACTCACTTCTTCATGTATAGATAAGAGAGATATATATATATATACTAGGGAAGGACCCGCCATGGCCCACGGTTAAGTTTGTAAGTTATTTTTACATTTAAATATGATGAATGGAATAAATTAATATGAGTATGAATGATAAAATGTAAAGATGTCTTTATAAACACTACCTAAATACATTAAAAGGAGAAGATTCTTGAGACTAAACACAAAACAACAAATATTACCAATATACACTAAAAACAGGAATTTCTAAATTCCAAGCATTTTCAAGCACACTTTGATAAGCACTTAACAACTTAAATATCTAAGAGCAGTTGATGACTTAATTAAAGTTATTAGTGATTGCACAAGTCTAACTCTTCATACAAAAAAACGAGCAGGTCGAGAGCTCAGCTTTGCACAAATTCAGTAATGTGATTAATAACTATTTTATTTTAAATATATACGATATCTTATAATATAAGGTCTTTAAATATCAACAATTCATAATTGTCAATACAAATACAGAAAGAGCTCCATATTCTTGATCCATCCATATTTGGATCAAATGTGGTCTGGATTTAGAAGCTCAAGAAACCTGCAATCTGATTAAATGTGATCTGAATTTCGAAAACGACTACACTGCCTCATACAGTTCACTTTTCACATTATTAATCATTTTGATCGAAAAAATTTTCTCTCATATTGCTAGCTAACACTCCCTTAATAGTAATACTTAAGTCATATCCTTTTTCTTGACTTCCTTTTCTCAATCAAAGATTTCTTACTTGATAGAAATACAACACTCTATTAGTAGTATTAATTTCTAAGAGTAGGCTAAAGCTAAACTAAACCTTGACGATAGTATTTGTAATAAAAAAAAAAAGAATGACGAAAGAGATGCTAACAGTCTTTTTTCATCACATCAACAGAGGCAAACATAAAAGATAAGTACACTGAAATGAAAAATAAACACCTCCCAACCATTTTGGCGGTGTTCTCTACACCCATCTTTCTGAACCAGTTCTGAAACAGTCTTTTGGAATTATTACATAGGCGCATAATACATTTGTCAAATGATGCATCTCACAGAATCATCCATTTTATCACAACCTTTATTTTACAAAAGTTTATTTAAATTGATAGTGATTAAATAAAAAGGAAAAAAAAAACGTTAAACAATGGGATTATATTGTTCTAGGAGCATCAATCAAATCCATGAGATCAATTCTTACTGAGTTTGAAAATAATAAACTACGAGAAATTTATTTTTTCTTGATAAAAACAGAGAAAAAAGTGATTTAAAACTTTGATGGAAAGGTAGTAAAGATAAATCCACTCACGTTAAGATAATAAAACATGAGAATGACTGTGTTTTAGTGCAACACAAAAGGAGATATGTCAACTATACCAGCTGCTAACCACGTGAGCTGTTTCTCATCATTTTTGTACAAAAACGTTTGAAGATTTTGTTTCTTTACATGCAAAATTTGAAAAGGAGTATTCATGGTTGAGCCTATTTATCAACTGCAAATATCAATAATAAACAAAGAAAAAGAAAAGCATCAAACTTGGTTTTTTCTTAATATACATACATGCTTTTTTTATCAGGGATATATCTATAATCTTAGACACATGAAAAAATAGCATCAAACCCCACAAAATCCTAAATAAAATGTAAAGAATAGATAAAAAGGTTAATACTTTTACCTTCATGTAGAAAAATCTCCATGAAAGATATTGTTGGGAAAGAGGAAAAGACAAAAATAAAAATCCTGCAAAAAAACACATAGAGATGGCATAAGTGAACAAAATTATAAAAGCATTTGCTCAAAAACGGTAATTTACAATTCTTAATATTTTAATGACCGCTTTCTCATCTTGTATAATTCAAAAATCAGAACTCTGCACCATCAAACCTAAAACAGAGCTTGAGGTTACACAATACCAGAGGAGGACAAATTTAAAATTGCATTACGAATTGAATTATCAACGAATCGAAAAGTTAAATTACCTATTATGGTCAACGAATAGAAAAGTTAAATTATCTATTGTTGTAGATTTCTGCAGGTGTTTCGAATAACAAAACTTTAACATTCCCTAAAATATAAAATGGATCAATATTCATTAAACCAATAATTAGTTGTAATCATCATTAAAACAATAAGCAATGAAAAAAGTGGATAGATAATAATAAATACTAAACAAACAACTAAGTAACCATACAAAAATAATAGATCATGAATAGTTGCAACAATAGATGTGAGTTTAAAATCATATCAAAATGGTCAAAGCAAAAATTATCTTTACCCACTACTTAAATGGAAGAATCAATAATAAGAAGAAAAAAATGAAATCCCTGCAAGAACAAATGGAATCCCTGCAAGAACTTTTTACAGACATTAAGCAAAATTTGTCGGAGATAAAATGTTTAAAGCAACTCATTATCTAACAATCAAGAGCGTGCTTGAACATTAAACAACAATGTAGAGCAAACATTAAGGGTTCATTACATAAACTACTTGGGATTTGTCTTAACAATATACATTCCAATTATTCTTCAAATGTAGAAAAATATCAGAGAAGTATAACAAACTTCTTTTGAGATTATATTTGTTAACAAAAGTCCTCCCATTGAGGTTGCATTTCGTACAACAAAAACACGATCCGTATGGTATTTGTGATTTTGAAGAATGCTTTTTTTTTCTTTTTTTTTTTCGTTTTGGATTATACTAAACCTCAAGAACTTTTTGTCCTTAACTTTTGTTTTTGAATAAGTAAAATAACAATAACCAATCCTTGAGCAGCAATTGGTAGAAACGTCTATTTTCTTTCACATCTTCTCTCTGAATGTATTTTCATTTCCATGTGAGCTTCAAACTCAACTCATGTGCATAGTGTGTAAGAATTTGGGATCGTCAAGATATAAGGGTTTGACAAAGAGAAAATCGGAGATTTTTTCTCCCTCCGGGCATAACTCCATACGACAGCACCTTAGATATATCTAATATAAACAACAACAACAACAACATAGCCTTTTCACTATATCTAATATAGTGAAAATTAAATTGGAAATGTACTTT
Organism: Striga asiatica; assembly: GCA_008636005.1. Classification (NCBI taxonomy): domain Eukaryota; kingdom Viridiplantae; phylum Streptophyta; class Magnoliopsida; order Lamiales; family Orobanchaceae; genus Striga; species Striga asiatica. Next base: position 377,487 of record BKCP01004283.1, read on the forward strand.
AGATCTTGAAACATCTCTAGATGAATCGAAAAAAAATACTTACACGCATCCGAGCAGCAACTCTTGGGAGACGGCCAAAATTCCTAAATTGCTGAGCAGTACGGTCGCGGTGGGGATTTTGGATTTATGTGGGATATGAGTTTTGATTCCAGTTCGAGAGAGAGAGAGAAATCGGAAAGAGATGACTATCTTGGCCAGAGAAGTTGTGATTGATAGTCACGTGGGAAGGAACCGACCAAAAAAAATCAGGGATAAAAAGTTACAAAAAAGCCAGCAATTAACTCACCTGCTAAATACAATCGACATGTGAATCCATGCGTGGAACCTTCCCACCTGAACAAGATGTCGACAGGGGACGCGTTGTCGAGTTGAAGCTCGTCGAGAGGAAAACCCTATCCTCCGGCCAAAAAAAAAAAAATTCCGGTCGAAAACATTACACAGGAAAAAAATTAACATTTTTGGGCGAATTGAGGGGACATGAGAACGAATTTTCGGGAAATTTGTAAAGATTCATGAATTGTAAAATACAGAAGAAAAAAATATATGGGTCTCGTTCTGTTGTCACCTCTCTCTGCATCTGTATATTTAGAAAAGGAACCTGATAATAAGAAAATTAATTAAGCAAAATACAAAAGGAAGCAGGGAAAAAAAACAAAATAAATTAAGTAATACACATGTCAAGATAATAGGGCAATTGGAGATAATAAAAAATTAATTTCTGGTACAGTGCCAAACTTCTTTTTGTATAATAAGAGACAATAGATATATAATAAAATAATAGAGAATATACATATATATCTCTCTTATCTATATATGAAGAAGTGAAAGCCATTATATTGCGACAAGTGGCTTCTTCTTACGTTGACATATGGCATTTTATTTATCAATTACTTAAATGTCCTTTTTTGGACACACATAAAAAAAAAGCTCTAACACTACTTGGGAAGGGCAATAAGGTCAATTGGATGTCCCTTCTATTTTTATGTGTTTTGACTTAAATGCCCCAATCGTATTAACCTTTTGGGGGTTGTGGACGTAATTTACCGTCTATGCTTCTTTTCTTCCTGTCCTCGCGGGATTTCTCCCAGAAAATCTGGTGAGATGCGCGTCATGTCTTCAATCGGTTGTACCCTTTTGTTGCTGAATTTTACACGTCTTCTCTTTACCTAAACCACTGAAATGAGCACCACTTTTTTCTATTTTTCATCGCACGCTACACTGAAAGAGATTGAAGAACGAACATGTTCTGCTCTCCATTCTGAAACCTAACCTTCGGGACTCTCTACTGGACCAAAATTCCTCATCCATGGCTTTTTTTCCTCTCCATGGCCGAAATCCTTTCAACCCGTTCCCCGGCCCCAAACCCGATTCCAGTCCGAATTGGCCTCGATTCCACTTAATACTGGTGTTGCCGCTGCGACTGGTCCTCCTTTTCTACTTCTTCCAGTATGTCTTTCATTATTTTAGGTTATAAATAGTGGAAATGCAAAAAAATGTGTTTTTTGGAAATTTAGTCGATAGTATTTTGTAGTTAGTTATTCATGTTTGAAATTTTTCATCAGGTATGAGAAAGATGGAAAGCCATCCGAGCTATCTTCAGTGGACGTGTTTGTGACTACTGTGGACCCCATGAAAGAACCTCCCCTTATTACAGCAAACATGATTTTGTCAGTACTTGCTTGTGACTACCCAGTCGACTAGGTCGCGTACTATGTATCAGATTGCCGCCACGTGGCAAAAATTTGCTTGGGAAGGTTGGTTGGCTCTTACTTTGCTATTTTCTTTCCCATTTCTCCTGCCCACTTTTTTCGAGCCTTTCAGCTCATATTTGATGTTTGCCGACTTTTTTGTGATCTCCCCGACGCCGTCTGCTGCGACTGCAAGAACGACTTCGTCCGGAAAGCCACCATACCGTTAAGACAAACCTCAGGTCAAATCTGTAAGATCCTGTGAAACCCACCTCAAGAATTATATTTTTGCTAAATTTTCTTTTTTATTTTGTTTTGTAAATTATGTCTAAATGTGGTCAGTTCACATTGGGCCGATAATGGAGAAAAGATTCGGTGCAGACCCAAACCAGAAGGCTCGGGTTCTACTGCGTGATGTGATGGAGAAGATGAAGCCATTCTTAATGGCATATGAAGGGATTCAAAGAAGAGTGGGAGGTGAAGCAGCACCTATATTTATTCATATTATTTATTGTTACTATTATTTCATTGCTTCAATGTTTGTTATGAATCTTTAAGTGATGTTTTTGTGGAGTTAAATGTGTCTAGACATATATTTGAAACCTAATCTCCCAACACCCAATCCCAAATACAAATTTCCGAAATCCAAAAAGAATAGGTAAAAGTTACACTTTTAGCTATGAATTTGTTCGAATGAAAATCTGCCTTAATAATATGTTTAATCTTTGTAATAAAAGAAATGAGTAAGCACAAGAAAGAAGTAGTTATGAAGAAAGCTGAAAATGATTTAGCTGCCGTGATGGATCAACACAAGTCATGCATAGTAAAAGAGCTGCATGGAATAGACTTTTGGAAGCTTAGATGAGCTTATTTTCCTGGGGTACACATAATTAACTATTTTTCCACTGATTATTATTGAAGCTGCATTAGGTTCCAAGGCCTTATTGTTTCCCCTTACATGTTTTAGATTCAGGAATATGTTGAAGCTGCTACACTTTGCAACTTTTGTAAAAATGGTACACTTTTGAATCTTGATGGGATCAATACTTCCTTGCTACCTCTAAGCGACCCATCGGTCGAGCCTTTGCAGATTAGTGTGCTTTGCTATGTATTGGGGTTAATTGTTCCGAAAATTTCTTTACTTAAGAATGTTTTCAAAAAAATGTTTTTCTGGATTTATTTAAGAGCAAAAAAAATTGTTTTACATTTATTTAAGTAAGAGCAGAAAATACTTGTGAGTAAAATTTAGGACGTGTTTGCTAAAACGAGTCGCGAATTTCAATACATGAATTCATTATCTAATAATATTTTGGTATGAATTTATAGAATGCCACTTAGAATTCATCTGTAATGAACTCGCATCTTGGGGTTGCTTCCATTCTCTGGTGTTGCATCGGGATGAGAAAGTAGACATGACGAGTCCTGATGATATCTTAGTTCACCCTTTAAAAAATCGAGAAAGACAACGTAGGTACAGGGCCACAAAACGTCACCAAGCTGATATGAGAAAGATCATGTGAGTTGTTAAACGGTTCTGACCATTAGAGTAATTTTAATGTTCCTCTTGAGATTTTATTTATTTATATTTTTTTCCTTGCATTCTGAATGTGTCAGTTAGAGGGTGTATTCAGAAATTAGATTTAGTATGAGTTACTCAATTTAGGTAATAGTATGAATCCTGGGAAGGTTTAGGGGTAATTTGAGGAAGAAGAATGGAACTTGGTGCCTATTAATTGGTTGTTGTGAGGGTGGGACTTGATAGCCGATTGGAATTATTGAATGTTCAAAAGTGGTTGGAAAAGTTCCTCTTTGGAAGATTTGTAAAGTGATGGTCATAACGCTCACCTCATCCTAATTATGCACTTTTTCACTTGATTGTTGCACTAATTATGCCGTGTATTCCAAAATGTGTGTATTCCAAATCAGTGTTTGTTAATGGGTTGTCCTTTAATCTGATGAAAAACCAGAATTTTTCATGTTGAAAGCTATTGAAAATTATAAAAGAAGCTTATGTGGGATGGTATCTTCTCTCATGACTGCTCATATAAAATATAGATTCGAATAAACACTCTGCAATTCAACTCAACTTACATCAATTACATTACTGATGATGAAAAGGTCTTTATATCTATGTTTGGTTGTAACTATTGTAAAATTGAACTCCTATAATGGCTGCCATCTGTGGATGTACTCCAACTTCATATAATAATATATGATTAAGAACCATAGTTTCTTATTACATACATGGATGTCGTGTCTGATATATGGAAATGCTCATGATTAATACTCTAAATGCCATGTTCAGTTAACACATGCTAAAATATATTGCCACTTCATTTTTCTTGATACATGTTATTCTCGGATACAAGAGGCCTTGTAGTCAATGATGAAAGTCACTGTCCTTACATTTCTTGGAACTCATGAGAGATGCATATATTTGTTTTCTCCACTATTTTCCGTATAACAGAAATTAGGCCTGCTATGGACAATTTGGCGAGCGTTTATAAGAGCATGAAAGTAGCAGGAGTCAATATATTATTGTTATTGATAGAGATTCAAGTGCGTAAAATACTTCGTCAAGAGAAGACCCTAAGTAGCTGGATTCTTGACTTCCACTCGATTGGTTCGCTTGTTCGACCGTTGTCACTCAGGGGGCGTCTACCAAAATATCTGGTAATTTTTCTTATTCATAATAAAGGATTTTTAGATCAACATTTGATGGATGGTGGATGTTGATTTCTTAATTTCAGTTTTGGTTTTTTATTTCTTATTTTTTCTTGGATTACAGAAAGGAAAAAATCCTCTAAAATGACCTGCAAAATGTTCTTATCCTGACAGTGGCCCATTATTTTCTTTATGCATAGGTGAAGAAACTCAAACTGGTGTTGATATACGCCAGGTCCAAGATAATGGCGAAACCGAATTGCAAAACTTGAACTGCACAGTTAAAAAACAACTTTAAAGAAAAGGGTCAAAAAGCACAACAGTGAGTTCCCAGAGATCTTCTCAGTCAAACCAGGAGAAACCTTCATTTCCAACCAAGAAAAGGGTCCAGGTACCACTGTCAAACTTCTGGGGCCCCAACTGATCAAAACAAGCTGATCCACTTTGATGGATTATGCATTCGAATTGGTGATTAGTTTTTATAAATCTGTTTATGTTTGGTATTTAGTTTGCATGGTATCTCTTTTCTGGTTTCTTATCATGAGCTTCAAATTAGTTATTCCCAGTATGGCCATCCTGTTGTGTTAACAAATGAAAGCTTTAATGATTTTAACCCCTATTTCCTTTTTCCTTTAGAAAATAATATTCTTGTGTAACTTAGTTGAACTTGTGTTATTGCATCAGGCAAAGTATGTTGGTCACTTAAAAGATTGATTGTTCAAAAATTTATTCGTGAAAGTGAGCCTGATGAAACCTCAAAGAATGCTTTAGTATTCTTTCTATTGCATATTTCTTTAAAAGAATGACCCGACTGCTTGTTTTATGTTCCATGCAGATAGAAAACAGAGATTTTATATAGTTTCTGCCTTGGCCGAGACAAAGGTAGACCTAAAAGGTATAAATACCTTAACGACTAAACTGGCCTCCCTGTCTTTTCTATGCTCCATTCTCTAATGGTGAAAATCAATTGGTAGAATTTCTTATATAATTTTACATCTCTCTGGGTTTAGGGAAAGGGGGTCTAAGAATGGCTCCAGAATAAGCACTTGCGAAAATTCTTCAGGTTCTGTATCATTCTTATGTTGATTTATGTTGTGTATGTGTGTCTATGTCTGTTGTGGTCTTATTGTTAGGATTCTAAATATTGACCTAGGCCTGAACACTTCCTAATTCTAAATATTGTTAGGATTCTAATTTTACTACTGATAAGCATACGGACTATATATACTCTTCACAATCATATAATGCTAAAAACAATTATGAGTAAGCAGATTGTTTTGAGATTTATCTTCATAGGTTCTCCTTTGTGGTGCAAAGGTATCAGCAAAAAAGTTCTATTGGTTACTTGTAGTTGGTTACAATTTTACATCTTGTTGCAGGCACAAAGTAGTGACAGATGAATGTAACACTTGCTTTTGGATGAGGACATGTGGAGGGATACCCCATCCATATTTGATTAGCAGTGTAGTTTATATTTGTTTATTAGTTGGAGTTGTGAACAATAACAAGATATTTGTTTTTGTAGTGTTTGCTTGATCCTTGCACACAATAATGTATATATATTCTGCTCAGTGAGGTGAGGTGAACAATTTTACGGAATATCTGACATAATTAAGAACAGTAAATGATGGCACAGAACATATTAAGGAATGATTATAGACTAATTACAAAAAAAATACGTACATTTAACTGACACTAAATTTTAACTTGATTATCAACTCATTTGAGGCGGCTGTGCGTGCACAGCCGGAAGTCAACTAGTATATATATATAGAAGTGCGTTCAAATGAGAAAGGAACACAATGAAAGAAATGAGAATAAATTTGTATCATTTGATCTATCGTAGCACCGGCTAGGATGAAGTCAAATATTGGTTAATTCGCAGTGGCATTTTAGTAAATATAGATGATTTTTATGTTCAATTTATGAAGGGGAAGGGAATTTATGTAGGGTAGTTTATTTATTTAAAAAAAAAATAAGTGGAGAAAAAAAAAACGAGTGGAAAAAAATAAAAAGGACGTATTTCCCGACTCCGTTTTTGTAATAACATTTTATTAGAAAAACAGATTTTCATTATACGTTTTTTATTTAATTTTGATTAATTTAAAAAATATTTATTTCCTTTTAAAAAGAGAGGAATGGAATAAAAATTAATATTATAAAACGGATTTAACAAATCCGTTTTTCAAAACCCCAAAAACCAATCAATTTAGGGTTTTGAAAAACGTATTTATTAAATCAATAAAACCCTAAATTTATTGATTTTGGGGTTCTGAAAAACGGATTTAATAAATCCGTTTTATAAAACCCTAAATTGATTGATTTTTGGGGGTTTTGAAAAACGGATTTATTAAATACGTTTTTAATTCATAAAATTTAAATTTAAAAAAAATATTTTAAACCGTATAATATAATTACGTTTTAAATTAACTAAAAAAATTATTGAAAAACATATAATTATTATACGTTTTTAAATGAAATTTTCCAAACAAAAAAAAAAAATAAAAACGTATTTTATAAATACGTTTTATAATTAAATAGCTATAAAACGTATTCTATGCATACGTTTAACAATTGAAATAAAATCACAAATCTTCTTCTTCTTCCCCATTTCATTTGCGTGACTGAACCTCAGAAAAATTGCGAGAGCTTATCGGAAGAAAAAAAAACTCGATCCAATTGCCACCCCGACGTGAATCGACAATAACAACACGAACCTCATTTCCGGTTAAGTCATTCGCACGAGGTATATTGGCTTATCTTAACTTTTGACATTGTTTGGAGTTGTTTGAAAATTGGTAATTGTTATAGTATATTTGAATGTGGTGGTGTTTGAAGATTGTGAATTGTTAATTGTTTATCGATTATGTGTGTATGTTGAATTGGAGATTAGAATTTTGTTCTAAATTGTCAATTGTGTATCGATTGGTTGTTGTTGGGCTTAGGGTTTTTTGAAATTAGGGTTAGAATTAGAATTAGGGCTTCCAATTTATTCGAAATATAGGTAAATTGTATGTTATTGTTGGATTATGGATATTAGGGTTTTGGAGGATTAATCGATTGGGAATATTTTTTTTGGTTTTTTCATTAGAGTAAAAAGATGGGTTTAAAGAATAATTAAATTTTTTGGGTGTTAGATTACAGATTATGTGTTGTTGTAACTGGGAAGAATTGAAAGTTTTTGTTTGCAACAGGTATAAATAGCGTATTGTGGTCCCTATTTTGTTAATTTGTATTGGCGATTTGCGAGGGATCAGTTAAGAGATTTTGTTTCATTTATGGATAGTCCGGATGGTTCATTTGTTATTACGGGGAGGATATCATATGAACAATTGGTACAGATGATTAATGAAAATTGTCGGTCTGGAGAAGGTTGGACAATTCAAGCGATTACTTTAATGTTTCGCCAACGCGATGGTTCGTGGACTGCCGGAAGACTCGATAACGATAGTGCTCTTGAGTGGATTTATTTATTTCCTCCTATGTCCATTGTGTATTTGCATTTATCGTTGGAGGCAATTACACCGGTCACACAATTTGAGGATTTTATTCCTTATTACGGGGGAATGGATGAGGGCACGTCGACTTCTCATCTACGTAATTTTGAAGAAGGGACAAGCTCACCAATTAGAGAAAGGGCAAATGAGGACGGGGAAGAAAGTGACGAAGAGTTCGCACTCGGTGAAGATGATTTCACAGACGAGACCTCAGAAACCGAATCAGATAGATCGGTGAATGAGGAGAGTGAAGTCGAGTTCATTGAAGAAGAATTTCCCTTTCCTAGTAGTGGTCGGCACGTATACCGCGAGATTGGTGAATGGGATCCGTCCAGGATAGATGAGGACGAGTATGCTATTCCACGCTGGAATGGCGACATTGAGACCATATGTTTGGGTATAGTTTTTCGGAGCAAGCAAGAAGCCCAAATGGCTTTAATGGGTTGGAACGTTGATAGATTGCGGGAGATTCGGGTAAATGATTCAAATCAAAAGTCATTCAAAGTGGTCTGCAGATCTAGTGAAGATCCACCTTGTGTGTGGAAGGATCGGGTGACTAAGTCCAGGCGGGTTCATGAAATGTGGGAACTAACTGAATGGACTGATAGACACACTTGTATGCAACCGGTCGAGAGAAATGACCATAGAAATGTAACCGCTCAAATGATTTCAAATCTCATTCGTAATAAGATTCGAAAGAAGGTGGAGTACGACGTCGACATGATCCAGGCTGATGTGAAACAGTGCTGGAAAGTGGATTTCAGCTACAAGAAGGCATGGCACAGAAGGAGAAAAGCCATCGAGAGTGTATATGGCACTTGGGAATCGAACTTTGCAGAACTCCCTCAGTAAGCAAAAATTAATTACAAATATATGTGTTGTTTGTCTGTCGCTATTTTTATCTATTTAATATGAAACTGTTTTGTAATGTGTAGGTATTTTTCCGCGCTTCAAAGAACGAATCCCTCCACAGTTGTAGAGTGGGAATGGCAGGGTGGGGAAATGGCGCGACAACTTCGAGACAGACAATTCAAATTCGTATTCTGGGCGTTTGGTCCCGCCATTCAAACTTTTCAAATGTGCCCGCCGGTTATTAGCGTCGATGGCACACATTTGCGTGGATCCTACAAGGGAAAATTGCTTGTGGCCATGGCACAGACTGCGAATAAGCGCCTATTGCCAGTCGCGTATGCGCTTGTCGATGAAGAAAGCATAGATAGTTGGTCATTTTTCCTTAGGAATCTGCGGCAATATGTAGTCTTCCAGAGACGGATCTGCGTTCTTCTGACAGATATGCGGGCCTACTCAGTGCCATTGAATCATTAGCAGATTGGCAAGAACCCGTTGCGTATCACCGGATTTGCCTTCGACACCTTCGAAGCAACTTGGTGACTAAGTTCAGGAGTAAGAAAATTCGGACTTGGTGTTGGGAATTGGGTTCGCAGTTGTCGGAGCGAATGTTTTGAGGGACAGAACGACTGTTGGCATTGAGTTCCGAAGCACACAATTACCTTTTTCGAATTCCTTTGAACAAGTGGACCCTATTGAAAGATCAAGGACGCAGATGGGGCACATTGACAACGAATATGTCGGAGAGTTAAACAACGTCTTGAAAGGGGTTAGGTTCCTGCCGTGCAGAGCTTTGGTAGACGCCACATTTCATAAAACTTTGGATTTGTTTCAACAGGAACAAAACAAGTCCACGAGATGCGGGAGTCCTATTGTTAGGGAGCACTTTAATGCATATTTGCAATTGGAGATGACAGCCGCCACTCATAATGTGAGAGTTAGGGACGCCGACAGCTCCATATACGAAGTGGAAACCGGTTTACGGGCTAGTGGAAGAGGGCAAAACAAGTAAGTATATATATTTTTTTTCTTTGTCCATTCAATTTTTTCATATTGTATATATATAAATCACTGAGGAATTATTACAGGTATAAGGTAGATTACAACCGAGCACGTTGTAGTTGTCGGAAGTGGCAAACGCATAGGAAACCATGCTCTCATGCGATAACAGTACGTCGTTCAGTTGGGACTAACCCAAAACTGTTGTACAGTGAGTATTTTTGGACGGAGAACTGGGTAGCTCAATTTAGCAATTGGAGTTTTTCTCCGATTGGTAATCCAGATACATGGGCGCCGGTCGAGTGGAAATTGATACCACACTGGGAGAGAATGATCTTTAAGCCTGGACCCGGTCGCGTGCAAACGAGACGATATCGCATGCAAATGGATCGTCGGGCACGCCGCAGGAGGGATAGGGGACAGTGCACTAGATGCGGTGATGCAAATCATGTTGTGGATGAGTGTCCGTCTTCACATCCTCGCACCGACAGGTCTAGACTTCGTGATGAGTGGGGAAATTAGATTTGTTAGTGTTTATTCGGATTTGTTTGGAGAGTTCATTTGGATTTGGTTGGATTATTTGAATTTGTTTGGATGATTTGTTTGGAATTATTTGGATGGTATTTACTGTAATTTTGGTTTTGATGGTATTTTGGTTTAGATTGTGTATTTCGATTTGTTTTGTTATTTTGGATTGTTAGAACAAGTTTTTTTTGGGTGTTACAATAGAAAAAACTTGTATTTTTTTTTTCATCCCCAGTAGAAAACGTATTTGGTTAATACGTTTTTAAAAACAATTTATTTAAAAAACGGATTCCAGGAATCCGTTTTACAAATTTAATTATTTGAAAAACGGATTTCTATAATCCGTTTTATAAATGTCAAAAAATGGTAAGAGGATCCCAGATTCGGGACTCGAACCCGGGTTCGAGTGAATCCGCTATCTCTGGGGGTGCCTCGTTACCATTGGGCCGCGCTAGGCTATCGCTGAAAGTTTTGCGCAACATTTATTCTTATCCTTTAGCATCAAGATTTTTTATAGTATATAGTATTTTTAATATATTGTATATACATATATGTTATATACTATATTCTATATATACTCTATTCTATATACTATATACTATATACTATATACTATATACTATATTCTATATACTATATACTATATTCTATGTTATATTTTATATACTAAATTCTATATACTATATACTATATGTTATATATTATTTACTATATACTATATGTTATATGTTATATACTATATACTATATACTATATGTTATATGTTGTATACTATATACTATATACTATAAACTATATGTTATATACTATATACTATATGTTATATGTTATATATTATATAGTATATAACATATAACATATAACATATAAGATATAACATATAACATATAGTACATAGTATATAATATATAGTATATAACATATAACATATACCGTATAACATATAACATATTGTACTAATTCGAGTTCAATTGTACTAATTCGAGTTCAATTGTTCTAATTCGAGTTCAATTGTACTAATTTGATTTCGATTTCACTATAACTGAGTTCAATTGTACTAATTCGAGTTCAATTGTACTAATTTGATTTCGATTTCACTATAATTGAGTTCAATTGTACTAATTCGAGTTCAATTGTACTAATTCGAGTTCGATTTCACTATAATTGAGTTCAATTGTACTAATTCGAGTTCAATTGTACTAATTTGATTTCGATTTCACTATAATTGACTTCAATTGTACTAATTCGAGTTCAATTGTACTAATTTGAGTTCAATTGTACTAATTCGAGTTCAATTGTACTAATTTGATTTCGATTTCACTATAATTGAGTTCAATTGTACTAATTCGAGTTCGATTTCACTATAATTGACCGAGATTGTACTAATTCGAGTTCAATTGTACTAATTTGTTCGATAATGTACTAATTTGAGTTCAATTGTACTAATTTGATTTCGATTTCACTATAATTGAGTTCAATTGTACTAATTCGAGTTCAATTGTACTAATTTGATTTCGATTTCACTATAATTGACTTCAAGTGTACTAATTCGAGTTCAATTGTACTAATTTGATTTCGATTTCACTATAATTGATTTTAATTGTACTAATTCTAGTTCAATTATACTAATTCGAGTTCAATTGTACTAATTTGGCTTCAATTGTACTAATTCGAGTTCAATTGTACTAATATATACTATATAATATAATATATATACTATATACTATATAATATATACTATATAGTATAATATATACATATACTATATAATATATATACTATAATATATATATATATATATACTATATAATATATACTATATGTCAAATTATAATATATATGTATATACAATATATTAACAATACTATAGTATATACAAAATCTTGATGTTCAAGGATAAGAACAAAAGTTGTGCAAAAATATCAGTGATAGCCTAGCGCGGCCTAATGGTAACGAGGTGCCCACAGAGATAACGGACTCACTCGGACCCGGGTTCGAGTCTCGAATCTGGGATCCTCGCTACATTTTTTTGTATTTATAAAACGGATTCTACGAATCCGTTTTTTGAATAATTATTTCTAAAACGGATTCGTCTAATCCGTTTTTCAAATAAATATTTTTTATATGTTTATATGTTATAGTTTATAATTTATATAGTTTATATGTTTATGTGTTATATGTTATACTTTATAGTTTATATGTTTATATGTAATGTTATATAATATAATATATACTATATAATATATACTATATACTATATAATATATACTATATAATATAATACATATATATATATACTATATAATATAATTTATATAGTTGATAGTTTATATGTTATACTTTATAGTTTATATGTTTATGTTTATATGCTATAATATATAATATAATATATACTATATAATATATACTATATGTCAAATTATAATATATATGTATATACAATATATTAACAATACTATAGTATATAAAAAATCTTGATGTTGAAGGATAAGAACAAAAGTTGTGCGAAAATATCAACGATAGCCTAGCGTGGCCTAATGGTAACGAGGTGCCCCCAGAGATAGCGGACTCACTCGAACCCAGGTACGAGTCCTGAATCTGGGATCCTCTTATCAGTTTTTTTTTGCATTTATAAAACAGATTCACAAAATCCGTTTTTAAAATAATTAAAAGTATAAAACGGATTCCACGAATCCGTTTTACAAATAAATAGACCCAAAAAACGGATTCTGTAAATCCGTTTTACAAATAAATAAAACCAAAAAAAATTCCTCTTCTTCCCTACGCGAACAGAAACCAAACACAACACAGAGAGAAGAGAGAAGAGAGCGATTTGAGTTCGGGAAGAAGAAAAAAAAATCCGCCCGTTGCCGCCCGCAGCGCCGTCGCCGCCTACTGCCCTGCCACCGCGCCTCCTTCCCGTCTATTAGGTACGTTTCTTCTATTACTCTTTCATTTTTTCAATTGTTTCAATAATTTCGAAGTAGGGCTAAATTTAGGGTTTTTAATTAGATTGAGTTATGGATTGAAATATGTTGATGAATTGTTTGATTATATATGTATGGTGATAAATTGATTGGTTATTTGAAAATTGATTAGGGGTTTATAGTTTGTTTGGAAATATATGATTTGAACGTGTTCGATAAAATGGCTCAAAGGGATTGTTGTACATATTGTTGACATATTGTGAATTTGTGATGATTGTGATGAGGTGAATTTAGTTGTGAATTTATATAATATGTTTAGGGATTATTTTGTCGGAAGTTGAATTGTTGGAGTCGAATTGTCGATTAAAGATTATTTTTGAATTATTTTGTATATGATTTTTAAATTTGTGAATTTATTGTTTGTTTCATTTATTTATGTTTTTGTGATTTTTTTTTCTGAATATAATTGTATTATTGTAATTTGATTAATTATTGTTTTTTTTTTTTTGTAGTATGTAGTATATTATAATGATTGTTTTTGTTTTTTGGCAGACAATGGCATCTTCGTCGTCCTCACAACCGCAACGCTTCAATGTACATCCCGGTCCGAGAGATCCGTCCGTTCTATATCTTCAGTACTGCCACCGGTCGAGTGAATTGTTCGAAGATATAGGCGGATGTCGTGACGGCGTCATTAAACCCCGCCGTTTCGACACTCAGTTCTGGATGGCGTTGGATCACTAGCATCCCAGAGTTTGGGATGCCATCGAGAGGACGGGGTTTGGCCCGTTGTTTCGAATGGGACCGACAACAGCCTCGTCACGTGTCTAGTGGAAAGGTGGCGACCGGAGACGCATACCTTCCACTTTGACTTCGGGGAGGCCACCATCACGCTGCAGGACGTACAAGTCCTTTTTGGTCTCCCGATCGATGGAGAGCCTTGTTGGGGAGAGACTCAAGATAACACGCCCCTTAAATGGCAAGAAATTTGTAATGATGAGCTAGGGTTCGAGCCCTATGTTCAGGTAAATTTATTCTTACATTTTTTTTAATATGTTTACTCCATTCACTAATTTAATATATATAAACCACTCTCAAAATGCCGAGGAACCGGTTCAAGACCCCAGCACTTGGGCCATTGCAAGCCAGTATTTGAAGCCCTATGTGTTAGAAGAGGAGTGCAACCGACAACTAGCCGATGGAGAGAATTGCTTCACCTACGAGTCGAGGGCGAAGGCCCTTATACTCTGGTGCATCGGTTGCTTCTTCTTCCCCGACCAGAGGGACAATGGAGTGAACCTCTACTGGTTGCAACTTTTGCACGACATCAATACGATCAAGACGTACAGCTGGGGTTCGGCGGTCCTGGCCGGAGTGTATAGAGCGCTCTGCACGAGCGCCAAGTCCGGGGAAAAGTGGATCAAGAACTGTGTCCAACTGATTCAGGTAAATTTATTTGCTTGTTATTTCAAAATTGTTTTTTTTTTCTAATTTAGATTAATATCTAATAACAAATGAATATGTCGATATGTGTAGGTTTGGGCATATGAACGTATCCCTCGTATTCGCCCAAGAATGAGGGATACAAACTTTGAGCGAGTCCCTGGTTGTCCCCTAGGTGGAAGGTAATAAAATTTATTTATATTTAATATTTACTTTATTTCCACTATTAAATTTTGTGATTACAATTTTTTTTTTTTACTGTGATTTTTAAGGTGGGTGGGAAGGAGGAGCACAACACACCTGGGTAAGGGAACAACCACCACCCGGGATCAACTGACAGGGCTCACAGAGACGGATGTAAGATTATTATTATTATTATTATTTGTTGTTTGTTTTAATTTTTTTATAACTTAATTCCTATTTTTTTTTTATTTTTTTTTTTCAGTTCGAATGGCTACCCTATCAGTGGCACCTGCAAGGGAATGCTCTCCGGTCCCAATGTACAGAAGGTTCACACCTCTGGATGTATAGAGGGTGGATCTTCAACTGGAACGTCCGTGAAGTCCACATGCCTGATAGGGTCCTCCGTCAGTTTGGGTGTCGGCAGTCCACCCCCGAACCTCCTATCATTCCGACTGAGACCGAATATCAGAGACACCATCGAGGCCAGGGAATGACCGGAGGGCAGTTTTTGACTGGGTGACCTTTCACGGAGAGCTTGGGAATGCTGGGATCGAACATAAAGACGAAAATGTCATCCCAACATTCCCTGTGGAGTCATTCATTAACCATGAGGTGGGTTATCTTGATTGGTTTTACAGTATCACTGTGAGACTACTCGGTGACCCTGCCAAGTACGCGGTGGCCCAACCGGACAGAGGCTTTCGCCCACTTGCCGAGTAGGGGAAGTGCGACGTAAGTAATATATATTTCTGTTTTTTATTATATTATTATTATTATCATTTTTTTTTTGTGTTTCATTCTAATTGACTTTGAATTTAATTTTCAGACTATCGCCATGGAGGGAGCTTATCACACGTTAAAGAATGTTGACCACCTCTTTCATACACTCCCTCCAGAGGTGCAGGCCGCAGTCTTACAGGCCAAGAGCCTTCTCTACAGTTCTATGACTGTCGAAGGCGGAGATGTCGCACAAGGGCCGTCCTCGAGCCAAGTTCTAACGGAGGAGAGCTACGTCCGATCCCAGAGGACGCACTCACACCGGGCAAGGCATCAACCTGCTGCCAACATTGGTGGAGGTAGAAGACGACGCGACCGCCAACCCGCTGCCGATACCGGGCCTCAGGAAAAGGAAGAAGGTGAAAATTTTTAACTTAACAAAAAAAATAATTTTATTTATTTTATTTATTTAGTTATTGTGATTTTTAAAAAAAATATATTTATTTAGGTGGAGAAGAATGTAATATCCCACATCGGTTGTTAAGGAGAACGAAACATGCCTTATAAGAGGGTGTGGATACCTTAACTTGTAGGATGCGTTTTGGTGAGCTAGCTCCCAAAGGCAAAACCGTGCGGGTGAGCGGGCCCAAAGCGGACAATATTCTACAGCGGGTGGACTGGGCTGTTACAGATGGTATAAGAGCCAGTACCCGGACTGGTGTGCCAGCGAGGACGCTGGGTCCCCAAGGGGGGTGGATTGTAATATCCCACATCGGTTGTTAAGGAGAACGAAACATGCCTTATAAGAGGGTGTGGATACCTTAACTTGTAGGACGCGTTTTGGTGAGCAAGCTCCCAAAGGCAAAACCGTGCGGGTGAGCGGGCCCAAAGCGGACAATATTCTACAGCGGGTGGACTGGGCTGTTACAAAGAACAAGAAGAAGAAGAACCAGTCACGCCCACAGCATCGTCTTCTTCACGACGACCACAACGTCGGATCAGCCAACGACAACGCAATCCTACGAATCGATATACTCCGAATTAGTTTGTATTGTATTCAGGGAATTTTGTGAACATATGTGTTAATTTTCTTTTCATTTTGTATACTCATATTTGTGTTTTGAATAAATTATTGTCGTTGAGTTTTTGTATATAGTGTATGTTAGATTATTTTGGGCGAATTCATTCATATTAGTTGCTTGAACAAGTTGTGATTTGTTGAACAGGTTGTGAAATGGATCCAAAAAAATATTTTGCATTTTTCCAAAAAGAATTAGGGCAAAATTAGATCAAATTTAGGGAAAAATCAATTTTGGGGGGAAAAATTACACATAAAACGTATTTGTCAAATACGTTTTATATTTCCAAAATTATTTTCCCCAGAAAATTTATTTTTAATAATTTTAAAATTAATTTTTTTTAAAAAACATATAAAAATAATTCGTTTTATAATTAATAAAATAATTTTAATTATAAAATGTATTAAAATAATACGTTTTTCATTTAATGTAATTAACTTAATTACATTAATTATATTAATTAATTATTTTTTAGTAAAACGGATAAATTTAATACGTTTTACTTAAAAAAAACGTATTCAAGAAATCTGTTTTTTAAGAAAAAACGGATTTATACAATACGTCTTTTTTATTTTTTTCCATTCCTTTTTTTTTCAGTTTTTTTTTAAATAAATAAATAATTCCATTTATGTATTCATAGCAGTGGGCCCACCACCAACTCTTCCCCAGTTCCCCCACCCCAACCCAATTTCCAGTTCCAACCCGTCACACAACTATCACCATTCACATACAATTCATCTCACCACCTCTTCTTCATCCGACCAAGCCGCCGCTGCACGCCGCCGTCGGTCGCCGTCGATAGCATCCTTTCATCGACTCCTTCGTTCACCATTTCTCTCTCTCTCTCTCTCTCTCTCTCTCTCTCTCTCTCTCTCTCTGCCAGAATCACGAGCCCCCGTTCTTCGCCACTTTCATCGATCCGCTGGCTGACATTGCCGGCGTCCGACTGTGTCACGTCATCGTCGTCGCCATCATGTTCGTTTCGATCTCCTTTGCCCTGCATATTCTCCGGATATTGAATCAACTTCCTGGTCAATAAAAATCGAGCCCCAATTTATAATTCATAAAGTTCAATTTCAATAATCAATTTGAATATGTTTTTTGATTTTGAGGATGCCATATCCAGTACCGATTGATGGTGATTAATACGTGTCCGACAGTCGCGTGCGAAGACACCATCGTCAATTTGGGTGAAGAACGAGGAGGTGCTGTGTGAATGAGTTTTGGGACTTAAGTTTGGAAATTGGATAAATTATAGGAACCTAATCGCAAATTAGGAAAAGTAGTTTATTTCAATCTAGTTCAAGGGGTTAAAATTGTAATTTTGGAAAATTTAAGATTACACAATATTAATTAATTATTTTCACAATATTAGTAAGTGAACCGAATTTAGTGACATAATAATAATTATTAATAATAATTTTACATCGATCGTCGGTACTGTATTATGAATTTTTTTTTAAAAAAATAAAGTCGATGATTTATCGAAACAATCAAAATCTTAAACGTAAAAAAATAGATAATTGAGTTGAAATATGAAAAATAAATCAAATTTTATTTTTGGTCAGTTTGTTTGGTGTTGTGTAGTCCATTAGTCACTAATGTGCAATTCTTCTTATACTATTGTGCAAGGTTTATGTAATCCAAACCGAAATAAATTTTCTTCTTATATGTTTTTTTTTTGTTTAAAAAACATTATTTTATATAAAAAATTTTACAAAAACTAATATTTTATATAATTTGTTAGTTCATTATTTCGGTCATTTTAAAAATTAAATATGAAAACGAACTGAAATAACTAAAATTTCAGAGGTAAAAAAAAAGAAAAAAGAAAATCGAACCGACATAAAATTTGAACCAACAACTTAGTTCGCCCGGTTTCGATCGGTATAGTGCAATTTGGTAGTCATTAATATACAATTCGTACAATGCTAAGGTGCACTCGAAGTGCATATAATTTTTAAAAAATTATCTCACACCAAACTAAATCCAAAATATAGTTAGTATTTTAATGTATTTATTGAATATCTTATATCATTTTTCGGATGTAAAAGAAAATACTAATTTTTTTATAGTCGGTCGGTTTGATTATTTTAAACAATAAAGCAACATCAGCCGGAATACCCGAAATTTTAGTAGTACAAATATATATACTCAACCCAATATATGAAATTTGAACCCAAAACTTTGTTTGTTCGTCTCGGCCGCTATAGTGCAACCTTATAGTGCAACCTGGTAGTCAGTAATATGCAATTCGTATAACAATGATGTACAATCAAAGTGCAAACATTTTTATAAAAATATATTTAGTATTTATATTTTTTATTTAATATTTTATATTATCATTTGTTGAAAATAAATAATATAATATAAAAACAATATTTTTCATATAATTTGTTCGATTATGTTATTTGTTGACTTTCTTTTTTCTTGTATATAAAGCCGAATCGAACCAAAATAACCAAAATTTTAATATTTTTGTGAAAATGCACACTTGTTATGTTAATGTGCATTATCGAATGCATAAATGTGCATTTAGTCTAATACTATTGTGCAGTCTGAAAGTCACTAATGTGCATCGTGTTTTACACTATTGTGCATTCTGATTTCGAGTTTATTTTTATTATTATTTTTTTTGTGATATTCCAAACTAAAATCGAACCGAAATAATTGGATTATTCGGTTAGCTAGTCGAATTAACCTAAATAATTAAAATATTTTATTATTTATATTATAAAAAATATATTTAGTATTTTATTTTTATTTATTTAATGTTTATATTATTTTTGGTTGAAAAAAATATAATATATATGTATAAAAATATATTTTCATGTAAATAAAATAATATTTTTTTGTATTATATTTTCTGTAAATTAGAATTTGGCCCATGTACCCAATTGAAATATAGCTAAAACTTCTTAATACACAATTAGGTCCCTTCAAGTTATCTAATTTACAAAAAAAATGCCCACCCCTTTCCCCTAATTTCTGAAACTGGGCTTCATCCCACTCTAATCATTCCACCCCTAAAATGCTTATTCCCGGCACCAGACATTATCTAGCGGGAAAGTAGAATGGCCGCGGACTTCCCTTGAACAGCCGGAGTAGCTTGGCCGCGGAGGTCAGTTAGAGGAATGAAGGCGCGGCGGTAGCTGCGAAGTGTTTGGAGCCGCGGACATGGGTGGCGGACGTCGGTGCCGGACTAAGGTGGTGCGATGGAGAACTTCGATGGGAATGGGATGAGATGTATTAGACGAGGATGAAGGCGAAGCTGGTGCCGCCGCGGATGCTCCCTATGAGGCCCTCCGGCAGTCGAGGACATTACCGGCGGAGGTTGACTGGTCCGAGGGTCGACGGCGAGTCTGCAATTCCAGAGCATGTTGCCGTAGAAGACGCCGCTAATGTAGCCTGAGACGCCATCGATGAGCAGACCCCGACGAGAAATGAGATGACGTCATCGACGAGCAGATCTGGGAGGAACATTTTTTTTTTTTTGCTGCTGAGGAACCTTTATTGAGTTGCAGGTGTGTGTGGAAGGGGAGGAGAGAGAGACAGAGAGTGAATTTAGAGAGAGAGGTAGACACGTGAAAGAGTTGAGTATGGTGGGGGTTGGGCCTACTGATAATGGGATTGTTGTAAAATGTCCACAGTGCCCCTAATTAATGTAAAAATGATGTTTGTTTTTTATCGCTACAATATATTCTTATTTCTTTCACTAATCACTATTCTCACCGGAGCTTATCCCTATTTATATATATAAATGTTTGTGTTTACTTAACTAGTCAAATCGAATTTCTAAATAAAAATTTTAAAATGACATTTTTTGAAATGAATGTAATGTAACTTATTATCAGTTACTTGCACCGTACGGGTCGTATACTAATTTTAAAATAACATATTTTATGTAATTTTGTAAAATTTAAATTTCATATAACATTTTCAACAAAATAATATAGGTAAACTGTATTACGTATTGATTTTATATTTCTAATTTATAAATATTATTTAATGAGCATTTGTAATTTATAAATATTAATGAATATTTCTTACTAGTATATATAAAAAAGTTTGATTAATTTTTAAATAGTAATTGTTTAAAAAAAATAATCTTATTTACTATATCTAGAAATAAATTAATCAATATATGGTATAACGTAGACGAATTTATTTTATGTATTTGATGGTCTTTTATATGAAAAATAAATTAATTAATATATGATATAAAGTGGACGAATTTATATTTGATATTTAATGGTTGTTTTTATGAAAAATAAATTAATCAACATATTGTATAAAGTGTGGGCGGATTTATTTTTGACATTTGATAATTATTTATATGGAAAATAAATTAATCATGTCTTACATCATGATTTAGAAATTACACTCCGCGGGTGCACATTTGTTTTCATTTTGTTTTACATCATGATTTAAAATTAACAAACCGAATTATTTCCAATGTAGTGTACTAATTTAGACAATTATTGTTTGTAATAATGAAATAGATTTTTTTGGTGAAAATGTGATGTTCAATCTAGCTAAAACACAGCTCACAAAGACTGGCTACAGTTCATTGCAGCATCCAACTCTTAGCAGCTTTCTTAGTTTTCTTCTGTTTTCAGTTTTCTCAGTTTTTTTCTTTGCAGTGTGGTTTTTTCTTCTTTTTTCATGTTGTTTGGTGGATGTTTTTAGGTGCTTTATTTGTACCTTAGTTTGCTGCTGGTTAGGTTTTAGTTTGTGTTTTTGTCTTGATGTTTCTTTGGCTTCCTAGGCTTGATTGCAGTGGGGAGTTTCTTAGTCTCATCTTTTGGTTTGAATTGTTGAGGTTCTAGGCCGCTTGCATGCGTGTCCTCTCAGTCTTTGATTTCCGCAGTCTTGATTTGTACTTAAACATTGTATCTTTTCTTGAGTTTTATAGTTATCTCTATCGTTCCGGAAAAAAAAAAAAATCTAGCTAAAACATCATGTTTTCNCGTGTATATTTATGTAGCATATCTTGTGCATAATTTGAGGAGATATTTTAGGAATAGTTAGGATCTTGTGATTAGTTAGTTTCTTTAATTAACATGTAATCTTGGTTTTATATTTTTGGCTAATCAGAATTTTCGGGTCACCACGTTTGGGATGAATCAGTTTCCTAATATTTTCTCTTGACATAATATCAGAGCCAATTTTTTTTCTTCTCTCGTGATTTTTTTTTTCGGTTGCTTTCTTTGCAATTTGGTTTAGTGACATCAAATTTGTTTTGGTTTAGCCAATTTGAATGGGGCCTGCAATGAATTTAATTCAATTTTGAGGATTTAATTTTTTTTCAATTCGGGAGTGCGTATTGCATTGCTTTGAGTGGCTGGGAAATATATATATATATAGAGTTAGGATCACATGAGAATGGTAGATAGTGAAAGAAATAAGAATGGATTTGGACCATGGGATCAATCATATAAATGATTATGATGAAGTCAAAATATGGTCAATCATTAATTGCAACATGGTAATTTAAATACGTATTGTGGTCAAATGTATATATTTGTCCACTTAATAAGGGTAAAATAGACATTACACCTAATATTACAATTCATCAACCCAGTGGGACCCACCACCTCCCCCATAATTATTCGCTCATTCTCTCTCTCTCTCTCTCTCACACACACACACATTC
This sequence comes from Striga asiatica, assembly GCA_008636005.1. NCBI lineage: Eukaryota > Viridiplantae > Streptophyta > Magnoliopsida > Lamiales > Orobanchaceae > Striga > Striga asiatica. The sequence goes on from BKCP01004283.1 coordinate 399,714, forward strand.
TTAAATTCCGCTGAAATTATTCGCATCCCCTGGGGTCCCCCGCCGGAAATGAAGACCGCCATTACTGCCACCTGCCGCCATCTCCGACGTCCGACGCAGCTCCGCCGGTCGCCACCAGAGACAGCCGTCGTCCGTCTTATACACGATGGCTCCGCCGGAAAACACACACGCGCACACATTCTCACGCACAGAGCACACACATCTCACACTTTCTTCACACAGTCGGGAAAAAACACACACACACACGACCACGATCCATCCACAGCTGCACCACCGCCGGCACAGCCAGTCGACGAGGACGTCGCCGCCGGCATAGCCAGTCCCTGCAACCAGCCACTCGAGCACGTCGTCTCCACCTTGCAACCAGCGCCACCAACAGAATCGCCACGGCCACCACAGTCCCGTCGCCCTGCAACTCGACAGAACGCCGCTTCGGGCCGTGTATTCGGTTTCTGATCTGCCAAACTCCGGCGAGATGGCCGCGGGACTCTCGGAGAGATCTGCCGAGTAATAGCCGAAAAAATTGGATCTGTAGAACCCCCGACAGTAACACCATCACCGAATCGCCGGACGCCGGACGGTCTGAGACGTCGATCCGGTCGATCGACAGGCTGGCCTTCTCTATTTGGGCTAATGAAACTGAATAGGGGTTGAGGAAGATGATTGATTTTGTCGATTTTGGAAGATGGGTTTGGGGTGTCTTGGAAAAATTTGACATGTTACAGTGGTCTATTTGCAAATTCTGAAATTTTGATTTTTTCCAATTGAGTACTTTAGGCAAATTGATAATTTAAACAAAAATCTAGTCACTTAGCTGCAAATTCAGAAATTTTTATATTACAAATTAGTTAATGTGTAAAATTTGTAATTTAACAAAAATTTAACAAATGCACAATAATGTACAATACAATGCATAACATAGTGTGTGTATATGCACATTAACAAAAAAAAAAAAAAAAAA
>BKCP01004283.1:400684-433292 GCA_008636005.1 Striga asiatica
ATTTTGCAATTCCCACACTTTTAATATATGTGTATTTTTATTTATGTATGATATTTTATGGTTAAATAAATATTAATTTATGCACAATAATGACACATTGGATGCACAATATTATGTGTAGGTGTGCACCTTAAAAGAAAATGTCATATGGATACAAAATTATTTAAAAAATTGATGAATAGGTCATTTTTACGATAAATGAATTGCACAAAGTAATGTATAAATATGTGCTTTAAAAGTTAAAAAAAAAAAAAGAAACAATGAAAATGAAAAGTTCGAACTAAAAAAATTCAACATAATTGATTTAATTTGTCGGTTAAGACAAATAACTAAAACAACTGACATAGATTATATTAATTATTATAAAAAAGCATGATTAGTTTTTAATTTTTTTATTTAATATTTTATGCTATTTTTTTATTAAAAATTTCGTATTCATGTGAACAAAATATACCGTGCAATATAACGTTCATTAAAGTGCAATTTGTCCAACACTACGGTGCATGGTGTCGGTCTGTATTGTGCAGATTGAACCAACCAAACTTTTGTCCAAAATCAAATTGAAAAATGAACATAGTCAATCGGTTTATTCGGTTCGAATAACCGGATTATCCCAAATAATTAAAAAAATTAATTTGTTGTTTATATTAAAATTATATTTAATATGTTACTAATTTTATTTATTAGTTTTCATATTATTTTTTGTTGAGTATCATTGAGGTCGGTCGGTTTCGATCACTACTGTGCAATCTGATAATCGTGATAAAGTGCAATGTATTGTTTTGTAGAGTGCAATGTGTTGTTTTAAAAAGTGCAACGTGATAGTGTATAAGTCGAACTACTGTAATTTTGGTATGTTACCGTACTTGTGTTTTGTGCGGATAAATGACGTGATTGATGTTAAAGTATTATGTATATTCGTTTTTAAAAGTAACAGCAGATAATCGACCAAAACATAAAATTATAACACATGAATTTAATTCAAACATTTTTTATCGCTAAAGTGCACTCTGACGGTCGCTATTGTGCAATCCAATCAATACTACTGTGCAATCCAAGTGCATATTTAAAATTATATTTATATAATAAAAATATATTATTATTTATTGTGTAATAATTATATCTTATAATAATTATTATTACATTATTTATCTAAATAATATAATTGAAATAATTATTATGTATATTATATAAATTATGTGTGTATAAAAATATACAAAGAATAATAGTTTTTATAAAGTTTTTATTAATTACATATTTGACTTATGTACTAAATTGACATTTCATAAAAATAACAATACAATTCTCTATATTAGAGATTATGCCCAAGGACCAATTGCAATTTAATCAATCTTTTCGAATTTACAATCAAGTCCCTGGTGAATATCAAATTCTCAAAAAAAATTCACCACAACCTGCATCTCTGTCTTGTCCACAGTCCGGTCATCTCCGGCGGTCGCTCTGCTCGCCGACGACGCATCCCGTTGGCAGCAGCAAACCTAAAATCCGGCCGTCATCAGCCTCGATTTTCAACGGAATCTGGCCGAACTCGCCGCCCATATTCAGAAATTCACGTTGGACTTACATCGATTGACGGCGACAAACGGCGGAGCGTAGATGTGGTGGACCTTGTTTTTCGATCTCGGCCAGAGGCTGATCTAGGGTTCAGATGCGATGTCGATGAAGACGTTGTAGACGATGAACGTCAATTTCGATGTCGTCCGATGACGGTGAACCAGGTGAGCGGAGTCGCGGGCCTCCTCTTGACAGGAATTCCGGCGATGGCTTGGTAATTTCAGACGACGGAGTGGAGCGCGGTGGAGGCTGGATTCGGTAGTCTTCTCCTACCGGTTGCAGAGGCGCGAAAATCGTTGAGATTGCGGCGGTGGAGGCGGTACTGGCCGGCGATGGGGCAGCGGGTGGTGACCGACGGGCTGAGTTGTGACGGGATTGTGTGTGTGTGTGTGTGTGTGCGTGTGTGAGAGAGAGGACGAGTGGGGTGGGGGTGAGGTGTTGTCAGATGTGATGTGGCGTGGGTTACGATGAGGTGGGGCATTGTTGGGTGTATTGAATGTCCAATTTACCCTTAATCAGTTTAAATGTTTGGCTTTTTTTTTCTGTCGTTGGATTATCGGATCGGACGCCTGTGATTTATTCTTATTTCTTTCACTGGGCACCATTCTCACCGGAGCGTGACCCTATATATATGTATATATATATATATATTTCGTCAATTCGTATTGAATTTATTTTGAGATGCTGAGAGCATTAACTTCATCCAGCGTTGTTTCTTTGGGTTAAGACCACGGTTAATTTTTATTTTTATTTTTTCTCAAGTCTCGATCAACTGAGACTCAATCCTATTCGTATTTTTCTCTCTCGCCTGCTTCGTGATTTGTTGGTGATTGTTTGATTGTCTGATCTCTGAGACCTCATTGTTTTTTCTTCCTCAGCTGATCGTGGCGGACGTTGTGACGGACCGGCTGATGCCGGCCGCGGTGGTCCAGCTCTTGTCAACGATGCCTTCGCTAAAGGGGCTGCACTTAGTACCTCTGGCTCCATACATGGCGGGCGACGAACTCCGATCAGATGGCTATTTTTGGGTTGACTGATGCCCAATGGGAGTCTATTGTACACCTCGTCACTTCTGCCCGCAAAAATGCTCCTTTATCCGGTAAGCGTAGTCCTTATGAGTGAATGTATGATAACGGTGCTTTACATCATATGACGGGCTACTTGGAATTTTTTTTCTGATATTTGGGATATACCGCCTCGGTTTGTACAATTACCTAATGGCATGCTCACCACTGCGTGTAAAGCTGGAACTGTTCATCTCGGTTCTCGTATTATGTTATATGAAGTTTTGTTCGTTGATAGTCTTCAGTGCAGCTTGATATCTTTGTGTCGGTTGTTGGAACAATATGGTTGTGTTGCTACCGTCACTAGTAAATATTGTGCTATTTAGGACCTCACTTCGAGGACGTTGATTGGAGCGGGTGAGCAGTTGGGGGGACTTTATTTTTTTCGAGGGCCAATCACTGCGAACGCTTCTCGGGTGTCTTCGGTTATGCAGCACTTATGGCACCAACGGATGGGTCATCCCTCGTCTATTGTTCTTGGTCAATTGCCTTTTGTTGAGTCTCGCTCCTTGGTCTCGTGTAAAACTTGTGATGTTTGTTGTCGGGCGAAGCAATCTCGAGCTAGCTTTCCTTTTAGTCGTAGTGTGAGCAGTTCCATTTTCAGTCTGATTCATTGTGATATGTGGGGACCGTATAGAGTTCCTTCCTTTAGTAATGCTCGATATTTTTTTTACTATTATTGCCGACTATTCTCGTGGTACTTGGATTTTCTTACTTGATGACAAATCTTCGATATCTTCTACTTTACTCCAATTTTTCGCTTTTGTAAAAATGCAATTTAGTGTGTTGGTTAAAACTCTTCGCAGTGACAACGGGACTGAATTTACTTGTATGCGTGATTATTTCCGTCAACAGGGGATTGTTCATGAAACTTCTTATGTCGGAACTCCTCAACAAAATGGACGTGCTGAGCGCAAACATCAGCACATTCTTAATGTTGCTCGAGCATTACGCTCTTAGGCCCATTTACCGATTGAGTTCTGGGGACATTGTGTACTTGCTGCTGGCTATTTGATTAATCGAACGCCTACTCCTATTTTATCCGGCAAGACCCCCTATGAACTTTTGTATGGAGAACCTCCACACTATGCGCATTTACGTGTTTTTGGTTGTCTGTGTTACGTGCACAATCAGCACAGGGACAGTGACAAATTTGCAAGTCGGAGTCGTCGATGTGTTTTTGTTGACTATCCATCTGGTTAGAAGCGGTGGTGTGTTTATCATTTGGACAGTCGCACTTTTCTGGTCTCACGTGATGTGATATTCTATGGATTAGAGTTCACTTATTTGACGACTCCTTCTCTTGATACTGCCTCCGTGCCTGTGGTTCCATGGCCTACTGTTTCTGACGATGATGATGTTGTGGTGGTTCCCACTACAACACGTACTGCTACCACAGGGGGTTCTGAGGTCATTGCCGATAGGGCGGTAATCCTCCCCAAGAGGAAGTGCTTGGTCGTGGTCATCGTCTCAAGAGAACCTCTTCCCGTTTGCCGACTTTGTCTCTCACGCTATTTGTTCCTCATTCTCCCACTCTGCCTCCTCAATCGCATCATCATCTGGTACTCCTTACCCTATCGCACACTATGTTTCTTGTGATTCCTTTTCTCCTGCACATCAGTCATTTCTAGCAGCCATTTCTTCTAATGCTGAGCCTTAGACATTTCCTGAGGCTGTTCGAGATAGCCACTGGTGTTCGGCTATGCAACTGAAGATTCGAGCATTGGAATCAAACTGTACGTGGGATATTGTTTCTCTTCCTACTGGGAAACACGCAATTGGTTGCAAATGGATTTATAAAATTAAATATAACTCTAATGGTTCAGTTGAGCGCTACAAGGCGCGTTTGGTTGTCTTGGCAACCGGCAGGTGGAGGGCATTGACTATCAGGAGACATTTGAACCTGTCGCCAAGATGGTTACTGTACGGACTTTTCTTGCTATTGCAGCTGCTCGACATTGGGAGGTTCATCAGATGCACGTGCACAATGCGTTCTTGCATGGGGATCTGTCTGAGGAGGTCTACAGGAAACTTCCTCCTGGTTTTCATTCGCCTGATCCTGGTAAGGTGTGTCGATTGCGTCGTTCTCTGTATGGTTTGAAGCAAGCTCCTCGTTGTTGGTTCACCAAGCTTGCTACTACCCTTAAGCAATATGGTTTTGCGCAGTCTTATTTGGATTATTCCCTGTTTACTTTATATCGTGATTCTGTGCATTTACATGTCTTGGTTTATGTTGATGATCTCATCCTCTCTGGGAGCGACCCTGCTGCTATCATGACCTTTAAAGTGTACCTGGGTCGCAGTTTTCATATGAAGGATTTAGGAGTCCTGAAGTATTTTATGGTCATTGAGGTTGCTCGAAACACCTCTGGTATTTTTCTATGCCATAGAAAATACACTCTTGACATCGTTGCCGAGTCAGGCTTACTTGGCGGCAAGCAAGTGGACTTTCCAATGGAGCAGAATCACCAGCTCCCATTAGCCAAGGGACCTTTCTTCTCTGATCCTGAGAAATATCGTCGGTTAGTGGGTTGTTTGATTTATTTAGCTGTGACTTGTCCTGACTTGTCGTATGTTGTGCACATGCTCTCCCAATTTATACATCAGCCTCGTCAATCACATTGGGATGCCGCTATTCATGTGGTCCGATACTTGAAGGGTACTCCAGGCTAGGGTATTCTTCTTCGTTCGGACTGTGATTTGCAGGTTTATGGTTGGTGTGACTCTGATTGGACGACTTGCCTTACTACCCGTCGGTCTCTCACTGGTTGGTTCGTGCAGCTTGGCCACTCTCCGATATCGTGGCGTACTAAGAAACAATACACTGTTGCTCGTTCCTCAGCTGAAGCTGAGTATCGCTCTATGGCGAACCTTACTTGTGAATTGAAGTGGCTACAGGGTCTGTTGTGCAGTCTTGGTGTGGTTCATTCACAGCCGATGCGGATTCACTGCGACAGTCAGGCGGTCTTCAAATTGCCGCTAATCCGGTATTCCATGAGCGCACCAAGCACATTGAAGTTGACTGTCATTTTCTCCGTGATTGTAATGCCCCATTTATTTGTGGTTTATTTCAGGATTATTTATTATTATTATTATTATTATTATTATTATTATTATTATTATTTATTTATTTAATTATTGTTATTATTATTATTATTATGATATGCCTAAATATTTTTATTTTTCTAATTGTAATTACTTGCCTAAATGATTATTTTTATTATTAATATTATTATTATATTTATTTTAAAAACGTGTGTAATTAATAAAGATTACCGGTTCTATTTAATTTGCCGTGCGATCGAACCGAACCGTAATTGTCGTGATGTTTTAAAAACCGAGCCCGAGAGCCGGGTTATTTTTTGACGAACCCGTGCCGCACGAACCGGTCGCGAGCCACTAACCCGCGCGCACCCGAACCGGCCGAGCCCGACCCAGTTTTTCCCCAAACCGTGTGTGTGTGTGTTTCTTGAGGGGAAAGCAAGAGAAACCCTACGCCAAATTAAATCATGCGCTCAATGCTAGAATTTGCTCTCTCAATTTCGCCCCGCAGCTCTCCAAATCTCACGCTCACGATCCCTCGCAGAAGAAGAAGGAAAAACGCTCCTCATCTTTAGCTCTCGATCTCAACTGAAAATCCCGATCGCCACCATCGTTCTCCTCTTCTTCTCTCTCGTTGTGCTTCATCACCACTTACCCCTCTCTCACTCGTCATCTCTACAGAAAAGAAAAATCCTCGCCGTCATCGTTTTCTCTCCCTCCCTCGCAGATAAATCGCCGCCTTCCTCCGCCATGGCTGGCCACCGCAGGCATCCACCAGTGCACAGAGCCACTGCGAGCAAGCCCCAACCCTGCCGACGTGAAGGAACTCCGTGAGCTCTCCTCCTCTGCGAGACGCCGTCACCGAAGGCCTGCAACTTCCTCTGTCCGCGATCGATCCTCCCAGAGACCAAACCCCAGCAGTGACGCCATAAGCAGCCGCCTCCGACGAGCCTCCTCAGCCTTTGCCGTCATGAACAGGCCGCTTTCCCCGTCGCGATCATTCCCGGCGAACTCCCCTCCTCCGGTGACCCCAGCTGCAAGCCCCACGCCATGACACCACCGCCACGACCCCTGCGACAAGCACGTTGCTCCTCACACGTTCACCGGCAGCTGCTGCCCTCTTTCTCCGCGAGCCGCGTGAAGCCGTCGAGCCCGTCGGGCCGTCCTCTTCTGTTCGAACCATTCTCGCGCTTCCCGAGAATGGTATCGAGACTCGATCCTACTTGCGTTATTTTCGTGCTTATTTGATGTTCCAATCATACCCTACGAGTTGTTATATTCTCTATGAATTAATGTGTATGTTGGTTTCGGTTCTTTATGATTATTGTCGTGTTATGTGTGATCGTCGTAGATTCGTGCGAATCAAAAAAGAACACGTTAAAACGTGTTAAGTCACTGTGGATTTGGAACATAATGAATCCTTGGCCTTACGGTGAAGGCCTCGGACAATTTCGGTTGAAGTCTGGTCTTATATGATTTGTTGAATTCATGTATTTGCCGAATTGGTTTTAAATTCATCATAAATTGTATACTGCTCCAATTTCCGTGAAACTTTAGGTTCTATGACCTTTGTCGATTATAAAGCTTGTGTAAAAATTTCATAATTTTATTCGGCCTGTAGCTAATTTAATTGATTAAATAAATTTCTGGGCAGAAACGTGTTAATTGCATAATAAATTGAGTTGTGATCCAAATCTATTGAAATTCGAGTATGATGTGTCTATATCATATTTTCTTGTTCAAAATTTTCAGAATTTGTGGACTCAGTTTGCTAAGGGAAATAATTTATTTTGTTATTATGCCGAAAATTGTTTTAATTATGATAAATTGATCTGATGTTTTAAAATTCTGATTTTCGGTTGCAGTGCTTATTTTGTGACATGTTTCATGCTGTAAAAGTATCAGAATTTTTGGAGTTCATATGGGTTCAGTTTTGATTAAAATTCCAAAGCTGCAGATTATTGTTAGAATTTTTAAAATTCGTATATTTAATGTTTATAGCTGAATTTTTATATGATGTTATTCACATGCTGTGACTTCTCGTGTGTAAATTTCAAAGTCTAATTCGTTCAGTAGTTCGGGTGGTAAATTTATGTTCGTTATTGCTGTAAATTTGTCTAAATTTTATAAAATAGTGTATTTTGAGTTTGGGGCTGAAACATGGTGGTTTTTCTTAGTACTGGGAGGTGAATTTTTTTTAAAAAATTTCAGATCCTAACTCGTTGGTTTGATTGACCATCTTAAACATGTGTAAATCTCGACAATTATTTTCAAATAGTAATTTTTGGTTAAGTATTGGTAACCGACTTGTTATGTGGTTCCTAGTGACTTGTTTGATCGTCATTTATTTGAATTTGTTTGAACTCCAATAAGTGGTTTGGTCGAGTCTAAGTCCTAGAGTTCCAACGTCCACAAGACTTCACGAACGTCGTAGTTGAATCAAGTTCGACTAAGTCTATTTGTGATTTCTTTTTAAGTCAAGATAAGGTATTGATTTTAGTACCTTGACTTAATGTAGGTATTTTGAGGTGTTGACCTCACCCTGCTTTCGAGATTCGTGATTGTGAATTGTCGCTTCGACCAGGTGGGTACATTTGTGTTGTATCCATAATTATCGCACTTAATATTTCGTATAATGTTTCGTTTGAAAATTGTTGTATGCATGAGAACCCTAGTCTAAGTGCTCTGTATGATAGTGCCTTTGATGACTGCGAAAACAGTGGGAGGTCACCTGCCCGTTGTATCCGGGAGAAGACGCCCCAAGCCGTTGTACCCGGAAGGGGAAAAACATCTCCACTGTCTCCTGGAAAGGATCCTACGAACCGTTGTACCCGGGGGTGGGAAGGTTTCCAGTTACTTCCATGCCGTTGTATCTGGAAGGTTGTTGTATATGCATAGAAGGTTTGCGATAAGGTCGGGTAGGGAGTTTAGACTTTGGATTCTATGCATACTTTGATTATGTTGTTTTGAATTTTTATACGGGATAAACTGTGTGATAATGGCGAGCTCGATGGTGATGCTCACCCCCATTACTTTTCTGTTTGTCCTCCTCTTCCTTTTCTTTAGGTTGAGCTAAGCTGGTTGCGGTAGCGTAAAGACGAACGAGATGGTGGTCAATGGGTCAATAATGTTATCATGATATATGCTTCCGCTTATTTATGACATTGTTGAACTACTGTTTCATGACTTGGTTTTATTTTCCTGCTTTGATCTGGATAATTAAGTTATGTCGGATTTGAACCTTTGGGATTGTGCTTTACTTATGGTTTTTGGGAACTTATTAAATGTTTGGTTTAAATTTGATAACTGTTAGTATTGCATGTGTAGGTTCTATTTGATATGTCTATATGTTTGTTAAGTTGTTCTTGGTAGTTAAGTAGCGCCCGTTGAGTTTTAAATTTAAATTGAATTTGCGAAAAATTAGCTCTGATTTTTTTATAAATAAATTGGGTAAATCCTTTAAAATAAAACGGGGTGTTAAAATGATGCTCTCGTCTAGGGTCTCATTTCTGCTACTCATGTTTCTATTCATTCCCATCTAGCGGACATTTTCACAAAAGCCTTGGGCAAGCGGGAGTTTGATTTCTTCCTTGGCAAGTTGGGAATTCGAAACCGGCATGCTCCAACTTGAGGGGGTGTTACCGTGTATATTTATGTAGCATATCTTGTGCATTATTTGAGGTGATATTTTAGAAATAATTAGTATCTTGTGATTAATTAGTTTCCTTAGTTAGCATGTAGTCTTGGTTATATATTTTTGGCTAATCAGAATTCTTGGATCATCACGTTTGGGGATGAATCAGTTTCCTAATATTTTCCCTTGAAAATTTACCTAGCTAAAACATCATGTTTTCGTTTCACTTAAGGAGTTTTTATTTATTTATTTTTTTTTTATTTTTTTTTTTTATATATATAAAGGTTTGATTATTTTTAAAACAATAATTGTTTTCCGTAAAAAAAATCTTATTTACTCTATTTGAAAATAAATTAATCAATATATGGTATAAAATGAGCGATTTTTTTTATATTGTTGGTTGTTTCGATTGAAAATAAATTAATCAATTTATAGTATAACGTGTGTAAATTTATTTGAGTTATTTGATGATAATTTTTTAGTAGGAAATTTGTCGGGAAATTAATTAATATATGATATACTTTTTTAGGCTAATATATTGATTTTTAGGCGTGACTCTCAATTTTTATGTCAATTTTTCGTATGAAATGACCCTAACTCCGATAAAATAATATGAACGAATATTTTGATATAATGTGCGCGTATCGATTTTTTAATAGAAAATGGTCTGATCAATTTTTTATTTGTATGATTAATGGGTCTCGATAATTCATTCTTTATTATGACATTTAAATTAGTTTTTGTATGAAATGCACTGTTCACTTTTTTTAGCATGATAAAGAGTGTTTGATATAAAAAATCAGAAACCGATTATTTTATAATAAATGCGTGTATCTATTTATTTTATTATTTTTTTTGTAAGCTTTGGATTCGATATCTTTGGTATGATAAATTTTAGGAATAAATTGACCGATTTGTTTTATTTAAATGATTGGAGTGGACGTTAAAAATCCAATGAGATCTTATAAAAATGACATTGTATAACGTATTAATCGTTCTTTAATAAAAAAAAAAATCTTTTACAATTTCTTTTTATAATGGCCAAATTGATGAAACAACTAATGATCTTATTATGGGAACCTATCCAATGTTTGAGAGATCATTCGCAATTGTTGAGAGAACCTATCCAATGTTTAAGGATGAAACCAATATCTCAGTTATTTGAATGATAGAGCTATACTAGCCCCAACGTTGGAGGTGGTTGAGTTTATCAATGAGTACATGACGTCTTTGAATGTGACTTATGGTTAAACATACTTGAGCTCTGATAGTAAGTGCATATCTTATTTCAATAATGATTTTTTCATACAATCTCCACACCCCCGTGTTTTTGAATACTATAAGATGCTCTAGAGTGCCGAACCATGAGTTGAATGTCATTATTGGAACCACAGTCATGTTGTTGCGGAACATTGACCATTCTATGAGGTTGTGCAATGGCCCGAGATTAGGTGCCACAAAGCTCTCCACTAACACCTTTCTACTTTAGAGTACCTTTCAAAATTTCAACGGAGACAATTTTCCCTAATGGTTTCTTATGCCGTGACGATTATCAAGAGTTAGGGCCGGTCATTATCACATATTGACATGTTCTTGAAGAAGTCGGTATTCAATCATGACCAGTCGTATGTAACTATTTCCCTGTAACTAATCAAAAGGGCATAAAAATACAAGTTTTTGGGAAAAAATGTTGTGCCTACAAGACAAAAATAATTATTTACAAGAAGGTTATTAATAATATTAATGTTTTTAATAATATATAATAGTATTTTTATTCTATTTATTTATTTTTCTTTATTCACTAATATAATAATAAAGTTGGGTAAATAACCTTAAAATTGTGCACACCGTGCATCGCACGGGATCTTCTCTAGTTGAATAAATCAATAATTGTGAAGTGTTAAAAATATTAATGCGCATCAGCCATTTTACAATTAAAGGAATACAAAACAATTATTTGATGGCAATATTAAGACGGATCTGACATTTTGTAATTACTAGTAAAGTGCACGTGCATCACACGTGGTGTAATATTTTTTGCCGATTAAATTTAGTAAAATAAATTATTTATTTTTTTAAACATATCAATGCAGGAACGAAGTAAAATGTAGAACAAATGAGCTTCTAATTTTTTTTATAATGATGTCCTAATAAAAAAGAATGAAATAACATATTACAACCCAACAAAAATAGTTCTTACTGGGGAAAAAAACACAAAATAAACTAAATAAGGACCCAATGGATATTATAGATATATTAGTATTTTATTTGAATATGTTATATGATTAAAGAGTAATTTTCTTTCATTTTGGTTTGGACATTTTCATAAGAAACATTCATACTCGTTGGAGCTCAGTACATTAATAGTATTTCAAAATTCTTCTTAATTCATTTGGCAAAACGTCTACTTTATTCTAACACTTATAAATATTCTGGCCAAACATATAGTTAAACTTCATGATTGTATGATTTTTATTAGGTATTCTTTGTAAATTAACCAACCGCATCATTAAATTGTTGATATTTTTTTATCATTGTATAAACTACTTTATTACTATGTCCATGTAGACAAATTGGTACCTACCTCATGGAGGCATTGCCCACTGGGTGTGAATGAATTTCATCTCCAAATAAAATTTAACTTTCCAAAATCTTACTTACATGTACTTCTCTCGAGACGTTAAATTACTTTTTGAAATCATCAATTACATGAAAGTATGTACTGTAAAGTAATTGCACATATGTTCGAGCAAAATACACAATGAGATTGTAAATATTTCTATAAAAAAATGAACAATTTTATTCAAACATTCAACAATGTTTTGATGAGGCTTCAACATTTTTTTTCAATGTTATTTATTTGGAAGACAAACGAACTATATAATATATAGTTTGCAAACCATTGATCATCTTGGTTTTTGCAATCATTTTAGCGTTGTTTATCATTATATCTTTCACATTCGCTCGAATTTGCAGTACTTATGTGCCTAATAACTTATTTAGTGCTTTTATTGTCTAATTTTTTTTTGCATGATACATAATGCTTCAAAAATTTTAAGATAAAGTTCCTTTCTTGGACAAAAATAAAATAAAATAAAAATGAGACAATATTAAGAAGCGTATCATTTGTTAAAGTATTTGAGAACAGAAGAATTAAAATTTTATTATATTATCGTTATGATACTCTTAGTCGCTCTGTGAACTTTATTATTACGAAGTTATTATTAAAATTTATGTTATGTATTACATATCATTTGCCAAGTATTTGAGAAGAAAAGAATTAGAATTTTATTATATTATGATACTATTAGTCGTTCTGTGAACTTTATTATTACAAAGTTATTATTATAATTTAGTTTATGTATTACAAAGTTTTTATTTATTTAATTACTTAAAATTCTCGATAATATAGGATCATTATTTATGAGAACTAATATATTACTTATAAAAAGGGTAACAAATAAATAAATTTTAACTATTTCAAAATTAAAAATTTTAATGGTAGACAGTAATTAAATTTGTAACTAAAAAAATTAAGATTAACATACCAATTTTTAATGCCAAAAATATATTTTTATTTATGTACTTAAAATTTCTAGGTAAAAAATGTTCATCTTTAATATGTTTAAATTTCCATTAGCCAACTCCAACTGATATAGGACATTAATTAATTTTATCACTTTTTTGAATTATGGATTGAATGCGAGCTATATGCTTTCTCCTTGCCTAGTTTTACAGTTTTATTACGTAGAACATCATTCTTACCCCTTGTTTAATTGCTATAATACTATTAAAACAATTAAGGACTTTTCAACTTAGATGCATCTTGTTTGTTTTGAAAAAACTACCAATTATCACAAATTAAATAAAAATTATGTTAAATATGTTATATTTTCTATCATTATCAACAATTTTCATAATAATTAGTTGCACGCAGTATTATATATAATGTATTTTTTTTCATTGATTTAGAGTCCTAATTTTACTATAAGAAAAATGATGAAATTTCAACGAAAATATATTACAGTGGAATTTTAACAGCAATCTAACAAACACTTCAATGTTATTACTTCATTTTGACGTTTTCAATGAAAAGTTTATGACAAAAATATTTTGTTGGAATCATGGGATGATCCATGTGTATAGGCTGACCCAAACCCTCACCCAAACATCTAGGATAAGGTATCTAACAACAATTGTGTGAATATTTTTTATAATTTTAATTAAATCCCCTATTTTTAAAACTAAAAGAAAGAAAATGCATAATTAATTACTTTACAACTCAACCAATTATAATTTAATTCAGCTCATAATTTTATTAAAGTTATAACATAAATGCGGTATCACAACTACAGAAAATATGATAAAAACTAAAAATTACAATTTTACCCTCTAATTCTATTTTTTAATCTTTGTGATAATTCTATTCACTTTTTTGCAACATAATGCTTTCTCTAACTTCAAAATATATTTTTATATCTTTTTCAGCTAATGTATGTGGAATTCTAGCTATATGTTCATAATTTATAAATTAATCAATTATATAATCGAGTTGAGTCAACTATACTACAATATAATTTTTTTTTTCATAAAATTTTTAAAAAATATATTATATTCAATGATTTCTTATGTTAAATTGAAAAAAATTATGCTTTTTTTTCTTAAATATTTTTTAACTTATTGTGACTATATTATTATGTTAAAACTTAAAAAATATATTTCGAATGAGAAAGATGACAAATTATGAGAGTTATAATTGGAAACATTAAAAGGATGCTTAGATACAAAATTTCTAAAAAAAAATCCAAACATTTTTAATTCAACTATTTTTTTAACCCAATTTTAACAAACTCCACTATCATCAATATTATCAATATAATTAAATAATATCAATCAATCATTCTTACACATCACCTCAATTTAATTCACTATTCATCAACTCACATAATTTTAACTAGCCATCACTTTAAATAACAATTCTTCAACTTTTATATCAAATCAACTTTAATTATTTTATTTTAAATATTATTTTAGTATACCTATGAACAACTGTACCACCTTTTTCAAAATTAACCAAAACACACTAAAAAATCTAAACAAAACTAATTTTTATATGCATTACCGAAATTTTTCAATGAAAGTTATACTAATGAAATATCCATTTGAAGAAATACTTGCCTTCAAATTTTTCATTGGAATATAGTATTTTTTTTTATATTTCTTCTTAAACATTAAAACTTTTATGTAATAGTTTTTGTTAGTCCATATTATTTTTTCAGAAATCACTCATTATTTTATCTCTCGTACCCATTAATTTCTTAGTTGAGTTACATTTTTTACATTTAGTTATTAAATAATAAAAATAATTATTATTTTATATATGTAATATGATTATATATTATATTCCAAAACCAATAGCAAATAAAAAGTTAAAAATTAGAATAATCAATTTTTTTTTTTTAAAAAAATAAAAGTTATAACCTACAAGGATTAAAATACAAAGAACTATTGTTTATAACATAAAACTTATACACATAAGTAATAAGCACAAGAAATTAATAACTGCTTGACAACTCAACTCATTTACATCGATAAGTGCAAGTTTTAAAAGTTTATATTTTTTATTAATTATAAAATTTCTATTTATTACCTTTTTCATATTTATTAGTAAGTGTAGTAATAAAAAATATAGTAATTATAAAAGACTTTTGTTTCTAGATGTTGATAATCATATTTTTCTAAAAAAAAAAGTCAGACTTCTTTTTCTTCATTGTCTTAATATTGCTTTATTTGTTTCTTATTATATTCACAAATAATATTTTATTTGTTAAAAGAATTAGGGCATATTTATATGCGGTGTTCAAATTTTTTTACGCATTTTATATAAATATGTTGTCATCAAAGTATACAGATTATAGAATAGCATATTCATAATTTCATATGCTTTATAAATGGCAAAATTTTATTTTTGGTCCTATAACTTGGCCACAGTCCAAAAAATCACCCCTATATTGACCACTTTCAATTTAGGTCCCGTAACTTGTCAACTTCATCATTTATGGTCCTATTTTATCCCACCCCGGGATAAAAACATGACATGACAATTTTTTATCTGACATGGCGTGATTGTGACTTATGTGGCGGGATTAGAAAACTTTGACTTCAAAATTCAATGATCCAGTCAACTTTAGGACTTAGGTGCAATTAATTAAAATTATTAAAAGTACAAGATAGTCCTTATAACTTATTAAATTTTCCAAGATGAGCCCCGATAATTATAACTTATTTCTACGCCGCCGTCGGCCGCCTCCCGCCGCCGCCCACCGCCGCCTGCCTCCGGCCAAACTCGCCGGATTTTAAAAATTTTTACGTCATCTTGTAGCTCTTCTCCGGGCCAACAACATATCGAAATTTCACACAAAACTTCCGACGGTAAGGCTTTCAATTTCCGGCTAAAACTTGTAGATCTACAAACTTTTTTCGGCCTTCTTTTACAAATTCCCGGTGATCCGCTTTGACCCACGTGAATCTGAAGGTACCTCCAAACTCCTCTCGCCGAGCCGCATCTAGTGACGTCCATCATTGCCGGAATCGATGATTTTTTTCCAGCAACGAATTTTCCGGCCATCTTCTCTGCGAGCCACCATATATTCATCTTCTCAACATTAAGCGCGCACAAGTATATTCATATAGTTGCATGATATATGGGAAAAGTTAGTCTTTCAAAAACATGCTTGATTAGTGAGGACGTGAGTTTTTCAATTTGCAGACTTTTTCGTGGAGAAGGTGGAGCAACAGTGGTTTGGGGACATGGTTTTTTCTCCTTTTTAATTTCCATTTTGGTTTTGATTTTTTGTTTTATTTTTGTTTTTAATTTTTGGTTATTTCCACTTTGGCAGAACCAATTTTTGGTTAATTTTTTTTTTTTTTTAAAAAAGATTTAATCTAAGTGTTATTTCCATTTGGCAACCAGGATGCCACATCATGCCAAAAAATCCTAAATAGATCTGACTAGGCGTCACGTCATGTTTTTATCCCGGTGTGGGATAAAATAGGACCATAAATGATGAAATTGACAAGTTATAGGACCTAAATTGAAATGGTCAATATATGGGTGGTTTTTTGGACTGCATGTGGCCAAGTTATAGGACCAAAAATAAAATTTTGCCCTTTATAAATCAATACAAGTACGTAAAATAATCTCTCTGCATATATAGCCCAGATTATAGAATAGCATATTCATAATTCCATATGCTTTATAAATCAATACAAGTACGTAAAATAATCTCTCTGCATATATAGCCCTCGCAGCCGCAATTACAGAGTATTCGCAAACACTAGTATATCTTTTAGTTATTTCTTTTCTTGAAGTGTTCGCAAACAATATTTCTTAACAGCGCACTTAGTTTGTGGCGTTACAAACCCTCCTTATGATCCCATTCGACCCGAGCAATGGCTGAATCTCAGACATCTTGAGCATGGCATTAGCGAAATCGGAGGCGAATAGGTGAGGATTTATGCTGTAGCTGAAAACTAGACTGTCTGTAGAGCCCCCGCTAAAAAGGACTTGGTCCGACTGAAGGAGACCCCTCCTTTGACGAAGGTTCTTAAAGTAGTTGTTGTCGAGCCTGTTGGGGGTTACAAGGTCGAGTGGGGAAAGGTTGCTATCCCCACCCGTCTGAGGGCAAGACTGTCTCCTCAGACGGGCAAAGAATGGATCGATATCCGTGCCATTGCTGTAGATCCTGCTTCGGAACAGGAAGCACTGCGCTTGCCCGATCGTGTGTGATCCTGCGTACATGCATGCAGCCACGTAAAATTTTATGATGCATTTTTAATGAATATTTTAATGTCGAATGTAATATGAAAATTAAAGGCGCGCTCGTTTATCAAATAATCCGTTCAAAATGATTTATTCTGGTTGACTATAGTTATTTTTGGAAAAATGTGGTATGGTTAATTGTTGGTGAAATTTTAAGAATGTATTAAAATAATATGATTAAAATTGATTTGATGTAAAAGTAGGAGATAAATGATTGGAAATGATAGGTAGTTAAATTTATGTGAGTGGATGGGCAAGAAAAAAAAATTATGTGAGTGGATGAATAGTGAATTAAAGTTGATGTGATGTGTGTAAAAATGATTGGTTTATATTATTTAATTATATGAATAATATTAAAAATAGTGAGACTAAGTTAGATTTTGAGTATAAAATAAATGTGATGAATAACGAACTTGTAAACAATCAAGCCCTTAGTCACGTATATACCAGAGAGGGCAACCATGTCTCTTTCACTGAGGCTCTTATTCTTAAAAGACGTGATTAGGCCATCAAGGGTGGAAAATGGCCCCGGTAGTTCACGGTTTGCCGCATCACGATTAGCTGTGGTAGAGTCCCTTCTCCCGAGCCTCACGTTCCATGACGGCCCACGGACCTAAAAAAAGTAATCATAATAATAATAATGAGTTACTTTTTCATATAATTCCTTTTAAATGACAATTAATTGCATAAATAATTCATATACTTACCGCCACCGAGGCATCACGTGCGGCCACGGCCAGAATGTCCGCACAGGAGACGACACCTGGGCACAAACGCTCGACATCTCTCTTGGCGGCCTCAATCACGTCAAACCCTCTTGCGGAGTTCAAGTTAGGGAAAGCCGACTTCTCACTCTGGATCGTGGGCGCATCATCGAGCAACACCGAACCATCACAGCCCTGCACGAAGCAGTCGTGAAAGTGGAGGCGGATGAGTGACGCTGCCATGCGGCGCTCGCGGGCCACAGCCCGCCAGATGGAGGCACGGATTGTACGCAGCGCATTGGGACATGTACGGGCATAGAAAGTTGGGGACAGCTGGGCTTGGGATGGGATTGTGAGTATTGTGAGTAGTATGGTTAGGGTGAATAAAAAGTTGACGAGCTTTGCGGTGGCCATGTTAAGACAAAGTACGGTGACAAATTCGAATTATATATTTGGTTTCCTTTTTCCTGGCAATGTATAAGGATCGAACAATGTAAGGAATCAAGGCAATTTGGTTTTAGGTGAAGTTGATTGAGAAATAAGGCAGCTTTGGCGCTGAATTTATAGGGAGCTGACGAGCGTGGTTTCTTTCTTTTAGTTTAAATTTTGTCATGTTGATTGCCAAAACGCGTGGTTGACATTTTTTTTTTTTTTAAACAAATGTTGGTTGTTATTTTGGTTATATTCTTAATAGTTAATTTGTGAAAAAGTCGTATAGTATTATCCGCAAGTGGCTCAAGGGTGGGGATTGATTTGGTCATCGTGTTGGTTCGTGGTTGGACATTTAGGCATTATTCAAAAGCAATATTGTCACGAAAATTAATTTGAAGAATGTCGATGGGTTTGAGATACAGCCAATAATGTCAAGGATAAGGAGTAATTAATCATCAAATATCAATCAAGAGTCAAGAGGATTTAAACTTAATTGGGGACGATCGATCATACGACGGAGTTTATGGTGAGTGGGTATTGAGCACAGTTACAAGGGAAGCCACTTGATGCATGCCAATAATACGTACGTGTTACTTACGTTGGACGCCATCTAGAGATATGTTTACTTTATGTATTCAATGTTTAATTAGCGCACCCATTCTATGCTATATGCATAAGGAAATTTCTCCTATATATTATTTTAAAATGTGCTGAGTCTAAGTGGTTGTCCGCACGATTCGGAATCCTACATGTCATAATATCATGCTTTGTATTTTAGTTCGGATAAAAAAAATTAGACACAAAATTGGCTTGGAAAGTGCTATAAATAATTTTTCCAGTACCATGCCTTGTTGTCTCTCATCAATATCTCTCTTCATTACCAAATTTTTCTTGAATTTAAAGATCATACAAATCTTTCTTTTCCTATTTCATTTTGTTAAGAATTTATCCCATTCATTATATATATATTTTTTTTCAAGTTAATAAATTTTAGCGCATTTTTGAGTCTTGTGTCTTTCTTTGCATAATGAATAATAATGAACTAAAATTTTATATTATAATCATACTGATAATATAATTAATGAAATCTTAACTCAACACATCCGTATCTTATTAATATTAACCTCTTGATTTACGGATGCCACAATTCATTACAAATTTGTGTTGAGACAAGAATAAAAAAATTGTAAGTAGAACTTATAATGTTGGGTACAAATAATTTTTTTAGAATTTGAAACAAATACCAATATACACTAATTTATGTTTTATTAAACTTCTATTTATTTATGTTGTATATACTTACAATTACTAAACTCTTTTACTTTTTTTGTTCAAATTATTTTATCATGCACCCGTATAGCACAAGGGTGTTGTACTAGTCATAGTTTTTTTTACCCGGACCGGCCCGGCGGGTCGACCCGAGACCCGGTCGACCGGAGCCGGAACCGGTCCGAGTGGGGTATTTGGACAGGGCAACAAAGGACCCCGTCAAAACCTGGCCAACCCGGCCTTGACTCGGCCGACCCGGGACATTGACCCGGTCCATATATATTTTCTTTATTTTTTTTGGTTTTTTAAAAATAAAACTATGTATATATATTTATATGGTAAATATTTATCATGAGATACATACTATTAACACTTTAATATACAAATTTTATACATAAAACATTTAATTTTGTTATTTTTATGTATATTTATATGACATAAATATTCTATATATAATTTTAAAATTTAAAAATTAATTATCCGGTTCAACAATTGACCCAGTGACCTGACGGTTGAACCGGTGCCTCGAGGACCTGCCCGGGTCGATTATCGGGCCTAATTTGAAAACTATGGTACTAGTGTTATATATACATATAAACATACACAAATAACTAGTATGTACCCCGTGCGATGCACAGGGCAATAATTATAAACTGCTTGTATTTTGGCAATAAAATATTGATAGTATAAAAAGTAGGTTCGAATATTAATATCAATTATTTTATTATGATATATAATAATTGAATATATGATATATATGTTTATTTCACTCGTTATAAAATATTTGTCATTTTAGAATTATGTATATAATCAAGAATATGAAAGTTTAACATATGTTAGTCACTATCAATAAATATGGGAAAAATTCAAAACTAGTCCTACAGGTTGAGGGGTGTGTCATTTTTGGTCCCGTAAGATAGTGATTGTCACAAATAGTTCACAACTTTCAAAAAGTAATCAAAACTAGGACTTTTGATGCGATTTCGGGTCCAAAAGGCAAGATAAGTCATGTGGCGCAGATATGACGTTTTTTCTTGACACGTTGGCAGTCGTCATCACACGTGGCACGACACTAAACTTGTGGGACTAGTTTTGAAAATTTTTCTATTTTTTATATTGTTATGCTCTCTTTTGTCATATAAATTATTATATATATGAATTAATATAAATATATTATTAAGTATATAATTATTTGTTACAACTATTTATAAACAATCTTAATTATGAATAAGGATAGATTATAAAATAAAATAAATCTAGATAATATTTTTAATTGCTTTTATTTTGTGATGTGTTATTTTTAATAAGTATTCTTTTAGCTTTTTCATAATATGAATTTATTATAAAATTACAAAAAATAGTTTTATTCATGCTATAATTGTTGTTAACATGTTTTACTATGTTTTTAATTAAATAATTATAAAATTACAAACAAAAATTTAGAAATGTGAATATTCGATAATATATTTTAACAATTGTACAATGATTCAAAAGCTTTTTTCGTAGAACTATTCTTTTTAACAATATCTGGAATTACAAATGCCGATTTTCTCAACTAGTGCCATTTCCGGAAAAAATTTCAAGACTAAGATATTTACATATACAGGTAAATACAAAAATTAATTATTTTTTACTTCGTGGTTTGCTCTTTCCATTTGGGATGACCAAAAATAATTTTAGAAACATCATATTATATGAATTCGCTATTTATATTTTCTTAGAATTATTCTTTTTAATAAATAACTTACTTAAAAATATGAATAATTCATTAACTTTTCAAGCACTACCCAATTTTTGAACTGATTTTGTTGAAATTGGTGTTTGGCATTAAATTAATAAACTCCAAATTGAGTCAAAGAAGCTTCATCGGACAAGACGACAGGCAGGTTTATTTAAACGAAGTGTACTTTATACTATCTTACTTAATTCTGTAAATATTTAAGGATTCTGAATTTATTTGATATGGCGATTGATTGTGCAGGATAAAGGAGATTATTCATTAGAGGCGCTTACCTTATGGAAGGAACTAAAGAAGCGTCTCAAACTTTCCATAACTGGGCAGCAAATCAATTCAAGGGACATACTTTCTGAGCGTGACTTGGCAGCAGGAAAGTGACTTGCCATCCAAAGGCTCAGGACAAAAATGCTGGAAAAAGGATGTTGAAGAAGTTGGCTTCATTATCAATGTTTATGTTTTAAGAGATAAAAAGGGGAGCAAAATAAAAAGAAGGAAATTTATCGAAGAAGAGTGTGTTCTTTGTTTTGATTGATTGAGTGTGAGACGAGAGATTGTTCTCGTGCTCGTAATGCATATCAGAGATTTTTTATTCAATTGTACTAAGTGTTCGGGAGGATCACTTAGAATAGTTTGAGGGATTCAAACTAGAAAAACCACAAGGGATTTGTAGTCGGATATGTAGTGGTGTAGGTAATCGACAAGAATAATCATTATTAGCGACATTAATTTTAGTGACGACATTAATGTCATGACTATAAAATAATTATTGTGACGACATTCGAACATATAGCGACATTATTAGCGACGGTATTTTTTGTGACGACATTTGAACATATAGTGGCAAATATTTTCGCCACTAAAAATTATTATTCTTGTAGTCTACACTGTAAATCCTTGAGTAATGGTTGAGAGATCTACATTAATGAAAGAGGTCCGGATGGACAGTGGGACGCTTTCCTGAAGGTTCATTTTTGAAGAATCTTTGCTTCCGCAATTGTGTGAACTTTCTTAAGTTTACTGTTTTATACGTTTAGCGCTATTCTAGTTGTTTGTGTATATCGTAGCAGAACTTCAAATTTATTATTAAATATTCACATTTGAAATATATAACAATGTTTTTGGTGACTTTTTTATTATTTAATAAAAATATAGTAAAAAAATATTAACTATAATATTAAATTGTTATAGAATTATAAAAGTAGTTTTATTCATGACATAATTATAGTTAATATTTTCATGACATATTTTTCTTGTTAATTTAATAATTATTTAATAAAAAAACTATAGTAATTGTTTTGTAATTTTATAATTGTTTAATAAAAAATATTCAAAAAACATTAACTATAAAATTAAATTATTATCAAATACAAAAACCATTTTATTTAACTTACCAAGTGACATGTTAGATGGAGGGCCACCAAATTGGAGGGAGATGTCATAAGCGGCTATACTGTAAATTAATTTTCGAAGAATGAAAAAGACATAAATGGTATAATTTTATAAAATTACAAAAATAGTTTTATTCATGACATAATTATAGCTATCATTTTTATTCATGACATATTTTTTTTAATTTTATATTTATTTAATAAAAATAAAGTAATTAATTAAAAATAAATTAACTATAAAATTAAATTATTATTAAATTACAAAAATAGTTTTATTAATGACATAATTATAGGTAATACTTTTTTGCTATATTTTTTTTAAACAATAATAAATTATATAAAAATAATTATGTCATGAATAAAAAATGTTCACTATAATTATCTGACGAATAAATATATTTTTTATAATTTTATAATAATTTAATATTAAAAAGAAGCTAAAATAATTCCTATTAAAAATAACACATCAAAAAATATAATTAATTAAAAATATTTTTAGTTTTATTTTAATGTATGTTGTATCCTTATTCATAATTAAAAATTTTATAAATAGTTAATATAAAAAACTATATATATACGTAATGTTGTCTTAGATTTACATAATAATACAAAAAAATAGAAAAAAATACAAAACTATTCCTACAGGTTTAGTGTCATGCCACGTGTGATGACGGCTAGCAGCGTATCAAGAAAAAATGTCCTATCGGTGCCACATGGCTTATCGGGCCTCTTGGACCCGAAATCGCATCAAAAGTTCTACTTTTGATTACTTTTTGATAGTTGTGGGACTATTTGTGACAATCACTATCTTGCGGGACAAAAAATGGCAGCCCCTCAATCCGTGGGATTAGTTTTGAATTTTTATCCAATAAATATTACTCACAGAATATTTCTCTCTCTCTCTCTCTTCTCTCTCTCTCTCTCTCTCCAACGATATAAAAGCTCCATTCAAAATAAAAACCCTATAAGGGCAATGTAATGAGTGAATCCCCAATCCTTGGTAACTGAGAGGATAAGCACGCATGCTTCCTAATCGAGCCTAACCACACAGAGTATATCAAACATAATAAACCTGCAAACATCACTAGCAAAACCAACCCATCCCAATCAGAACCTGAGCTATCCAAACAAATTATACTATGTCAATTTCTAAACCAACCTATCCTAATCTATCTCTCTCTCTCTCTCTCTCTCTCTCTCTCCTTACCTATAACTTATTACAATATATTATGTCAATTTCTAAATAAGTTATGCTAATGTTATAAAATTGTGTGAAATACTATAACCACACTTAATCGAAAAAAACTTACATATATATTATTTGAAGTTAAAAAATTATTAATTTTTAATTACGTCAATATTGTTTTAGTTTTTTATAATTTATTATAATGTATTTCATAAATATTTTAAATTTTATTTATAATCTATTAATTTATATAAATTTTTTAATCATACTGTGAATCACAATATGAATTTTTAAAAAACTGGTTCGTTGCAGTTATTGGTAAAAATAAATTATATTTTAGAACTCCTTGAATATATATTTTTTGGTATATAGCTCGGTACCAAATGATCATAGGGATTTGTTATCAATGTTGAGATATATATTCTATTGTAGAATTGTGGTAGTTATATCAATAAGATTTTTACAATTGATTTTTAAATTTATTTTGTACTTATATTTTGGAATGCTCTCACATATGTTTGGGTCTAAATATGGTTTTATACCCAACAAAGCAAGAAAACGCACTATTTATTATTAATATAAACATTAGTTTGATATTGAAGATAAATAGCTAAATTTCTTTTGATATTGTGGAAAATTGGGATAACAACTTCTAGAAAACTGAATCAGTTGAGTTATTGATAAATCAAAGGATTCTAAAATGATCCTCTTAATTAAATAATTTCTGGAATGCATGATAAAAAATATTTTGGTATACTCTTGGTTACCAAATGAGTAAGAAATCAACGTGATTTGTCATTAATGTTGATAAATAAGATTCTATATCGTGATAAATATCAAATAAAATTTTCATAACTGTTTTCAATATTTATTTTGTAATAATAATTGCAATTTTATCGTGCATGTTCAAATAATATTTTGTAAAAACAAAACCTATTTAATAGATGCTACTTTGAAGACATGTTGTATGATTGGTTACCAAAAAAGTACAAAATGTTAGTGATTCTTAATTAATACAAAGAGTCGGATTTGTATTGCAATAATTATCACAAAATAATTTTCAAAATCGATACCACTTTATTTTGTAGAAAATTTTTCTATTAATTGAATTGCACGATTTACAACAATCGTTATTTTTTTATTTTTAAAAAATAAATTAAATTTTATTATATTTCCTTTAATAGTAAGTCAATCTATTTAATTAAAAAATTAATATTTCTATTTTAGATTATTCCATTCTAACACCTTTCAATATACATAAAATATAGATAGATTATTAGTACATGTATGTATGTGCGCATATGCGGGTATGGGTATGGGTATATCATGTGGAATGGTTTGAAACGAGCAATGACTGAAATAAAATAAACGAAACTTAGCATTATTAATATTGTAGTGAAATCAGAAACCATACAATCGACATTATTGATACGGAATATTTGCTTGCATGTGAAATAGTTTTGGCTCACCTAAAAATTTGAAAAAGTGTTTGTTGAATACGTATTTTAATTTTAATTTTAATTTTTGTTTTACTTTTTAATTTATTTTTGTATATATATCTTTTTGTTATTTGGTTTCTTTCTGTTAATAGGTTAATTTGTACTAAGAAAGGAAGAAATAAGAAAAAGAAAAAAAGAATTTTTTTGTAAATAAAAAAAAAAGGGAAATATATCATATAGCGGCAACCGGCTTTCTTATAATAAAAGATTGGTGAGCATTAACGTATATTGGAAGATCAATTGAAAGAGAGAGGAGATGAAAGGGTACGTTTCTTTATTGAATAAACTGAATGAATGTACAAATGAGGTTACCAACCCTATTATACTTAGGATTAACTAATCTTAATAGGGTAAACATGAGTAACGATTTTACTAAGGCTAATAGCAACTTTGCACATGAAACAACAAGTTATATGTAAAATAATATAACAACAATACACCCCGCAAGCTTAACATGGATATTGTGCATATTAAGCTTGAAGAGTAGGTAAGAAAATGCAGGGGCAGGCAAGGGCTTTGTGAAGATATCTGAGGTCTGCTCTTTAGTTGGTATGTATTCTAGCTTGAGCAGCCCTTGTGCAATCTTCTCCCAGATTAAATGGCAATCGATTGGGATGTGTTTTCTGCATTCATGGAAAACTGGATTAGTTGCAATTGCCATAGCTGATTTACTGTCAGAAAATAAGCAAATTGGAGAGCTATGAGAAATTTTTAAATAAGCAGAAAGATATAGTAGCCATTGGATTTCACAAGCAGTTGAAGCTAATGCTCTATATTCAGCTTCTGCTGAAGATCTACTTATAGTTGATTGCCTTTTGGACTTCCAGGAAATGAGAGAATTTCCAAGAAAAACAGAAAAACCAATGATGCTTTTCCTAGTGGCAGTACAAGAAGCTCAATCACTATCACTATAAGCTTGTAATGTTACGGAAGAATTTCTGGAAAATAATAAACCATTACCTGTTGTACCTTTAACATACCTGAGGATTCTGTGCAAAGCTGTCAAGTGATGGATGGTAGGTTTTGACATGAACTGACTCAAAGTTTGCACACTATATGCTGTATCAGGTCTAGAAATAGTAAGGTATAAAAGTCTGCCAACTAATTTCCTATATGTAGTAGCATCAGTAAACTCATCACCTTCAGAATATGCAGAAAGCTTAGAATTGGAATCCATTGGTGTGTGGGCTGGTTTTGAGCCTAAGAAACCAGTGTCAGTGAGTATGTCTAAGGCATACTTTCTTTGACACATATTGATTCCTTGTTTTGAATGAGCAAATTCCAGTCCCAAAATATATTTAAGTTGTCCAAGATCCTTAATTGTAAAACATGCATCAAGATGACTTTTAATTTTATTAATATGCTCCAAATTATTACCTGTGACTATTATGTCATCAACATAGACCAGAAGAGCAGTAAATGAGTCATCAGATTGCAATGTCAATAAAGAAGTATCAGCAATGGACTGAACAAACCCATAAGCAAGTAAACAAGTAGTCAACTTATGAAACCATTGCATAGAGGCTTGTTTTAAATCATACAAGCTCTTTTTCAGTTTACAAACTATATTATCATTGGGTTTGCAATAACCAGAAGGTGCTTTCATATACACAATTTCATCCAAGTCACCATGTAAAAAGGCATTATTAACATCAAGTTGATGAATGAACCAATTTTTGATAGAAGCTAATGCAACAAAAAATCTGACAGTGGTTATTTTGGCCACATGTGAGAAGGTTTCAAAATAATCAATTCCTTCTTCATGTGTATAACCCTTTGCAACTAACCTTGCTTTATACTTTTCTATGTTACCATCAGACTGATATTTAATTTTAAAAACCCACGTGCAACCTATACAATGTTTACCATTGGGTAAGGGAGTTAATTCCCAAGTATTAGTGCACTCAATTCCTTTTTCATAGCTTCTTGCCATTTAGGTGTTGGGATCTGTGAGGATCTCGTTATGTACAAATCACGAATTCAATAGCAAACGTAAACCTATGCGCAGCGGATCTAAAGGTTTGACGTAGAGAACTTACGGCTTAAAATTTATGTAGATCTGGTTGACCACGAACGGTTGACCGCAATTGATTGACGCAACATGCGTCTTGGGTTGCACGAACAAGATCAGATCAAAACTGGATCAAACGGATGCAAACAGATCAAAACGAAATTTTGCTGCCAGACACCTTCTAGCGGCGCGTGAGGGCGCGTGCGGCGTCGGATTCCGGCGACGTCGGCGGCGATGGTACACTCTCGTCGAGACGGTCGTCTGGGTATACTGTACGTCTCAATCGGTCTTCCGGTTAGTTCTGTAGGTCAAAATCTATTTCTTCTCGGTTTACCTACAGATCTTCTACTGTATTACTCAATACACCATTCTTCAACTTGTACCAGTGGAGCAACAAGAAGAAGATAAAGCTCGAATGAGATCTAGAGAGAGAGAGATGGGCGGCGTGTATCACGTGAATATGAGATGGGGTCTCTTCCCATGAGCTTAATGATGTATATATAGAGCTACAGTAGGGACCCTAAGGAGATTAGGAAAATGGCTCCTTAATTAATTAGACTAACTGTGGGCCAAACTCACTCATCTAATTAATTAAATAATATTAATGGGCCACCAACATTATATTATTGCACTCCCTCTTCTTAGCCCAAATTACATTTGAGACTCCAATAATAATTACTCGATTTACCTCCCCACGTTTAAGATATAATGTCCATTAATTAATTCGATTACTGACAATCAAGAATTTATTAATTTATTATTATTTCACCGAAGCTAGCGCTCGTTCATCACATTCTTATTATGCAGGAACTTAATCCACCTGCAGGGTTTAGCATAACAATCCTTCATGAACTCACTCCGGGGACATCATCAAACTAACGCACATGGTGACCGTAAATATCCTAACAGCACATCCTATATATAATAATATTACCCAAAACAGTAGGAATATTAATCCAGCGAACTGAACCTCACCCATGTGAATCAAAGTAATATATATTATATATATCTGCCTGTTTAATATCTTACGGGTTAAGAGAACGCAGTAATTAACCGAGGCCTAGTTCATTTACGACGATCAGTATAAAATGAACTTCTCCTCTCTGGGATCCTGTTCAATACATAAATGTACTAGTGCAACTAATCAGTCAAGACAAACTGTACAGTTGACACTACAACCGTTCGGATGGGGTGTTCATGTCCATCTAGGTTGTGAACAACTATTCTTGTTCGCAAGTGACTGATAGAGTGATCTTCGGTTCGCCCGATGACGACCCACCCTATCTAAGTGCAGAACAACAGAACGTAGAACTTGTTTAATCTAACATGATTCTCATTCATAAAGGGTAAATGTGTAATATCATGCAAAGTCAAGCTTTCAGTATATAACACTAACAATCTCCCACTTATACTTAAAGCTTTCGCTTTTACAGTATAGTCCTATCAATCCGTTATTCTAAAAGACCTAGGTCGATCCTATTGCCATGCATCCTCTGATACAATCTTGGCAACATCAACGCCTCCTCTACCAACGATATCCCTTCGAATCAGATGGTATTTGCGCTCTATGTGTTTGCTTGCCCCGTGGGCTCAAGGTTCTTTTGAGTTCGCTACTGCTCCACTGTTATCACAGTACACGGTGATACCACGTGGCAAACTCGGTATAACCTCTAAGTCCACTAAGAAGTTCCTGAGCCAAACTGCCTCTTTCGCTGCCTCTGAGGCTGCTATGTACTCGGCTTCCATGGTGGAGTCTGCTGTTCGCCTATATTTTTAAAGCTCGACCGCAAGTGTACGGCTTCGCTTGTAGTATGTGGCAAGCAAGGTCGTATCCCAAGAGACCAAATAATTAATATATCAAGTACCAGATTATGATAGTGTCAACTTTATTTAGACGACCGAATATGAGATGGATTAACTAAACTAAGAAAATATAATTAAAGAGAAATAAAGCAAAAATAAAGAACTAGCTAGAAAACACGTAAGAAGATATATGAGAATGATAGATTCTAAGACTTTGGTTTCAATTAATAGTTGGGTTCCTTCAGAAATATCACAACCAATGTTTTCTTTATCTTCCCTATAAGATGATCACAAATTTAGCTTATCGTCCCTCTCAAGATCGATAAAACCGTAGATTAAATCACATATATAAGCGTCTCCACTCAACACATGTAATTCAACTCCAAATAGATTAAAAGATCTAATATCCTCACAACAACCTACTAATCTCTCGATTTAAGCAAGTAAATTGTGTCAAATATTAAAGACCTAATATTGAACTCATCTCTCGAATTATGAACAATATTGTCAAACATGTAAAAACATTGGCCAAGTGCTAAACATGAAACAAGAACAAAATATTTGAATAGGGTTCAAAAGAAAACAATCAATTATAATAAATCATCCAAAATCCCAACATATTAATCTACTAACAAGTCTTAGAATCAAATAATCTAGCTACTCATGTTTGAATTCAAATACATAGACATATTAGAAATCAACATGATCAATAAAAGTTCAAAAGGAAAGAAGAAAGAAAAACTAGAAATCTCGTCGATCTTTCAATCTTCTCGATCCCTTTGTGGTTGATCTTCTTTTGCTTCCCAATTGCTTCTCTTGTGTGTTCTCCAACCTCTCTCGTGTGAACCCTCCTTTTTGGCCTCTCAAACTAGGTTAAATATGCTTTCTTTTGTCTCCAAAAACCTTCTCCTCGTCAAAATAGGTAAGTAATAAAAATCTGTTCCCGCGCGCGACACGACCACACGGCCCGTGTCACAGGCCGTGTCGCAGGTCGTGTCAAGTTCAAGCCCTCGGAATGTCCCTGTTCACGTGACACGGCCACCTGACACGGGCATGGTGCCGTGTCACCATCCGTGTCACATCCCAGCACTCTCGTTTTTGTCCGTTTCACTCGTTTCTTCCATATTTCTCATCCGTGCATCAATCCATCATCATCTCGGGGGTCCTAGGTACTCACCATGCGCCTCCAATAGCCACAAGCTCTACAAATATGTGAAAATATCTACAAAACAAGCACGTGTAATACCTTTCCAACAAATAGAGAATTAAAGCACAAATATGCGATTTGTACACCAATAATGCAATGACTAAGCTCTAAATACTCAATAAATATGGTGTAAAATCACACATGAACAAACCCCCAAACTTAAACCATTGATGGTCCCGATCAATGCATCAAACTCCTACCAACACACAAGGAAAAACAATCACACTCTCAAAGTCAATCATACACATTCTCAATATGCCTCGGGCAAATAACATAACCAAGTTCTGGAATTTTTAAACTTAAAGAATGCTTCAACAAAATCATGGTCAATGCTTTAATTCACAAACCTCACCGGATAAGTGTATACTCTCACTCTCAAAAGTGTATAGGGAAATAATCGCTCAAGTCAATTCAATGTTGAAAAATTACCATAAGCTTGCAAATCGTCTACTATCTCCACCACTTATTGTGCATGCAATTCATGAATCAAAAAGGACTTTCATTTGGTTGTAATATAGGCTCTTTGGTTAAGGTAGGAAAAATATGGATAAAGTGACGAAAACTTGAGCATCTAGAACTACAAAACATGAACTACACCAATTCATCACCTATCATTCATGGTCAAGCTCAAAACAACTTATCTCATATCCCATTTCAATCAATACTCGCAAGCCATATAAAAAATTCTAAAAATCCAACCAAACCGCCTTTATTTCAGTTAAGGCTAAAATATACGACTACACATACTTATACTTTTTTTTTCTTTTTTTTTTCAGATTTTTTTCTTCTTTTTCAATTTTTTTTTCATTTTTTTTTTAAACTCTTTCAACCTCATTCAACTTCTCCCATCAACTTACACTCCCCTTCACGTCTTCCCTTTATCCACACTACAAACAATACACTTATCCTCCTCATATGATATAATCCTAAATGCTCAAGCAAGGGCAAGGAAAAATATAGATGTAGCTCAATATGTGGCATTCAAAGAAAATAGGCAAAAGCTCAAAAGGGTTAACTAGGGAATAAAAATATCATTTGGTAAGCTAAAATGGTCGAAAAGGCTCGAACAAAAATATGCCTTAGATCATTTTCACAAAAATGCACACACCATGTGATTTCGATAAAGATACCAATGCAAGTTCTAGAATTCAAACAACAATGAATGATACACTCAACAAAAAAAAAATAAGGCTCAAAAGCTCACAAAGGATCATATATTCATGAATTAAAAACATCAACCAATCATTCAAATTCACAATTCCATCAATTCTCAAATTCCTTCACTTAGCACATTATGCCCGAATTATATATCAAATATGCACAAGAAACTCATCAAGTTGGATCAAAGTCAACCAACTACAACTACTCAAATCCTAAGAAAGCAATAAACGTGCTAAAGCGATAAAACCTAACATGCAACTAATTGTTATGCAAAGATAATGCAAGATATCTTGTTATCTTCTCTCTAAAATTCTCAAATCAAAATACAACATCTTCCCCCCAAACTTGAATGAAATTATATGAAGCACAAAAGGGAAGAATAGAATTTCAACAAAAGAAAATAGAGAAAACTTACAAAACATCATTGAAGAGACGACAAATTGGTATAGATCTCGAAGCATATCCTTCGTCATGTGGATCTCTCCATGTAATATTCTGTAAGGAAGAAAAACAAAATATCAAATAAACAAAAAAAAAATAAATAAATAAAAAAATAAAGCAATAAACATTGGGTTGCCTCCCAACAAGCGCTAAGTTTAACGTCTTCAGCCAGACGCCTATGAAGTTCGATCAAGAGTTCTTCAAATCAATGTAGGATTGTCCATGGACTGAAAAGGTCGCTTCATATCGTGCAATCAATTCTTCTTTTTTCTCTGTCAGTACTGTCATTCCTCCATTTTTCGGTACCGCTTGCACTAGACTCATCCACTCATTATTAGAAATAGAAAATATAATCCCGACATCCAACCATTTAAGTACTTCTAACCTCACAACTTTTTTCATAACGGTGTTAAAGCGTCGTTGATTTTGCACAGATGGTCTATAATCTTCCTCTAATCTTATTTTATGCATGCAAAGTGATGGACTAATACCTTTAAGATCAGACGTAGACCAACCTATAGTCGACTTATACGTATGCAACACCTTCAACAATCTATCTAATTGCTCAGAAGTTAGAGAAGATGATACAATTACCGGATATGTGCAATTATCACCCAAGTATGCATATGTCA
>BKCP01004283.1:441443-467805 GCA_008636005.1 Striga asiatica
CAACACGTTTTTATTGGTTCTTGGAAGCATCAGTATGGGCGGTGGAGTCACCAAAATGAGACAGACTTCTTTCATTTTGCACAAGAGTGGAGTCACAAAAATGAGACAAACTTTTTTCATTTTGCACAGGAGATCTATCGGGCTTGCTTTCTTTATTTTTTATATCTCTTTTTATATTCGTGAGATTATAATGGTCTTCGTTTTGTTGATGATATGATATGACATAGTGCATCTTGTTGTCTAACTCATCATATATCTTAGTTCATTCACTAGACGTGTTGCAAATATTTTAGAATTGTTTGAAAAACATTGTAATAGATTAGTTCTAGTGGTTTTTTTGGCATGTTGTCTTAGTCTTCAAGTGATATTCACTTGTAGGCTAAATTTTTAATCCTTCGTGTTTATTTATTTCCATTATGTATTTAATCTTTTTATCTTTCTGTGAATATTTAATTTTTGGTACCTAAAATTCTAACAAGTGGCATCAGAGTGGGTCACTTAATTTAATAGATATGATTATGTCTTGATAGGTACAAATGGAGTTCAAGGGAACTTCGCTATTTCGGCCTCCGATTCTTGATGGTTCAAATTATACCATTTGGAAGATGCGCATGAAGTCCTACATTAAATCCATTGAGGAACGCGCATGGTTATCCGTACTTTCTGGATCGGAGCCTCCTACCGTAGAAGTGGAAGAGGTGAAAATAGAGAAAAATGAAGTCAACCACAGTACGCAAGTGTTTGCATTGGCCAATTACAACTCGAAAGCACTTAATGCAATCTTTGGCACGGTTGACGAAAATATGTTTAGATTAATAATAACTTGCATATCCGGCTATCCGCCAAGGATGCATGGGATACCTTGCAAAGACATTGTGAGGGTTTGAGAGTGTCTGTTAAACGAGGTTGCGACTTCTTGCGGGCAAAATTCGAGACAAAAAGAATTCTCGAAAATGAGAGTATATCTGAGTACACGGCCATGTTGATGAATATTACGAATAAGTGCTACTCTCTTGGAGATGATCTCGAATGAAAAGCTCGTGGCGAAAGTGGTGGCCTTGTTGGGCGCTGGTGGTGGTGGCCATTGATGTACGGTTGGTGGCTGGTGGTGGCGGCGGTCTTTAGCGGGTGCAAGGCTGACGGCGGCGGGTGGCGACAGAGTCAACGCGGCCCACAGGACTGGACATGTGGCTGACAGCGGCTGCAGGTTTGTTGGCGGCTGCAACATGACGGACTGAGGGATGACGGCAACAAGGTGGTGTCGGATGCGACATGGTCAATAGGTCAGAAGTTGTGGCTGGCGGCGGCGGGTGTTGATAGAGGAGACGAAGAAATGTGTTGGCTGTAGTGGCGGCGACCTGTGACAATGAACTGGCGACGTGCGGCGGGTGGCGAACTGGCGGCGACTGTATGCTGAAATTTTTTTCAGCCATTGGTGTTGCCCGTCTGAACTCTGTGTGTGTGTTATGTGTGTAGTGTGTATTTTAGGTGTAGTGTGTGTGTGTATGTGTGTGTGTGTGAGAGAGAGAGAGAGAGTTATTATTGGCGGGCCCCATAAGTAATTTGTAATGTGTTTTTTTACCCTTAATTAATGGTACAATGTGTACATTTGACCACACAATACACTTATTTACGAAATTGTTATCACATGTTTGACTACCATGTTTAAAATTTGACTTGATCATGATCATTAATATGTTTGATCCAATGGTGTAGATTTAGTTTTATTTCTTTCCCTATCTCTTTTTCTCATATGATCCCAATTATATATATATATATATATATAGGATCGTACTTCGATGAGAATGGGCTAAAAGACGCAGAGACGGATATAACTTACAGGAATATCATTAATACGAGATACAACTTTTTATCACAAAATTGTCCAACATTATACAATTTACACCGCCAGGAGACGAATATCCATCAAAACATACGGATATCCATCAGAAAACAAAATTGAAGCTGCAATCTTTCATGATTACCGCAAATAAACAAAATGAAAATTATTCATATTTTTTAAGAAACAAAAAAATCTTGGAACCACAAATAGAAAACCATTCATATACCAATAATTATGAAAAATATATATATAAAAAAAACGTATACAAAAACCTATCAAAAAATAACAAAACCACAAGAAAAAAAAAAAAACATTCATATAAACCATAGAAATGGCAACATTCAGAACAGAATATACAAAATTGAACTACAAATAAACCCACAAGTTGTTATACAATATTCATACACAAAATTAAACTACAAATAAACCCACATGGGTTTCTTATCCAAACCCCAAGGGTCGAACGCGGCAGACGGCGGCGCGGCTGAGGCGCGAGGCATCTAATCTCAGACTTGTTTGTGTCTCGGGGGTGGAGATAGACTTCTAACAGTGGTTCTTTGATGGAGGTGCGATCGGTGACCAAATCCGTCGGAAAATTCTGATTGAAGGCCTCTGGGAAAGCGGCCAAGATCTGCCTTGTTCGCGGAGATGCGTTGCGGCAGATCGTGTTCGGCTTTACTTAGTTGCTCGTTTAGGGTTTGAGGATCTTGGATTTTGGAAGAGAAATAATGAATAGAAATCAAAGATTGTATCTGAGAATGAAAGAGGAAAGGAAAATTGAAGAGAAATAAATTACGGAGTGAAATAAGATGAGTTGTGCGTCTTCATTTGATGAAATGTGGAATAAAAAATCTCCAAGACGATGTTAGGGGAATTAAAAACAATTACTCGTTTTATGGGAAATAAAAACAAAAGGGATCGTCTGAGGGGTAATTATCTCAATGCTTCTCAATGAAAGAACAAAGAATGCATCATAGCCATGAGATCTCATAATCTAACGGTACAAAAAAAAGTGGAAATTTATGTAGCAGTGAGGGTATATAAGACTCTTTAATTTCATTCACACTAATGAGTCCCATACTCACAATCTCTCCTATACACATTCTCACACATCTTCCCATCGTCTCTCCCGCATCTCATATTGTTACTTCTCACACACCATCTCCAATCTCCATAACTGCCCACCACCAAGCTCCATGCGCCCCTCCGCCTCCACAGTCGCCCAGCTCCAGCCGCCGCCGCAACCACCTCGGTCGTCACACCTCCTCCCGCCGCCCCAACCTTCTTCTGATATTGTCAATTTCACGTGAATTGAAATAATTTATATCCCGTCATAGTACCACATCACCGCCGCCTCCAGCAGCAGCGTCTCCGGCGGATCGTAGGAGAGATCGAGCATGCATAGGGGTAGAACGAACCTGTCATACTAGATTCGTCGGTGGAGAGATCGGGCTCAAGAATTTATGGTATTTCACACCATCCGAAATTTGAATTCCGGCGATCTGAAATTTCACGGCGAGAAGATTAAATTGCAGGTCGTTTTGGGCGGAGGATGAAATTGCACGGCTAGAGATGAAGGAAGGGGCCGACGGCGGGGTTAGGTGGGGATGGGCGGGGCAGCGTGAATTTGGGGGATGGGGTTAATGCATGTTAAAGGACTTTAGTTTGAAAATTTGACAATAATTAGGACTTAATTGCAATTGTAGAAATTTTAATATAGTTTATTTTAATTCATAGGTTAAAAATGTATAATTTATTAAAAGGTTAATAACTGTACAGTAATATGTGGCGCAATGCATCAAGAAACGCCCATTAGTACTTTAAATAATTTTCATTGATTTTGAATTTAGTAGATGGTCAAATTCGTAATCTATAAGAAATATATAAAATTATTTTTATATTTTTTATACAAATATCTATATTATGTATTTTAATATTTTCAAATAAAAAATAATATAAAACATTAATTAAAAATATTAAAATACTAAATATTTTTATAATATAAATAATAAATATTATTTCTGTTTTTAGGTAGCCCAAGAGAATAAATCAATTATTTTGGTTCAATTTTAGTTTAGTTTCCACATAAAAAAAAATGTCGCACTGCAAATTGCACAAAGGTATTAAACATGGTGCACATTAGTGACTAACATACTGCATCATAGTGTTATACCAAATACACATTAATGAATTCGAGAATGCACATTAGAATAACAGTGTGTTTTGCACAATGACACCGAATGACCAAAAATAAAGTTGTATACTAATGTGCATCTTAACATATATATTAATATTTCAGTTATTTTTGTTCGTTTTCAAATTTTTTTTACAAAAGATAAAAGAAAATAACAGAACCGACCGAACTATATAAAAAATAGTATTTTAATATTTTTGTATGTATATATTATTTATTTTTATCAAATAATAATATAAAATATTTAATAAGTAATATAAATACAAAATATAGTTTTATTGTATCAATAATCCAAAATAATTGATTGAAGTACACATTAAAAAAGTTTTTAAAATTAAAATGCACATAAAAATACTCAATCAATAGACTGCACGATAATTTTAAACCAAATGCACATGATTGTCTGTGGGAATGCACATTATTGATTTCGATATTTTATACAGTATGTCTCTTCAAACAAAAAATGATATAGATTTTTAAATAAAAATATTAAATACTAAAAATATTTTTATAATATAAATAATAAATTATTACAAGTATATAGAGTAATTCGGTTAACCGATCGACTAAATCGATTGTTTCAATTAAGTTTTAGAACAAATCATTAATAAATTTCTACTCTGCAAGTGCACAATAGTGTTATACGAAGTGCACATCACTGACTATCATATTGCACAATAGCAGTAGAATTTGACCAAATTAGAATTTTCGGTTCCAAAACTTATATTTCGGTTCGATTATTATTATTTTTTTACTATTATAAAATCTTTCGGTTCGATGTCGACTTTATTTTTTAATATAACTGAAATAATGGAACCGACCGAACTATATGAAAACTACTACTACTACTACTACTATTATTATTATTATTATTATTATTATTATTATTATTTATTGAAAGTGCACAATATTGTTATACGAAATGCACATTATTGACTATCAAATTGCACAATAGCGACCAAGACGGACCGAACTAAAATTTTCGATTTGAAATTTTATATTACAATTCGATTATATTTTTACTTTTAAAATCTCGATTACAATGTGTATTTATCTCGTTATATTGTTCACTTTCTTTATCATCGTTGTTCATTAGTATATTTATCATAAATCATAGATTTGATCTAGTGATTACATTGAAATTTAATAAAATTCATAAAATTGCAGTTAAGTCCTTTATTATTATCAAATTCTCAAATGTATGCCCCAACACTTTCAAATATGTAAACATGAAATCATCTCCTTCCCCATCACTGTTTTTGGCCGAATCTGTGAGATCAATTGCCCCCACTACGATTATGACGGCGAATTCAAATTCTCCAAATTGAGCCCCTAACTCAAAAACAAATACATAGCCATTAATCTTCAATCTCAACACCAAATTCGAAAATCCGACAACATTAGAGGTGGTAGCTGGCGGTGGCTGGGGGTGGTGGGTTGGCCACAGTGGAGGTGGAGCTGTTGTCGGCGGTGGCTGGGTTACTTGGTGGCTCGATCGGACTCCGCCGTCGCCGGAGAGTATGGCTGTGACGGGGGGCGGGATTGGTGGCACTGCCGCCCGCGAGCAACGGATTTGGTGGTTGTGTGCCGGAGGAAGCCGCTTGTCGTGGACCTACGCAGATGACGGGCCGTTTCTTCCAGAGCCTGCTTGGTCGCATCCATCTCCGGCGATGGGTCACGGCGGCGCGGCGGTGAAGAGCGGCGGCGGAGCTCCGCCCCTGAGGAGACGCTGGGGTGGTTTCTGTTTGTCCCATTTTTGTTGCATTTTTCGTGTTTATTTTATCTTTCTTTTTCTCCCATTTTAGGTCGTTTCTTTATTTTTTAGTCCATTTCGTGTTTTATTATGTGTTTTCCTTCATTTTGAGTCTTTAGGTGTTTTTCGTTTGTTTTTTCGGTTTTCTTTTGTGTTTTGTCGTTTTTGGTGTGTAGGTCGGGAGCTTTGGGAGAATTTTCTCTTCATGAAAAACTGGTTTCGGGAGCATAGTTGAATAGAAGGATTCGTTGGTGACGCGTAGGAAAAAACGGCGCTCAATTCCGAGTTCGAACGAGCTCAAACGAGGCCAAAACGTGAAGAGGCGCAGTGCAGTCCAAGTCGCGAGCCGCGACCGTGCCCGCGACTCGCGACAATCCCCACGCCCAGCGCGCGCGCCCCCAGCGCCCAGCATCTCGCGCCTCGCAAAAAAAACAGAGACGCGCAGCCCCAGCGACCCAGGCGACTCGCGAGTCGCGACTGGGTCGACCCTGTTTTTATTTTTGCTCGTTTTTAGTCGTTCTAGCTCCGTTTTTCGTGCACTATATATCAAAACGATTCTTAGACTCGTGGGAACAATCCTCAATATTCTTTTTTCACTTTCTCCTTCTCTAAAAACTCAGATTTAGATCGTTCTTTTTGCTCAATTCTCTCTTTACTTTTCCGGCTTTAGCTTAGTCATTGGATTCGAATATTGGATTTCTATTAATCGTAAGTTTCTCTTTTCATCTAATTCATGAATATGATGGCTTTGATTGTTTAGATTGTTGATTTTGAATTCCATATGAGTGGCTAAATCGTTTCGCTAGGGATAGGGGATGATGATGATGTTTAGAATTTGATTGTGATTATCATGCTTGTTGATTGCTCAATTTATGCGAGTTGTTCTTAACTAGGGCTTATAATTCTCGTACATTGAATGTTGATTATTGCCGAAGAGTGACACTTCGATTTGCAATTGATCTCCAATTGAATATGATTCGTTCTTGTCTGATGTGTTTAAATCCATCGAACTAGTAGATTAACAATCGTCTAGGATAATTTAATCAACTCTTAGAACCGAAAGGGGAGGAGTTGATCGATCTAGGCTCGCATGAAATTGACTTGTTCGGAAACGTGTTGTCTATGTGTTGTGTGATTTGTTTGATTTACCGTCTATGTTATCCTCTTGTTACGAAGAGTTATTGAGGACTATCTCTAGACGTTAGGTTGCTCGAATCATACCACCGAATGATCTTAGCTTGATATTTGCATTGGTTAGCAAGTCATCATCCCCGACTCCTTGGCTTCTTATCCTTTGATCTTCAGCTTTGCTTTTAAGTTCGATTTTGCATTGTTTGAATCCTCTTTCGTAGTTGATAATTAAAAATCACTATCTTGATTAGAGTGTTTAGGATTTATTTTTCTTTAATGTGTTATCAACACCATTCCTATATTCCGGACCGCCTTCCTCGAGAGATCGACCCGGGGAACGAATCTTTCGATTCGGTACTCGGTAAAAATATATTTTGCTACAACAAAATTGGTGCTGTAGCCGGGGAAGGCAAGTAGGATATTTAGTTCTAGTGTTGATTTTATTTTCTGTGTTTCTCTTTATTTTGTGTTTTTCGTGTTCGTGTCCTTTGTTTTCATCTTTGTTTTTGTTTTTATTTTTGTTTTAGTTTTCTTCCTTTTCTCCTTCCTTTTCGTGGCTACGTGTGGTTGTTCTATTTGGTGTGCAGGAGATATAAACTTCAACCGTACTTTTCCCTATCTGCACACCCAATCTTGGGGTTACGAGCCGAGCTATCACGCCGGGTACCACAACCAGTCATATTCATATTCTTCCGAGCAGTACTGGGATCCCTACACAGTCGAGCAAGCTTATGAGTCCCACGAGTTCAACGAGAAGCTCGACCGTATCTATGAATTCGCGTCATCCCGATTAGCTCAGGATGAAGAGACCGCAACCTGGTGTACCCATCCGCATCAGTCACCTCCATACCACGATTCTTGGGATTATGGCCAGACTTGGTCATATCCTTACGAGCAGCAATGGGAGTCAGTACCTGTTGAGCAGTCATGTGAGCCCCTCGAGGATTCCTCAGAGTACAATGCCAAGCTCGACCAGGCCCTCGCACTTTTAGCCTCCCAAGCGGCCGTAGGAGCGATATTGAGTCCAGAATCGAGAACCTTGCGGAGTGCGTGCAAGCCTTAGAGGATCGAGTTAACAATGTCACTCCCGAGCCCACCGCTCAATGTGAATCTATACATAGAGATGAACCTCGGGAGGCTGCTTTGACATACGATGAAAAGCTTGACCTCATCCTTGCTCGCATATTTGCCCAGAACACTCGAGAGGTGGAGGTTGAGCTCGGGTGTACTCGACTGAGCACACAAATGGAGATTCTTACAACACATATCGACTCAATCGAGCCACAAGTCACCGACCCGCACTTTATGCTTGATACTCAAGCCCGAATGATGAAGCAAATGTGTGAGGCCGAAGAAGAAGATGTTGAGCTCCAGCGAGACGTTGATATTATTTCAGATGAGAAGATCCACGAGCTTGATTCTCAAGTTCCTTCCCATACATCCGAGTGGGAGCATCCTTCTTCGAGGCCATTGCACTGTGTTACGAAGTGGGGAGCATTCAGTTCGACTTGCTCCACAGATATCCTTATAGTCCCGGAGGTTGACGACAGAGCTCGCGTGGAAATAGCTCTGCGTCTAGAATTGGGATTTCTCGTGCCTGAACCCGGTTCACCAAGAACATAGCCACCCGGATCCACCATGCTAGCCTTCTCGCCAATCTTCCCATGCTACCACTTATGGAAAATACGAAGGCATGGCATGATCGCCACTTCTTTCTGGATCCTGGCTGATTTGTAACCAGGTTTCGTCAAGCTAATGACGTTAAACAAGCGCTTCTTGGGAGAAAACCCAAGTGATTTATCGTTTTTTTAGTTATTTTCTTTTTGCTTTTTTAGTTTTATCTTTGAATAATGGGAGTTTTTGAGTTTTGTGTTTTTCTTGGCAGGACGTGTCGCAGTTCTGGGTTAAGCACAGGCGAAAGGCCTGCATGAGAATGCTTACTACACTCGAAGCATCTTCGGTTTGCGTACTCTTTTCTCTTTTTATATTTTTGTGTTGCTTCTTCCTTCTGTCCTTTCTTCTGAGTTTGGTATTCTTGTGTTAGATGCTAGGGTTGGTTCATTATGTGAAATTGCTTGTTCCTATTATTTGACTTC
Organism: Striga asiatica; assembly: GCA_008636005.1. NCBI lineage: Eukaryota > Viridiplantae > Streptophyta > Magnoliopsida > Lamiales > Orobanchaceae > Striga > Striga asiatica. Next base: position 450,461 of record BKCP01004283.1, read on the forward strand.
CTGGTTTTGTGTTGAAGCAATGAGGACATTGCCTCATTTTAAGTGTGGGGGAGTTTACGTGGATTTTTCATGTTTATGTGGTGGACCGGTCTAGTGTAGGTTTTGTGTGTTTTTGTGAGTATGGACTTTGAAAATTTCAAGATTAGTAAGACTTGTTTGATGAATTCGATGAGTTGTGATGTTGGTCATATGAGGCATAGCGTGATGAAATGCTTGGTCGATTACTTTGATTGGCATTCATATATCTACCTAACGAGGTTTGAGCCATATTTGTTTCTTGAGATACATTGGTCGTGCTCTTGTTTGATTAGAACTTGCCCTGAGTCTGCATTGAAATAAATTGATTAGAATTGTGAACTGTGTATATGATTAAGGCGTTTATTGTATTCTATCCTTTTCTTTCTCTACAAATTATTCCCTAGTCTCCCCTTTTCGAACCTTATTTGATTTTTGTTGATAACCTTGTGATGATGACGTTGTTGGAGTTGCGGGTTAAGAATTGGAGGGGATGATGGTTGGAGTTGTTTGTTGGAGCTGTTTTTATGTTTTTCAATTAAAAAAATAATCGAAAGAAAAAAAAGAAGCCGAATGGATTATAAAATATCCAATAAGGTTCTCAAAAAAAAAAAGAAGAAATAAAATGGGTGAAACGTGTGCTTTTAGAAGAAGTGAGGGAGAGGATCTGGTTTGTTTGAGCAACCGGCTGACCGTACCATTCTTGGGGTAAGGTGTTTGAGTTTTGTAATGAATTCGAGCCACTTAACCTATATTTATCCTACCTAAGCAAAGAGCCTACGTTACAACCTTGAAAGACCTTTTGATGCACTAGTTTCAATTTTGATTGGTTTAGAGTAGAAGTTAGACAAGGGACAAGCATATGATTGAACTTGTTATCGACCAATTTGAGTGCACCTATCTTTATCTGTATAAGAATTCGAGTGAGGCACACATATATATTATCATTCTTGAGAGAACGCCAAGTCGAAGTATAGAGATCAAGCATGTAGTTGTGTAATGTTCGCATGTGCCATTTGAATGCTCGTTGTTGAAGTTGAACATGTTGAAGCTATCTTGTTAATGATTGTTGTCCATGCTTGGTTTTTAGTTTTGTGTCTTTTCTTTTCTTTTTGTTCGGGACGAACAAAGGTTTAAGTGTGGGGGAGTTGTTTGTCCCATTTTTGTTGCGTTTTTCGTGTTTTTTATCTTTCTTTTTCTCCCATTTTAGGTCGTTTCTTTAGTTTTTAGTCCGTTTCGTGTTTTATTATGTGTTTTCCTTCATTTTGAGTCTTTAGGTGTTTTTTGTTTGTTTTTCCGGTTTTCTTTTGTGTTTTGTCGTTTTTGGTTTGTTGGTCGGCAGCTTCGGGAGAATTTTCTCTTCCGGAAAAACTGGTTTCGAGAGCATAGTTGAATAGAGGGGTTGGTTGGCGACGCGTAGGAAAAAACGGCGCTCAATTCGAGCAAAAAATGTGAAGAGGCGCACTGCAGTCCAAGTTGAGAGCCGCGACCGTGCCCGCGACCGGCGACTAGCACCACACCCAGCGCGCGCGCCTCCAGCGCCAGCATCTCGTGCCTCGCGAAAAAAACAGAGATGCACAGCCCCAGCGACCCAGGCGACTCGCGAGTCGCGACTGGGCCGACCCTGTTTTTATTTTTGCTCGTTTTTACTCGTTTTAGCTCTATTTTTTGCGCACTATATATCAAAACGATCCTTAGACTAGTGGGAACAATCCCCAATATTCTTTTTTCACTTTATCCTTCTCTAAAAACTCAGATTTAGATCGTTCTTTTTACTCAATTCTCTATTTACTTTTCCGGATTTAGCTTTGTCATTGGATTCGAATATTGGATTTCTATTAATCGTAAGTTTCTCTTTTCATCTAATTCATGAATATGATGGCTTTGATTGTTGAGATTGTTCATTTTGAATTCCATATGAGTGGCTAAATCGTTTCGCTAGGGATAGGGGATGATGATGATGTTTAGAATTTAATTGTGATTATCATGCTTGTTGATCGCTCAATTTATGCGAGTTGTTCTTAACTAGGGTTTATAATTCTCGTACATTGAATGTTGATTATTGTCGAAGAGTGACACTTAGATTTGCAATTGATCTCCAATTGAACATGATTTGCTCTTGTGTGATATGTTTAAATCCATCGAACTAGTAGATTAACAATCGTCTAGGATAATTTAATCAACTCTTAGAACCAAAAGGGGAGGAGTTGATCGATCTAGGCTCGCATGAAATAGACTTGTTCGGAAACGTATTGTCTATGTGTTGTGTGATTTGTTTGATTTACCGTCTATATTATCCTCTTGTTACGAAGAGTTATTGAGGACTATCTCTAGACGTTAGGTTGCTCGAATCATACAACCGAATGATCTTAGCTTGATATTTGCATTTGTTAGAAAGTCATCATTCTCGACTCCTTAGCTTCTTATCCTTTGATCTTCATCTTTGCTTTTAAGTTTGATTTTGCATTGTTTGAATTCTCTTTCGTAGTTGATAATAAAAAACCACTATCTTGATTATAGTGTTTAGGATTTATTTTTCTTTAATGTGTTATCAACACCATTCCTAGATTCCGAACCGCCTTCCTCGAGAGATCGACCCGGGGAACGAATCTTTCGATTCGGTACTCGGTAAAAATATATTTTGCTACAACAGTTTCTGTCTGTGTGTGCGGAGGAGAGTGTGTGTGTGCGTAGGTAAGTGTGTGTGTGTGTGCGGGTGGGTGGGTGAAAAGAGATGAGTCACGGGTAGGTGTAGGGGATTAGGTTAATGTGGGAGATGGTGGGTCCCAGTGTGATTTTGTCAAATATCTATAGTACCCTTAATTAGTGGTCAAATTTATATGTTTGACCATATATATCTACTTATTTACTATATTGTCATTAATGATTGACTATTATTTATTAAGTTTGACTTAATCATGACTTTTAATTTAATGTATCTAGTGATCCAGATTTATTCTCATTTCTTTCATTGTGCTTCTTTCTCATTTGAATGCACTTCTATATATATATTCATAGTGATTGATTTTATCAAAATATCAAAAGGAATGTTTTGAATAATATATATAGTGATTGAGTTTATCAATATATCAAAAAGAATGTTTGAATAATGAAACTATTATTAATCATAAAATTATGTGAAGTCAAACGATTCGTTAATCCTCTGTTAATTTAAAGTTTCACATATTTTAGTTATCTTAACCCCCTATTATTAAGCTGAAGTCATCAAACCTCAGTGTTGCCTCTAGCTCTGGAGCTGATAAAAAGAAGCAGATGTGGGTGAGATCCTGGAAATTACCCATGATCCCAAAGCTGAAAAATTTCTTATGGAGGGTAATCCATGGATTTATCAGCACAAGAATGAAGTTGGCAGCTAGAGGAATGAAGACAGAGGTAATTTGTCCTTTGTGTGGTGAGTCAGAAGAAGATCTAGAACATCTATTATATAGGTGCTCCAAATCACAAATCTGCTGGAAGCTGCTGGGTTTGGACTGGGACATTTTTAAGGCTGATCAAAGCAAGATCATTGACTGGTGGATGGATGTGTGTGGTAGTACCAGATTCAGGAGGCTAAAGGAAAGGATAGTTCTTTCTATCTGTCTACTGTGGAGGATATGGAAAGGAAGAAATAATTTAATTTTCAGACAGGAACCTTTTAATGAAATCAGAGTTGTGGCAGGAGCTAGAGCTGACTGGATTGAGCAAATGGATTTGTTTCACAGGAGACATGGAGCCTTTACATTGCATGCTACTGCAGATTACACAGAAGATCAATTTTCTTTGGAGGTAGGACTTGTGTTTATTCAAGTCAGTGCCTCATGGTCCTCTGATGGAACTGTAGTAATTCGAGGTGAGGCTACTCAAGATGACGTGAAGATGCATAGTTGGAATTTTGTGCATACAGAGATAGAGGATGCTGATATGGGAAGATTCATTGCAGTGAAAAGAGCACTAGAAGAAGCAAAAAAACAGAGCTGGGAGAAGATAATTTGCAGGGTAAAGGATAAAGACCTGGCACTTAAGCTTAATTCATTCAAAGACCCATCAGAAAGATTTCCAGATTCTGTTACTATCTCTACTCTCCTTCTTGAGGACATTTCTGAGTTGATAAACCATTTTGTGTATTGTAAATTTGTTGTTTAAGACTTTGCTGTTGAGCCATGTGTGGCTGTGTAGGGTGAAGGTAATGCCTTTACTCTTTTTCTTTTCTTGCTAGGTTTTTCTAGTGAGTTAGGATTTGTAATCAGTAGATTACTCCTATGAACAATGTTTGAGCTTTATCTATTCAAGTTTTACGTTTCAGAAAAAAAAAAAAAAAACCCCCTATTATCATCAAACTAACCTCTATTTTCCTAATTTGTGAATAAAATTCAAGTATGTTGGACAATACGAATTGTTATTTCAATAATAATAATAAAATGTACACCGGTGTAACAAATCTTCAATATGCATGAATCAGAAGCAGTGTTACTCGAGTTTATTATTGATAGTGCAGAATAATTAGGAATATTAATAAATGATACGACGACTTTGAGCTTTCTGTTGACAAATTGTTCAATTCAAAATACGTAAAATTAGATAATAAATAGTTAAATACACGGTTGCGTGTGGCGTGGTGGATTTTATAGTCAAACCAGCTCACAAGTAACAAATATTACACGAATGTGTCTCGATTTCCGGTAGTTGTTATCTAATCATTGCCTCTTTGTTCCGAGGATATAGTAAAATAGTTCAATTTCATCACCAATAATTTCTTCCGACAATCCAACACAATCATGAAATTTTACTAATATTCTGACCCCGACGTAATCCTTTTTGCTTAAGCAATTTTGTTTAAAAAACTTGGACCAACAACCGGTTGAACAAGTTAAGAGTGGTCCGGGCCTGCTTCGAAAACTTTGTTTGCGCTGAGCCGGTTAAATTTTGACATTTGAATTTCGCCTCGATCACATGATAGTTGTAGCCGTTTACTAATGTTTATTTCTAAATACTTTATAATTATGTATGTGTGTATGCATAATTACTATATAAATTTATCAAAATGGAAGTAATTTGATTTTTTCATAGAATGTATTAATATGAAAAAGGGATTACTATTACCGTCCCCTATTACGATTTACCATTCTCCGTGGACATTTTTGCCTCTGCCATTTTTTTCCAAAAAGTAAAAAAAAAAAAAATATATTTTTGTCCGGCCGCCGAAACCGGACGGCCCAAATGGCGTCCGGCCCCGACGGCCGGTCGTGGCCGGTCCGACCGGTCCGACCGGCCGGACATCATGTTTTTTTTTTTTTATAAAATAATATTATTATAAATTATTATGTTATATATTCAAAATAATTTGTTATAAATTGGACGTTAGAATAAAAAAAAACTCATTCAACTGAAGTTTAGCAAAACAAAAAAAAAATCATTCAACTTAAAAATGAAAAAAAAAGTACCATTGATGCGATTTTCGATTGTTCTGTAACACGAACGAGCNNNNTTTTTTTTTATAAATTATTATGTTATATATTCGAAATAATTATGTTATAAATTGGACGTTAGATATTATCGTGTTAGGAGTTAGAAATAATTATGTTACATGTTAGACTTCATTATGATATTAATTGGATGTTAGATATTATCAGAAATATAATTATTAAATTTTTCCATATGTAATAACTATTGTAATAACTATTGTAATAACTATTAAAATATATTATAATTCATTTTTATTTTAATAATTATTATTATTATAATTTATAATTGTTATTATAATTATTATAACAATTTATTATTATAATTATTATAACAAATATTATTATTAAAATTATAAGAAATTATAATTATTTTTATTATTATAATTAATTACAATTATTATAATTGTAATTAAATATAATTATTATTTTTATTATAATTAATAATAATTATACTAAAAATAATAATATTTGTCACTTATTAATAATAATTATAATTATAATTATAATAAAAATAATAATATTTGTTTTTTTTACTTTTTGGAAAAAAAATGCTAGAGGCAAAATTGTCCAAGGGGGGCGGTAAGTAGTAATAGGGGGACGGTGAATAGCAATTGAGATATGAAAAAGATGGTTAAATTTCATTGAAGGATTGGACTCGTTGAACCAAAAATGGAAAGTACAATCAAATTTCGCTTCCCAGTTCAATTTTTGTGCAGCAATATCTAATCAATTTGTCAACGGTGAAGGAATCCGCAGTGCATGTCCAAAATAACTTTTATCTATATTTTTTTTTGTATTACATTATACAGAGCCCAAATTATTTTTAAACTTTTTAAATTATATTTTTTGGGCTTTTAGTGTTTTTCACATTTCTATTAAGCTTTTGAGTCTTTTTGCTCTTGAATCTTTCAGAGCACAAGCCCGGTTTTTTCCCCAATTTGTGAAAGCTAAAACCTAGCCAATAAATTCGCCGTCGGCCTCCTTTTTGGTGGGGTGCTCCAGGCTGCTCGTCCAGCTTCCCGTCGACTTGTGGGCTTCTCAGCCGGGTGGAGTCTCGTCGGCCCGTCTTTGTCTTCGGGTAAGATCTTCGTGCTCGAGGTGGTTCCGGCATTCGACGGTGTGGCCGGTCGTTTTGCTCCGATCTTCGCCTGACGGAGGTCAGAGCCGAGGTTAGTCTCTCTTTTTCCCTTTGATCTCTTGCTCCCCTGGGGTGGGGTGGTCGGTTGGTGCCGATAGTGGGGGTCGTAAATTCGGTGGTTGGTTTTCCTGGGCTACCAATGGTTGGTGAGGTGTTTAGATCTTGGGACTGGGCCGCTGCTTTGCTCCCACCTGTTTTCCCGACATTCCTGAGGTTGGGTGTTAGGCTGCTGTTTTGTAGTATTTTGCGGATTGTTGATAACCGAGTATCCAACTCAAATCGTTCTCAAAGAAAGACGGTTCGGAGCTTTGTCTACTACTCAATTGTCCAAATAGCACCAAACGAGAAAATAAAAGCTAAACATACTAATCAATGGGATTGTGATGAATTAATACTAATTGAACTAGGAATTGAAAGCAACAAGCAAAAGAGAGAATATGGAAATTAAACTACCGGAGTCTCTATGCCATCGACATAAAACAAAAATAACAAAGAGAAATATGCAAACCCACACAAAACAAAAATAACAAAGAGAAATATGCAAACCCTAAGCAGTAGGTAATTAACCCTAACCTTCTAATCTCTAAGTGATTGAGCTCTAATTAGAGTCTCAACTCTTAATCTAGATAGAAAAGCAATTAATCCCTACTATCACTTAAGTAAGCAATAAAAATAATCAAGTCTTAACTTCCTATCCAACATCAAGCAAACACTCACATTCACCTGATAAGCATCATAAATAAAAACGAGGCAAAAATCGAAGTAATGAGCTTTAAAAGTAAATACACAATCTTCTATTGTGTGCTAGATGAAAAATCGGATTCAAAAGTTCAGAACTTGAACATTAACGAAAATGCCAGAAAAGTCGCCGGAAAATGATGTCATAGAGCTCCAAGAGAGAAAATAGAGAGAAGACTAAAAAGGAAATAGTAATTCCTAAAGTGGAAAAGTGACAAATGAAATCTAGATGGTCCAAATACAAATGACCAAAATGTATTTATAGTGCAATCTAAGAGCACACACTAGGTGCACACACATTCACTAATTTTGCAGTTCGCAGGTCTCGAAATCTTGTTCGCGGCGAGTTTGTTCATGAAAAACCACTGAAAATGCACGTTCGTAGGCCGCCAAAAGATGTTCGCTGCGAGTTTGTGCCTTGGCCGCCCTGGAATTGCTCTTGACGCAGCGCCAATACAGGTTTGTAGCGAGTTCCGAGTTCCTGCTGCTGCGCGCGCGCTGCTTTGCTGGGCGCAAGTTTAGTTCCGCAGCGAGTACTGCCTGAGGTCTACCGCGCATTGGCGTTTCGCGGAGAGCGAAGGAAGTTCCGCAGCGAGTGTGCGCGGTCTTGTGTGGAGCGCGCCTGTTCGCGGGACGCCAGTTTCCTTTTGCTGCGAGTGCTGCTGGGCCAAGCTATCACGCGCACGCCATCTCGCGGAGCACCAAACAGAACTCGCGGTGAGTCCGTGCCAGGGCTGAGGCGCGGTGCAGGCGTTCTCGCACGTCGCGAATGTGTGTTGGCTGGGAGTGCGGGTAATGATACCGTCCCAGGCGCGACTCGCGGCTCGCTCAGGTGACTCGGGTGGCTCGATGCTGGTTCGGGTGGCTCGAGAATAGCTCTTAAATGGCACGAACGGCACGTATCCCCGGAATTGCAAATTGGACCTAAACAACACACCAAAATATGCAAGAAAATACGACAAAATACCAAAAACACATAACAGAATGAAAAAACATAAAACCCGACAAAATAGACCGGTTGACACAAAACCGAACCTAGAAATGACTCGACTAATGCATATAAAACACAAGAAAACACCACAAAAACATAACAAACACCTCCCCCACACTTAACTAGTAGTTCGAAAAGAAAGATTGAAAAGTTCAAAATTAATGATCATGCAAAATGAGACTCTCGTTTTCATCTAGTTATCCATAAAATAAAACTCTAATCCGAAAACACGTTCCCCACATAGTAAATCCATACAAAATAAAAAACCCGTCCCAAGTTATCCTACACATGATGACTTGATTCAAACTCACTACTTCTACATACACGTGAAAAAAACTATAAATGGTCAACTACATATATAAAATACGATAAGCATGAAACCAATAAGCCAACTCTCATACTTCTTTTTCTTTTTTTATTCTTTTTTTTTTATTATTTTTTTTCAATTAGCTACTTTTTCTAAACGAGGTTTCCGAACGATGATTATCTAGTTTAACCTCGAGGGGTTTCCTCGAGTTTCATAGACCGGTTTCATGGGCCCATTATCCCATTCCACGAAGTGGCTCGGGATAAGAGGAGCCTAATTCGTACTTTTTCGCGAACTCACATCTTATTCTTTTTCTTTTTTTTTTATTTTTTCTTAAAGGGAGTGGCATACAAGGATACATCACGAATACAATATCATGAGCATCACAAATCAAGACATATCACAATTGTATAGCATAACATGCTTACAATAATCGAACATAAGGCAAGAATGTCTCAAGATCACCAATCGAGAACAAACAAGGAACAAAACAATTCTGTGGATTCACATGCGGGTTCCCATGTCAACGAATTATCATTCAATTTTAGGACACCGTCCAATTCATCAAGCACATAAGACATGAACGTTAATAATGGCACCAATCAACAATCTCGACTCACCACTTAGCTATTTTGACTCTTGAACTAACATCGAGCTTCATGTGGGAGAGGCGACAAAAACACATACAAACTCAAACAAAACCGGTCCAAGATACGACAAATATGAAAAATAAAGCACCAAAACGAAAGCAATATCGCCTAAACATGCATAATCACGAAATCCCTCCCACACACTTAAAACAAAGCAATGTCCTCATTGCTTGACCAAAAAGCATAGGATAGAGCACATAATCACACAAGCTCATGCGATAAACGAAATGGAACAAAATAAACAAGCATACAAAAAGAAAAAGAACACAAAACACACAAGAAACAACTAAGAGAGAAAGGAAAATAAGAAAAGAAAATGCGTACTTTACACGGTGGTGCACCACCGTGTGTCCAATGGGATTCATCCGGTAGGAATAGCGCAAGTGATCCAAAGGTCCTCGAGCAAAAAAATAAGTCATCTGAATGGTTGTACATTGAACACACGAAACAATAGGGCCACGTTGTATGTGTCTCGGAGTGATGATATCCGTGAATTCATAAACTCGACGAAGACACACGTATGCATGAGAGCTCAAAAATCGGGCCACAAGGTCCTCAACGATACTCGCCATGGCAAGACCCGATCAACTCCTCATTTGTTCAATGCACGAATCAATTACCGGCACTAGCCATGTGTAGCAACCTACAAACTCAAAAGTCCGGTAACAACACAAGAATTGGCACGCCCGACAAGACGTGCCTATCACACGAGTCTAACTCCAATAACCAAACACGGCTACGGTAAGAGTAGCCATCCAAGCTCGACAAAAATATTGAAAATAGAAGGAAAGTTCAAGTCGTTGTACCTTGGAATTATTCGAGAAAATCGTTACCGGAGTTCGTAAATAGAGAAATCGACCGAAATCGGAGTCCCAGTCACCAAAAAATACATCAATCGCCAAGGAACGATGGCACGTGCAAAGAAAAGCGCGAGAAAAGCTAACCGGGACTCGGTGAAAGCCTGTTCACCGGAAGAAATGGTAGCCGGAAAAGTTTTCTGGATCCAACGACGGTGGCTGGAAAGAGGTGCGCCTCGGCGAGAGGAGTCCAGGAGTGCCTTCGGATTTTCATAACTCCAAGTGAGTCAGCAGCAATTTGGATTTGAAGGTTGAAGGAAGTTGTATATCTATGAGGTTTTGGCAGGATATCGAAAGCATTCTCGCCGGAATTTTTGCGTGAAACTCGAATATGTTGGCGGCGCCGACCTTCGCGTTGATGTAAAAATTTTCATGATCGGAGGTGGTTGACCGGAGCAGGCGGCGGCGCACGGCGGCGGGCAGTGGCGGCCGGAGGCGTCGATAGCGTGAGGAAGAAAACAGGCGGGCTGGGGTTTGGGCCGTTCGCAGGGCGCGAGGGAGTGTTGGCGTGCGAGCTCGAGTTGGCTGGGTGTGAGTGTTGAGTAGCTGGCGAGCGGTCTTTGGCGGAGCGTGGAAAGGAATTGGCCTCGCGAACAATATGGAGCAGAAGCTGGGCATGGGCGCGCGCTCCGCTGGCAAAAAGGAACTCGCTAGCTGCTAGGCTGCAGTCGCTGCGCATCTCGCGTGCGAGTGGGGTTTCTCCGGGTACGAAGCTAGTTTGGGCTCGCGAGTAATCTTGAGCTGAAACTTGGGCACACATCTGCTCGCTGGCGAGGTTGTATTAGCGGGCCGCGAGCTCAAGGTCGCTGGGCTCGAGTGCCATTGCGTGCGCGAATGTCAATTGGCCGGGCGCGAATTCAGGTTCGCGGGCGAGTGTCTGACCCATGGCTTCCTCTAGCACAATGTTCTATACTTAGTCATATTTTATAGAAATTTCACTCTAACCTTACACTAACACTCTCAAAAACGATTCTCGCTCGATTTCACTCGTTCTTTTANGCTTGGCTCTAACAAGTGGGCACGAGCACTCTTTTTTTTATATGGAGAAAGAAAAGAAAAATGCAACAAGGAAAAAGGAAGGAAAAATGGAAAAAAGGAAAAAGAAAAGAATAAAGGAAAAAACGTAGGTTGCCTCGCACGAACCGCTCAGTTTAAAGTCGCGAGCTCGACTTTCCCGTCAATTCATAGTCAACCGGGCCAGTTTGACAAGCTCCTCCAACCTCATTCTCGAGCTCGTCAAAGAAAACATTTGCACATTTACTTCTCGGGGGCACCGGGAATTTCCTCATGAAATCATCACCCCCTTCAAATTGCACATCACGACTCTTAGGCTTCTTTTTCAACCCTTTCTTGCCCGGTTTCGAACCGTTAACATTTACAACATCATTTTTCTTACTCCCATCGTCAAGTGTCAATCCAACTTCAACATTCTCATTCATCCCCGACTCAACTACCTTCTTCTTCTCAACAACACGATTGCAATTAGCAAAATTGGAAGGAGAGTCAGGATGTACCACTTTGTCGATGTCGTCCATAAACGAGCATTGGCCAACATTGGGTTCAGCTTCTCGGGCATTGTTCATCGTGAAGGTGACCGTCTCTCCATGAGCCGAAAGAATGACTCGTCCATCCTTGACATCGATAAGTGTGTTGGTCGTCGCCATGAAAGGTCGCCCAACCAAGATGGTATGATCCTTCCCGGTATTCGGGACATCTCCCACGTCAAGGACCACGAAATCCACCAGCACAACAATGGACCCAACTTTGACCAATACATCCTTCATAATGCCCTTCGGTTCCTTCAACATACGATCCACTATTTATAGGCACATCCGTGCCGGTTTGAGCCTTGCAATCCCAATTGCTTATAAATCGAATATGGCATAAGATTGATGCCGACCCCTAAATCAAGCATCTCGGTCGTCGCCTTAACATTCCAAAAGTGATCCTCATAACAAAATCTCCCGGATCGCACTCTTTCCGAGGTATAGTGGTAGAGGCTACCTTGGAAATCATGACTTTCTCGTTGTCCTCAAACCTCCGCTTCTTCGATGCTAGATCCTTAAAGAATTGCACATATGCCGGAACATTTTTTATAACGTTTAGTAATGGGAAATTGACATTTACCTTCGAGAGCATGTTGAAAAGATCCTTGAATTGACGCTCTTTCTTTTTGTCTTACAAACGACTCGGATAAGGGACCAGTGGCCTATAAGGTGTGGACGTCTTGTGCAAGGCCTCTCGTGCATCCATATTTGATTTCTCCTTCTCGATCCCCTCATCAACATTGACTTTCCCCTTCAGGACCTCAACTTCCTCACTCGGTTCATCATCAGCATCATTCTTCAAGGTCTCATCCACTACACTTTCCTTGGTCATCTCCACATGATTAACCGTTTTGCCACTTCTCAAGACCGTGATGTCATTGACATGCTCGGGTTGGCTCGGGAGTTTGTCCTTCATCTTGCTCCTTTGAATTTCACCAATCTATGTCCCGAGTTGCCCAACTTGCGTCTCGAGGCATTTAAGAGAGGCTTGAATTGAGGGCACTCCTTTCACGGTGTCGTGTAACATAGAGACAGTTGAAGCCAACGATTGGAGACATTTATCTAAGCTTTCGATTCGAGTATCCGAAGACTCACCCATTACATTCTTCTCGGGCTCCGATGGAGGTGGCATCGGTTGCCTTTGGACGAAACTTCCACGCCCTTGTGGATATACTTGAGATTCGGACCTCGGTTGGTAGCCTTGGAACTCGGGCCTCGATTGATATGGTCGGTTTTAAGGAGGTCCATAGGCTTGAGGTGGGGCATAGGCTTGTGGTAGTACCGGTTGTGGCGCGTAATTCGCCTTCGGGTCCCTCCAAGAGAAGTTAGGGTGATTCCTCTACCCGAGATTGTAGGTATTAGAGTAAGGATCATTTTGAACCTGGGAAGCATACCCTTGCACGGCATTGACATCGAAAGAGACCGTCATAAGATTTGGGTCATAAGTCGGCTTCATATACCTCGGGCACTTATGGCCTCCGTGCCCCGTTTCTCCACAACAACCACATGCTTCGGCCATCACCATTTGAGTCGACTTTGCATCCCTTAGGCGAAGGTGTTTTAGCTCCTCCTCTAATGAAGCTAACTTAGAAAGCACGACATCATTCGAAGAACCGGACAATTGTGTAGCCTCATTCATAAGAGTCCTCTTGCGAACGCTTTTCCGTTGGGAGTTTTTGCTCAACATCTCGTAGAGCTCATAGATCTCCTCCTACGTTTTGCTCCCGATATCTCCCCCGGCAACATGGTTGACCATATATTGGAGAGTTTGGTAGAGACCATCATAGAAAAATTGGTTAGCACGCCCAAGTAAAAATGATGGTGCGGGCATTGAAGTTGGTACCCCTTACATCGCTCCCAATCCTCATGAAATGTTTCTCCCTAGTTTTGGCTAAAGCTAGCCATTTGTGTTCGTAGGTCGGTGGTCTTTTGATGTGAATAATATTTGCCCATGAATTTCTCGTAGATGGCTTCCTACGTATTGAGTGAGTTCGGGAGCAATGTCATGAACCAAGTCTTGGCTTGATCATTTAATGTATATGGGAAACATCTCATTCGAAGTTGGTTTTCAGTTAGGCCTTGGAGAGAAAAGGTATTGACCGTGGAGTAGAAGTCTTGGATGAATTTAAGCGCATTCTCTTGTGCGAGGCCCTAAAACGAGGGGAGGGGGTTGAGGTGGATCGTCTTGAGGTCATAGTTTTGGGTCGCCTCGCCAAGCACAAGGCACGAGGTATTATCTCCAATGATTAGTTGGGCAAAGTACCTCATGTTCGGGGGTGGTGGTGGTAGTTGTTCTCCTTGGTTCGCTATCGGTTCGGGTTCGGGTTGTGATTCGTCTATGTTAAGCTCAACGTAGAGATCGATCGGTGGTGTCTCCTCTCGGGGTACACGTCTTCGCCTACCCTGCATAGACACAAAAAACAACTATACCCGTGAACACACCAATGGGAAACAAGATCAAAGCACAGTCAACAAACACAATCTATCTAAGAAAGCAAGAGAAATCAAGAGAAATATGGAAATTTATCAAAGGATCACACAAATCAAGAAAAACACATAAAAACGAGACAACCAAATAGCAAACTAGGCGTCCTACTTGCCTTCCTCGGCAACGGCACCATTTGTTTTGTAGTATTTTGGGGATTGTTGATAACCGAGTATCCAACTCGAGTCGTTCTTAAAGGAAAACGGTTCGGAGCTTTGTCTACTACTCAATTATCTAAATCGCACAAAACGAGAAAATAAAAGCTAAACATACTAATCAATGGGATTGGTGATGACTTAATACTAATTGAACTAGGAATTGAAAGCAATAAGCAAACGAGAGAATATGGAAATTAAACTACCGGAGTCTCTATGTCATCGACACAAAACAAAAATAACAAAGAGAAATATGCAAACCCTAAGCACTAGGTAATTAACCCTAACCTTGTAATCCCAAAGTGATTAAGCTCTAAATAGAGTCTCAACCCTTAATTTAGATAGACAAGCAATTAATCCCTACAATCACTTAAGCAAGCGATAAAAATAATCAAGTCTTAACTCCCCTATCCATCATCAAGCAAACACTCACATGCACCTTGATAAGCATCATAAGTAAAGACGAGGCAAAAATCGAAAAAATGAGCTTTAAAAGTAAATACTCAAGCTTTTATTGCGTGCTAGATGAAAAATCAGATTCAAAAGTTCGGAACTTGAACAAAGACGAAAATGAGAAAAGTCGCCGGAAAATGATGTCATAGAACTCTAAGAAAGAAAATAGAGAGAAAAATAAAAAGAAATTAGTAATTCCTACAGTGGAAAAGTGACAAATGAAATCTAAATGGTCCAAATACAAAAGACCAAATTGTATTTGTAGTGCAATCTAAGAGCACACACTAGATGCACACACATTTACTAATTATGTAGCTCGCAGGTCTCTAAATCTTGTTAGCGGCGAGTTTGTTCATGAAAAACCACTGAAAATGGACGTTCGCAGGCCGCTAAAAGATGTTCGTTGCGAGTTCGTGACTTGGCAGCCCTAGGATTGTGCTTGGCACGGTGCCAATACAGGTTCGCAGCGAGTTCTGGTTCCGCAGCGAGTGCTGCCTGGGGTCTGCCGCACGCTGGTGTTTCGCAGAGCACGAAGAAAGTTCCGCAGAGAGTGTGCGCGGGCTTGTGTGGAGCGCGCCTGTTCGCGGGGCGCCAGTTGCCTTTCGCTACGAGTGCTACCGGGCTAAGCTATCGCGCACACGCCGTCTCGCGGAGCGCCAAACGAAACTCACGGTGAGTCCGTGCCAAGGCTGGGGCGTGGTGCAGGTGTTCTCGCACATCGCGAATGTGTGTTGGCTACGAGTGCGGGTAATGGTACCGTCCTAGGCGCGACTCGCGGCTCGCTCAAGTGGCTCGGGTGGCTCGATACTGGTTCTGGTGGCTCGGGAGTAGCTCTAAAATGGCACGAACGACACGTATCCCCAGAATTGCAGATTGGACCTAAACAACACACCAAAATACAACATGACAACATGGACCGGTTGACACAAAGTCGAACCTAGAAATGACTCGACTAATGCATATAAAACACAAGAAAACACCACAAAAACATAATAAACAACTCCCCCACACTTAACTAGTAGTTCGAAAAGAAAGATTGAAAAGTTCAAAATTAATGATCATGCAAAATGAGACTCTCGTTTTCATCTAGTTATCCATAAAATAAAACTCTAATCCGAAAACANCGTCTTTTGGCGCTGAAGGTATTGGAGGATTGACACCGGGTGATCCCGATCCCTTCTTGATTGCCATTCGGGGTGGAAGTCTGAAGACTCCATTGGCGTTGGGGGAGTGGGCTTGTAGTGTTGTGTTGTGGGGGTTCATGTTTTTTGTTTTTCTAGTGCTTTTGGTTTTCGTGTTTTTGTGATTTTTCTCCCATTAGGGAGTTTTATTCTCCAGTTGTGGAGTTTGTTAGTTTTTTCTATTATTAGTGGGTGCACTTGTTCGAGTGTAGGTTCTAGGCGATCCTCTAGATCTGTCCTCCCACTAGATTCTGCTCTTGAGATGTCTTATCGACTTTTTGGTTGTTTTCTAGTTGTATTAATGTGTTTTTCTTCTATAAAGTTTATATGGTTCCTGTAAGAATTGGAGGTGAAACGGGTGCGGTCCAACGCAAATAAAGGGCACCATGACAGAGAAAGCCAGATTAAGCTCAAGTGAGTTTCTATCCCAAAATCAATTGGTGAAAGGAGGAGTAGCCAACTAGACTTATAAGTTAGGTCTATTTTCGATGTATAAACAATGTGGGACAACTCATAAGTGATATTCTAACAGTTCTGCCAAAAAAAATAAAAATAAAAAAGTCTTACGATTTAAAGGCTTGATATTGACTGAAATTTCCTAGATCCAGAATGTTTGACTGTCAAAATTAAATGCCTTTCTGGTGGAATATTCACATGAAATTTTAAGGGCAAATCACCTCGATGACATCTAGCAGGTGACGTAAAAAAAAATTCGATATGAGCACTTTGGCCGACGGCCGAGGTAGCGGTCGGCGGAGGTGAAGGAGGTAGCAGGAAATTTTTTCGGAATTTTTCGGTCAGAACTCTGTTTTCCACGGTCGATTTTTTACTTTTTGAACAGTTCCCACAGACGGCGCCAATACTAGCGAAATGGACTTCACCTGGCTCCTTCAACTCGGAAGTCCTCTGTACCTACACGAACTCAACGCCAAGAGGGGTCCCGGCTCCACCCTCCGATGCCTAAGTCAACACTAGCCAGAGATAAAGAGTGCAATATGAGAGTATAGTAATGAATGTAAGACAATGAGTTTTTGGGATACCTTAACCTCTTTTAGAGGGGAAGTGTACCTTATTGTTCAAGTTAGGCTTGGTCAATACCATTATGCCATGTGTCGTAGCCCATGTGTAGACTTATTCTCTAATAATAGTGAGTATCTCGTGCGATACATGGCGAGCTCTTAAAATCTTTGTTTAAAACTATATACAATATATTAGCTTGCTAACTATTTATATTAATAAATAATATTTTAACATCTATATTTATTTTTTGATATAGAAAAAATAATAATTGTAATTATTTTTGTTCATCATAATACTCACCTATTATGTAAAAAATATTAATTGTTGTATATTGTCATTACTATTA
>BKCP01004283.1:469957-498427 GCA_008636005.1 Striga asiatica
AAAAAAATAGTAACTTTTTTCAATAAATTTTATAAAAATTAGTCAAATGTGCTTATATTCATATAAATCAGAAAAAAAAATTAAATCTTAGATATATAAAAAGAACATCGTTGAAATAACTTGAATCCGCAAGGGTAATTCTATACTCATTATCAATTACTTTAAATTTTTTGTTTATATTAAAAATTAATATTATAGTTACTCATTTATATTTAGATGGTATTTTTTTTTTATTAAGAAGCAAGGACAATCTCTATCAATCAATAAGAGTCAAGGACAAACAATATAAAGAAGTGTTTCCTATGCTATGACATGATCAATAAGAGTCAAAGACAGTCTCTGTCGCACGTCGGCTTACTACTGAAGAGCTCTGCATTTAGTCATGAGCAATTATACGTGACGCTTTTTAGTGTTACGAGTCAGTGGGGTTTGAAGATTTTGATTTGAGCTGAGGGAGATTTTGACGATAGAAAAACCACAACGTTGTTTTATAAAGAAGTGTTTAAGAATATTTATATTTTTTTTCTTAATTTTTTTCAATGAATTTGTTATGATTTTTACTATTGTTTATAATTTTTATTATTTTTTCATGTATCATATAGTTTTCCGTGCAAATGCACGGGACAAAAACTAGTTACTCTAGATATTACTTCTTATCCATTAAAACTGGTATAGTAGGACATTTCATATCAATGTGTTTTAATAATTTGTGAGTGGAGTTCATTTATGACACGAGTGAGAGAAAGAAAGAATTTTTGAGTAATGCCTGAAAGAAGCTATTTTGAAAAGGTTTTTGAAGCTTTAAAATTATTCTGGGAAACTGAGTGTTTTCTAAAAGATAAATAACCGGGCGTTACATCTGGCCTCGTACACAACAATATACCAACAATGTTGGTCTCCACATACATTGTCTTGGTTCACGGCCTGATCCTTGACAAGTTAAAGCAGACTGAGATTGGCCCATTTAGAGCATGTTTGTTTACAAGAATTTTCAAAAAATTTTCTAACATTTTAACTCAACCACTTTTTTTAACTCAACTTTAACTCAATCCTACTATCATCAATATTATCAATCATTCATATACACAACATCAACCTTAATTCACTATTCATCCACTCACATTATTTTAACTAACTATCACTTCAAATTATCTCTCTCCTACTTTACATCAAATCAATTTTAATTATTTTATTTGAAATATTATTTTAATATACCCACTAACACCTAACCATACCACCTTTTTAAAAATTAACAAAACCAAACCAAAAAATCCAAACAAAACCAAAAATTTTCATAAACAAACATGCTAACATCTCTAAAAAAGAAGACACGTGATTTTTTTATTTATCATGCCGGACCTAAAAGAATATTAATTATTGTTCGACAAAATATTCTAGTTGATGTACAATTAACGATCACGGCATACAGACAATTGGTGGAAAATTAAATAAATAAAATCACTTGAAAATTAATAAATCACCAATAGGTGCTTGCATGGTCTGATTCGACTAGCTAGTTAATGGCACTACAGACCCTCCTTATAATTCCATTAGGCTGTCCTGCTGGAATCTCACCCATCTTGATCATAGCACTTGCAAAATCTGAGGCAAAAAGTCTAGGGTTGTTACTGTACTGTGATACGATTGTGGCTGTTGATCCTCCGTTAAAAAGGACTTGGTCCGACTGAAGGAGGCCTTTTCTTTGCACCAAATTCTTGAAATAGTTGTTATCGAACGAATTTGGCGTCACCAGATCAAGTGGGGCCAAATTCGAATCCCCGCCCGTTTGAGGGCACCGACGCCTTCGCGTGCTTGCAAATCCGGCATCAATGTCAGTTCCATTGCTATTAATTCTGGCCCTGAACAAAAAGCATTGTGCTTGTCCTATTGTATGTGCTCCTGCAATTAATATATAATATCCCAAACATATTTGACCATTAAAAATACACGTCAAACACTATATATACGGTATTATTAATATAATCGTTTGCGAAGACGTACCAAAAAGGGCAACCATGTCTCTTGTGTTAAGTCCTTTGGTGTCGAAAGCAGAAATGAGGTTGTTGAGAGTGGCAAAGGGACTCGGAAGGTCTGTGTTCGCTTGATCACGATTGGCAGTGGTTGAGTCCCTTCTTCCTAGTCTCACATTCCATGATGGGCCACCAACCTATGGTTTAAAATCACCAAAAAAGAAAAAAAATGAACAATTAAACGGGGACGGCTACAGTCCCGTCACTGTATGATTCTGTTCTTTCAATATTGATCATTGGATCTTTTAATTTGATAGGGACCCTTAGATATAGTTAACAAATGCTGATATGTCAATTTTTTTATTGGAAGTTTATTTGGCGGAATGGTTCTGTTACAGGACCTTAGCATTTTCCCAATTAAACAGATCATATATTGATAAACACTAGTACTTCATGCATGGACAACAATATAATGTGTTTATAATGTGTTCGACTTATAACTTGATAAATTTAAATTTGAAATTGAAACGCGTACGTAGTTAGGCAAAGTAACAGTGCATGCTACGTTAAATGTATACATTTGGTGATTGAGATGGCGACTTACGTAAGCTGAGGCATCACGAGCTGCTAGCGTTAATATATCGGCACACGAAACAACTCCGGGACAAACTCGCTCGACCTCACGTTTGGCGGCCTCAATCACATCATAGCCTCTTAATGAATTGACATTAGGGAAAGCAGTCTTTTCACTTTGGATTGAAGGCGTCTCGTCTAGCAATATCGAAGCATCACAACCCTGGACAAAGCAATCATGAAAATGGAGACGAATAATCGAGGCCGCCATTCGCCTCTCACGAGCTATTGCTCCGCGGATTGAATTTCGGATTATGGTAGTTGCATTAGGGCATGTGGACTCGTAGAATGTTGAGGATAACTGTGCTTCACATTGTATGTTAAATAATAACCACAGAGAGATAACTGAAAAGATATAGGTGATGGAATTGGGTCTATTCATCATAATCCTTAAACGTCTATTTTAGGTGTTGACAACAAAAAGAAAAATTGAATTAGTTAGTTTCAAGAGAGAAGCTGATATACTGCTTTGTACGTGAAGTTTGATTGAGAAGGTGTTCAGGTGGTGAATGTATATATATATATATATATAGGTGGGCAACAAAATGGACCAACTCAAAAATTATAACGCGGGTTTACCAGCTACACCGCGTTTCGTGGTATACCCAAGAACTGAAATAAATTTGTAGTATATATATACTCAGTGCTTTGTAATTTAAATCTTGAAATTCAACTATATCACCATGTTGGGTTTGGACTTTATAATTCTAGATTTTAGTATCTGCCATACGTTATTATATGTAAAATGTCAAGTTCTCTAACATGGTGATTCAGTCAAACAATGGATGTAGGTAGTTTATGTGAAGCTGTTTAGGAAGGTGACAAGGAGACAGCTAATAATGAATGTAAAAGACAAGTTTAATTTCAATAAAATGACGCACTTACATGCAAAAGTATTTTCTACTATGGAAATGCGAGGTGTCGTGTGGCTTGGTATGAAACCAGTGGCTTATAAGATACTGATTCAAATATCTAACTAGTGTAATTTAATATTTCCTCACCTACTGTGGTAGAACCACTACGCATCCGACACATGGATTAGAAGTGGTCACGGACGATCCGACCCAGTCAAGCCCGTTGATCATGGGTTTGAGCCCGGCTCGAATTTTAATTGGGCCGAGTTAGGGTTATTTGTTTTTTTTACTATGGCCCAACGGGCCGGGCCGGATTCTGACCGGGTGAGAAATCAACAAATTTTGTATTGTTTTTTAATTTTTTTTTTATTTGTCTAGGGTCCCAGACTTGGGTTAGGCCGACCCACTAGACTCGGAACAAGACTAGGTCCGTGTGTTTTTGGGTCCCTGTTTTCAAGCCTTGCGGCCCGACTAGGTCAGCCTAGGCCGATTTTGGTCTTACATAGGTAAGTAAGACTAAGATGTATAAACGGCACGGACCTAGACTTATCTAAGATGTCCGCCTAACGCCTAGAGCGTCTAGTCTTACATAGGTAAGTAAGACTAAGATGTACTAAGATTTATAAATGAAATGAAAAAGCAAAATTTCAAACATTTGAAAAGGAATAAGACTAATAAATAATATATAATGAGATAATATATAATGAGTAATGAAGAATAAATAAAACTATAAAGTTGTATTTCCACAAAACATATAATAAACATGTTGAGAATTTAGATCTTATCACAGGTCTATGAATTTATTAAGATGTAACATGTTTAATTTAGTTGTTCCATAACATCAAAAAAGTTGAGTTTTTGAAGAAATAGAAAAAGGGAAATGAAGGTCCAAACATAATCTTCTTGGCTAAGTGATACAACATAAAACTTCATAATCCTAAAATTCTAATATATACTAAAGCTCAGATATAATCACCAATTATGAACGGACAACTCACCAGCTTCTAAAATAAATAAAAAATTAAGATTTATGAAAATAATATTTGCCATACACAAATAACAATATCAATTGTCGATAATCTTCTTGGGTTCAAGTAATAATGGTGTTTAATAAAAAAAAATAAAAATAAATTATAGCCATCGAATCGGATGATCCAAAACAACCAAAAAAAAAATAAAAATCTTACACTCATTAAGGGTAATTTGGACATTACAACTACACATCCAACTAACACGTTGATCAGTGGGTCCCATGCCACCTCCCCACCCATACAACACATGCCACGTCACACTCATCTAACACACACCACACACGCGCACACACACATATAAAAAACATGCACATACACATAAAACAAACACACACACACACACACACACACACACACACACTCGTCCACACACACACGCGCACACAGCTCAGGCTCTCTGACTGCCAGCTTGCCTCTGCCGTTCGTCACATCGCCATCGCTGGTTCTGCCTGACGCAGCCTCCGTCTGTCACTGTAGACGCCGCCGTCGTACGTCCTCCATAAAACCGCCGTCTGCCGCCATCCAAGTCCCGGCACAGACAGTCCGTCACCCGCCGACTACCGTCGACACATGTTTGACCGACAACTTAGATGCAGCCAAAACGACCGCCATGTTCAACCTCGCTGCAGTCTCGCCGTCTACGACATCCTTCACCGGGAAGCTCCGTCGCACACCAGCCACGGCCCGCAGACGACTCTGTTGTCCTTTATCAACCTCGCCGATTAAGGTACATCGGTCGCCGGCACCGAAAAACAGAGGTCCAAGTTCGGCCGCCATTAATGGTGGGTTTAAAAAAAAATCTCCTCGTCGGCCCTGATGCCACGACGGGAGTGTATACATGGAGGACGGCAACAACGCCGCAGTATGCATCGACACCAACAACGCCGTCGTATGCATCGACACCGGACATCGCCCGCCGGAGGGGCTGCCGGAGCGGACAAGTGGTAGGGTAGATGACACATTTTGGGATTAGGGTCTTTTTTTAAAATTATATATTTTAAAAGGACTTTATTGCAATTTAATGAATTTTGATTAATTCAATTTGATTCATGTGCCAAATCTTCAACTTATAGAAAGTTTAATAGATGCATATTAATTGTAAATAAAATACACAATATATGGTATTTAATCACAAAAAATATAAATACAATGTGATAACACAATAGTTTTATACGAAATGCACATCAATGATTGATAGATATATAGCACAATAGCGACCAAAATTCACCGAACTAATTTTTCGGTTTGATTTTTTATATGTCGGTTAAATTATTTGTTTTTAGTTTAAATTTCAATTTTCTCGATTAGATGTCCGCATTGTCTTTGAAAATAACAAAACCGACCGAACTATATAAAAAATTACAATTTTTTATATTCTTTTATATATATTATGATATAGGATATTATACTAGACCGGGTTTAATAGATAAAAAAGGAATATATTGAAGAATAAGCCTACACATGGCCAGGACACGTGGCATGATGCTATTGGACAAGCCCAACTTGGGCCATAAGGTACACTCCTCCTATAAAAGGGGGCTAAGGTATCTCATTCTCTCACTCTCTCTACATTCATAATTATACTTTTGGGATTTGGAGTGGTACTTACTTGAGCGTCGGAGGCCCGACGCTGGGACCCCTCCCGGCGTTGGGTTCTTGCAGGTCCGGTGGCAGTTCGAGTTGAAGGAGCCCAGGTGAAATCTAATTCACTTCATTGGCGCCATCTGTGGGACCTGTTAAAAAAGCCAAACGGAGTTCCGACCGAAAATTTGAGAAATCTTCTAGCATGCTCCTTCTTCTCCACCGGCCGCCGCCACCGCCGCCGGCTGCCAGAAAACGTGCTCCGATCGGAAAATTCTTTACGTCATTGGATATATCTCTTCGAGGTGGATCTCCCCTTAAAATTTCATGCGAAAATTCCTCCGGGAAGGTTGTCAATTTTTGCGGTCAAAGTTTCCAGATCTAGCAAAATATTAGTCAAAATCGGACATTCAAATGCGTTTTCTCGACGATCCGTGAGGGCTATGGAAATCCGAGGGTACCACCGGAATCCCCTCGACGAGGCGAATCTACAGAGCCTGACCTTCGCCAGACGCTGAAGCTGGAAGCCGTCGGCCGCCGCTGCCTCCGCACCAGCCACCGCAAAAAATTCTTCGATCGGGAAAATCTCTACATCACCGTGAATCTCTTCTCATGCTCGTCTCGCCCTTAAATTTTCAAGAAAAAATTTCCCCTTAAATTTTCAAGCAAAAATTTCTTTGGGAGGTTGGTCAATTTTGCGGTCAAAGTTTTGTAGATCTAGAGAAAATTTTGGTCAACCGGTCATCTTCCTCGATTTTCCGACGATGTCCGACGACTTACTTGAAACTGGCAGCACCACCGTAATCTTCTCTCCGAGTCGCATCCTCGGTCGATGTTCTTCGCCGGAGCCGGAGACGTCTTCCGGCGACCTCTGCCCGGCGAGCCATCGCCGCCATGCTCGCAGATCCGCCTAGCGCAGAGCTCTATGCAGCCCAGCCCATCTCCACACCTCAGCTCAGTGCACGGTCCAACGGGAGGGAGCCCAGATGATGGCCCGCGTCCGTGGAATCTGCATCTATGAAAGGCCCAACCCGCGGCCCATCTTCAAGCCCAGTGGAGAGATCCACATCGAGCAGCCCAGCAGTGAAGGAAGGAAAATCGCGGGCCGCGCCCAGCCCGCTTTACTTACAGGTGACGGCCCGCGCGAGCCTGCTTCTCTCACCGACCCCAACCCGCGTGTGGCCCTGTCTGCAGCCCGCGCGCCTTACCGTCCTTGGCCTCCGAAGACTAAATCTGGCAGGCGAGCGGCCCAAGCTCTCCAAGCGCCCTGCCCGACCCATTGTGCAGCCCAGTGAGCTGTTTTGGTGGCCTAGCGAGCAAATACCGTCCAACAGTGGCCTAGACTGGCCTAGTTTGGTCCAACAGTCACGTTTCATGCCCAAGACTAATTTGGGAGGATTTGACGCGGACGGTAAGGTAATTTGAGATATTATTTTCACGACGGAGGTATGTGACTAACTAATATTTTGAGACTTGAGGATTTAAATTGATGAAAATAGAAGATATTATGTGATATATTTGTGGAGAATATATGATATATTCGTGGAAACTATTCGATATATTCGTGGAGGCTATTTGACTTATCTGAGAAGCATTATTTGGTTTATTGAGGGGTATTATTTGACTTGTTTGTGGAATTATTCGACTTGTTCGAGGAGAATTATTCGATTGCTCGAGATATTATTTGATTTATTCGTGGTGATATTTGATTTGTTCGAGAGGAATTATTTGATTCGTTCGAGGAATTATCTTATTTATTCGTGGAGATATTATTGGGTATGATCGTGGAGGTATTTGATTTGTTCATGATGATATTTGATTTGATTGTGGAATTATTTGATTTTGCTCGTGGAGATATTGTTTGACTTATTTGTGGTGATATTATTTGATTTAATCGCGGAGAGCTTATTTGATTGAAAATAAATGCGAATCGTAATTTGGAATTGGGGACATTTTGTGGTGGTGCTTACCGTGTGTTTGGTGCATTCATCTTTGGGCTTGAGAAATGGATTAACATTATATGATTTGATATCTTGATATATTCGGAACTTCTTATTTGGATTTTCACGTGAAAATGTGGAATTTTGTTCGAATTGGTTATTCATAATTTTTAAGCATGTCATTGCTCGAGTATGTCTTAAATCGAGGAGATGGTGATTATTGTATTTGATCTCTTGTTTTTCTTGCGTGGAAAATTGCAAAATGGATGATGTGAATATAATATGGATAATGATATCTTTTTGAATTCTTGTCAAGGAAACAACGAAATAACCTGAGTCTCGACAAGCTATGGCGGACGAATTGTGGAGCTTCGAGGACACAATGAGCGAGCACGAAGCCATCCAAGCAGGGTGATAAGGAGGGACAAGTCTGGATGGTGCCGATCGCAGGTGGCAATTTCAGAGATAGAAATCATTCTCTTTTGGAGAGGTAGGATAATTGGGAGTGACATTCTCGACCTTCAGGTATAAAATTAATCTCAACTCTTGTCGATGGTCAAGATCGACTGACACTATTTTGTGACATATGGAGTCTCTTAGCATTTTTTTTGGGAAAAATGTTCATTGTTTGAATATTCTGGGTGAAATGTTGCTGATATTATGGTGTATATGGATATGTTTAGCATTATTATTCAGGTGACTAACAAAATGCAGAAAATAAGGTATACGTGGAGTCTCGAACAAAACTCTGGCATGACTAAGGCCTTCGGGCTGGCCAGTCTTGAGTCGTCATGATTAAGGAGTATGGTATTGGGAGTAACTCATTTGAATTTTTGTTTGGTGCATTCGTTTAAGGATTGATTGTAACTGCAGAGTATGGTTTGTTGTAATTGTTTGTTGGATTCATGGCTTTATGAAATTCTGGTCGACTGTGCATTTGAGTGGGTGTTTATGCGATTTCATATCGTGGTAGAGACTTACATGTAGATTGAGGTGTGGTATAAACGAATGTGGACCAATGTGATTGCTTTGATTTATTCGTCTTTTATTATTATTGCCATCGGGATTGCAAATTGGATGATGTGGATAAAATACAACTAATGGAACTTGTTGAATGTTGCTGAGGAAAATGCACGATCAGGTGGACTGGATATTGGTTATGGTGAGGAGTGTAAAACATGAAGCAAACAACAACTCAGGTCGTCGTGTATAGACAGGAAAGGGAGGTCAAAAAAAATACTTGATCTCGTTTATTTTTATATCTTGTTTGATATAACTATGCATTTAATAGGGCTAATGAAAATGATCAATTACTATTCCGTCTTCTGGTATTTGGTGTGTTTCCTTTTCAACCTCAGTGGCAGGTCAAAGTGTTCGAGCTGTTCAGGAGTCTAAAATCCACCCCGAGTGGTTGTCTGTTCGAACGGTCCCATTGGCAGGCCAGGCAGACGTTAATTAGTGGCCCCGAGGCCGAAAACCCACCCTGAGTGGCCGTCTGTTCGAACAGTCCCATTAGCGGGCCGGGCAGACGTTAATTGATGGCACCGAGGCCGAAAACCCACCTTGAGTGGTCGTCTGTTCAAACAGTCCCATTAACGGGCCGGGCAGACGTTAATTGGTGGCCCTGAGGCTAAAAAATCCACCATGACTAAGGCCTCCGGGCTGGGTGGTCACATGTAACGACCACTCATTTGAGGGTGGACATGTGATCGAAGACAAAAATCCACAATGACTAAGGCCTTCGGGCTGGGTGGCAGCATGTAACGACCACTTCTTTGAGGGTGGACATGTGTTCGAAGACAAAAATCCACCAAGACTAAGGCCTCCGGGCTGGGTGGTCACATGTAACGACCACTCCTTTGAGGGTGGACATGTGTCCGAAGACAAAAATCCACCATAACTAAGGCCTCCGGGCTGGTTGGTCGCATGTAACGACCACTCCTTTGAGGGTGGACATGTGTTCGAAGACAAAAATCCACCATGACTAAGGCCTCTGGGCTGGGTGGTTGCATGTAACGACCACTCCTTCGAGGGTGGACATGTGTTCGAAGACAAAAATCCACCATGACTAAGGCCTCTGGGCTGGGTGGCCGCATGTAACGGCCACTCCTTTGAGGGTGGACATGTGTTCGAAGACAAAATTCCAACATGATTAAGGCCTCCGGGCTGAGTGGTCGATCCTAGCATTATGTCGGTGAAGACATGGATCCTATTGAAGACCTCAGAGTGGCAGGTCGATGAAGTTCGTTACGGATAGCTCGAGCAGGTTGATGGTTTTATTTGCTTTGGGTTCGTTATATTTATGTTTTGGACCTCGATGGCAGGTCGATGGAGCTCGTTACGGATAGCTCGAGCAGGTTGATGGTTTTATTTGATTTTGGTTATGTCGAATTTATTTTTCGACCTCAGTGGCAGCTCGAGGAAGTTCATTTCGAGTAACTCAGAGAGTTTATTTGCAGACCTCGATGGTCGAGGAAGTTCATTTTAAGCAACTCAAGGAGTTTATTTGCAGATCTCGGTGGTAGGTCGATGATCTTTATTTGATTTTGGTTATGTCGAATTTATTTTTCGACCTTCGAAGCAGGTCGAGGGAGTTCATTTGGCCCAATTCGTGAAGATTATTTGAAGACCTCAGTGGCAGGTCGATGATTTTTACTTGATTATGATTTTGTAGAATTTATTTTTCGACCTCCGAGGTAGGTCGAGGGAGTTCACTCGGAGCAGTTCACGGAGTCAGGTTATTCAGGTTGATGATTTTATTTGGTTCTGTCGAATTCGGCTTTCGGCTTCAGTGTAGTGTCAGGACATTCGGTTTTCGAGAAGATAAACAACAGGGTTGAATTTCAAATTTTGAACTAAGGGGGAGATGATAGGACGAGGTGGTAGGAAAGGTTTATCTTTGAAGGAAGACAGCTCGAACATGGTGATCGAAAAACAACAAGACGTAAGTTCAAATTTTTAAATTCAAGACTTCGATTTTCGGTTTTCGACCTCATCGGTGGTCACTTGGTTTTCGACCTCATCGTCAGTCACTTGGTGTTCGACCTCATAGGCCGTCACTTGATTTTCGACCTCACCGGCGGTCACTTGGTTTTTGACCTCACCGGCGGTCACTTGATTTTCGACCTCATTGGCGGTCACTTGGTTTTCGACCTCATCAGTGGTTACTCAATTTTCGACCTTAGATTACTCAGTGTTCGACCTCAGTGGTCATTCAGTGTTCGACCTTAGTGGTCACTCGATTTTCGACCTCAGTGGTCTCTCGGTTCTCACTTTTCGACCTCAGTGGTATCTCAGTTTTCGGTTTTCTACCTCAGTGGTCTATCAGTTTTCAGTTTTCGACCTCAAAGGTCTCTCGATTTTTGGTGTTCGACCCCAGTGGCGGGTCATTCGTTCTTCAACCTCAGTGGTCATTCGGCTTTCGGTATTTGACCCTAATGGCGAGTCTCTCGGTTTTCGACCTAAGTGGTCGTTCGGCTTTTGGGGTTCGACCCCAGTTGCGGGTCATTCGGTTTTCGACCTCAGTGGTCGTTCAGCTTTCAGTGTTCGACCCCAGTGGCGGGTCTCTCGGTATTCGACCTC
The DNA here is from genome assembly GCA_008636005.1 of Striga asiatica. NCBI lineage: Eukaryota > Viridiplantae > Streptophyta > Magnoliopsida > Lamiales > Orobanchaceae > Striga > Striga asiatica. The sequence continues at coordinate 481,549 of BKCP01004283.1, forward strand.
AGAGGCAGGTCTTTCAGTATTCGACCTCAGCGGCGGGCTTTTCAGTTTTTGACCTTAGTGGTCATTCGGTGTTCATTTGGGGTCCCGATGCTCATTTGGAGGTTTGGTGACTAATTGGTGGTCGATGATTGATTCAAATTATAACCTCAGTGGCAGGTTGACGGAAACAGCCTGAAGAGAAATTTCACTTTTGGATCGAGTAATGCTTACTCGACCAGAGTGGGGGGACTAGATGATATAGGATATTATACTAGACCGGGTTTAATGGATAAAAAAGTAATGAAGAATAAGTCTACACATGGCTAGGACATGTGGCATGATGCTATTGGACAAGCCCAACTTTGGCCATAAGGTACACTTCCCCTATAAAAGGGGGCTAAGGTATCTCATTCTCTCACTCTCTCTACATTCAAAATTATACTCTTGAGATTTGGAGTGATACTGACTTGAGCGTCGGAGGCCCGACGCCGGGACCCCTCCCGGCGTTGAGTTCTTGCAGGTCCGATGGCCGTTCTAGTTGAAGGAGCCCGGGTGAAATCTTATTCACTTCATATTAGATTAGATATTTTTCAACCAATAATATGTATATTAAATAAAAATAGTAAAATACTAAACATATTTTATAACATAAACAACAATTAATTTCGATTGTTTAATTTAATTAGGTTCATTGAACAAATAACCAGATTATTTTGGTTCAATTTTAGTCTGGTTTGGGACAAATAATTAAACGTGACATGATTTGGGACAAAATATTAAACATGACAGCAATACGAGTGCACAACAGTGTTAGACGAGTTAACCATTAATGACTGACAGACTGCACAATAGTGTTAGATCAAATGCACACAAATGCATTCGATAATGCACATTAACATAACAGTGTAGAGTGTTGATGAATGTTAAATATATTTTTATCATATAAATAATTTGATAAATGCAAAATTAGTGTTAAATGATATACACGGAGTATTCTAAATTTTAAGTACACATAAAAAAATATATTGAACAATAATTTTAGACGAACTGCACATTGGTGTTTTTGGAAATGCACCGTAGCTATTTATGCATATATTATGTCTTTTCAACCACGAACACTATAAGTATTACATATAAATATTAAAATACTAAATATTTTTTTTATATTTTAAATAGTATAATCAAACATTTTGATTATTTAAGGTAATTAACCGAACGAAAAAATCGTTTATTTAAGTTCGATTTCAATATGGGTTTGTTAAACCATTCCAATATTGTGTTGCAGTTGCACAATATTGATAGACAAATTGCACACGAATGATTATCATATTGCACATTAGGGTCTGAAACAGACCGTTTCAAAATTTTAATTATATACATATGCATATTTAGTTCATTCATGATGCATATTTAGTTCATATGAAATGCATATTTAGTTCATAAAAAATGCTTACTTAGTTGATATTATTTGTGATTATTTAGTTCATAAGGATTGCATATGAAATTTATAGCAAATGCACATTTAGTTCATATTAAGTGCATAGTGCTGAATGCATATTTACTTAATGCATAATGCATAATAAGGTCAATAGGTCAATGTCGGAGTCAATGCCAAAAGTCAACGGTCAATGCCAAAAGTCAAATTTCAAGCCGGAGTCAACGGTCAATGGTCAATGGTCAAAATAATTTTTAAATAAATTAAAATAATAAAAAATAAAAAATTATTATTTAAATAAATGATTCTGTGGTTAAAAAGTTCAACTTTTCTCTCTCTAAAACATCCCAAATCGCCGAAAGCCCAAATTCTCAGCTTTCCTCGCCGGTTTTTTCGTCGCCTTCCCCAGCGGGGCTCGTCGGGCACTCGGTGTGACGCAACAGGACGACGTGGCCGCTTCAGAGAGATGCGCCGATAAGAGGGGTTCTTCTGCGCCGGGGAGATGGTGGCTCCGCTCCGAGTTCCGGTCTTCGCCGTATCTGGTGCCGGGAAGGTGTGGCGAGCTGTTTTTTTCCCCGGAATCTTCGCTTCGGCGGTCCTCCGGCGTTCTCTGGATGGTGGTTGCGGCCCCAATTTTTCCGATTTAGGGATTGGGGTGGAGATGCCGCCTCGGGCTTTTCTTCTCTCCTCAGGTCGGATGGTCTACGGGGGTGCAATCGACGTTCGCGCTGGTGTTGGTGCACTGGGTCGCTTGCGGGGGTGCACTCGAGGTCGTCGGGCGGAGGAGTCTGGCTGGAGATGTTGGTTTCGGGCTAGGTTGTTGCCATCTCGGCCCGAACCGGTGTGGACAGCTTGGAGGCCTTCAGAGGTGCGGGTTTCTGGTCCTGTGGTGTTGTTCGTTTGGACCAAGGTTGGGTCCGATGGTACCTGACCCAATTAGGCGTCCTCTTGCAGTTTCTGGATCGGGTCCTGGGCCTTGACCGCCATTGTTGTGTTTGATGAGGTTTCCTGTTGTGGGAAGGGTCGTAGTAACTGTAGTAGTAGTTTTTGGTTTTTGTAGTGTTGGTTTTTTATGTGTTTGTTTGTATCTGTGTCTGTGTTGTTTTTCTGTGTTGTTTTTGTGTTTTAGGTTTGGGCCGTTGGCCTCAGTACACCCGAGTGTCATTTTCATTACTCTGTGGGGGTCCGACACTCGGGAATTACCCTGTGGGGGTCTTGTGTTGTTGTCTTTTCTTTTTTGTTGTTTTGTGTGTTTTTTAGTGTTCTTGAGTTTACCCGTTGGGGTCGGTTCTAGGCGGTCATTGACCTGTCCTCCCACTTTTTCAGCTCTTGGCTGCTTGTATTCAGCTGTTGGCTGTTTGTAATCAGCTGGTGGCTGCTTTGTGCACATTTGTGCGGTATATATAATATCTCTATCGTTCTGGCAAAAAAAAAAATAATAAATGATTCTCACTTGCAAACAATATCTGAAACCAAAATAGGGGAATAATTCTCTCGCAAAATCCTCGGCGATAACCCTAGCCCTAAATCCGTTTAACTTCACCTCTTCAATCCAGAGTAATTGTGCCTTCCTCGACGATGGCGTGACTCCGGCTAGCGGTCGCATCTAACCGCACGGCCCATCCCTGAAATCGTGAGCCTCCGCTGTTGCTGTATGGTCTATACTAAAGTTTTGCCCTCAATCGCCGATGGGCTTGCGACTGGAAGTATGGTGTTTCTCGGTCCGGGTGGGTCTCCGATGGGTCTGTCATGGGCGGTTTCCCCTTGCAGGTGTGTCTTCTTGGGTTTGGCGGTTTGGCCTCGATCTGTTGCTTGTCCAAGATTGGGGCTTTCTGGTCTGATCCGCCTTTTCCGGTGGGACTTCCGGTCTTTGGTCGTCGAAGGCCAGCGGTGTTGTTGGGTGAACTGCATTTTCAATGGGTGGGGTGGGGTTCCGGTAGCTGCGGCGGTTTGCGTCAGGGAGAACAAAGTTAGGAACCGTACCCCTCACATCCCTCGGTTCTCTGGTGTTGGGGACAGGGGGGTCCAACACTCCCAGGCTCGGCTAGTGGTGTTAGACGAGTTAGGGTTGTGATGGTGCGGGGAGCGTGTGCCATTGTTCTCTCGATTGGAGGTGGGTCGATTCGGGGAATGGTTCGGAGCTCAGTTTCGGCTACTATATAGGCGATTGCGCAGTTTCAGTAGTGGGTTCTCGGGCTGGGACTCTTTCTTGTGTCGATTGTTCACTATTGTCGGGCCAGATCGTTTGCCAGGGAAGGGCTTTGTTTGTTTTTGTTTTGTTTGTTTTGATTAGTTTGTTGTCATTGCCGGTGTTTTGTTAGTATTTGTATTTGTGTTTTAGGTTTAGGCCGTTAGCCTCGGTTAGCCCGAGTGTGACTTTATTATCCTGTGGGGACCTTAAATTCGGGCATTACCCTGTTGGGGCCGTTGTTGTGTTTTTTGTATTTCTTGTGTTTTTGCCGAGTATTACCCTGTTGGGGCATTACCCTGTTTTAGGTTTGGGCCGTTGGCCTCGGTTAGCCCGAGTGTGACTTTATTATCTTGTGGGGACCTTAAACTCGGGCATTACCCTGTTGGGGCCGTTGTTGTGTTTTTTGTATTTCTTGTGTTTTACCGAGTATTACCCCGTTGGGGTCGGTTCTAGGCGGTCTTTTGACCTGTCCTCTTTATTTTTGCAGTTGTTGGCTGTCTGTATTCGACTGTTGGCTGTTTGTATTCAGCTGGTGGCTGCACTTTTTGCACAATTGTGCGCTTTAATATATAATACCTCTATCGTTTCGAGATAAAAAAATGATTAAATCTTAGCCACACATCTTGATACCTATCTACTGGTTAGGATTGAGTCTCACATACTCATTTTAAGAATGTGTTCTTATTTGAGCCAATCCGTATATTTTGAACCACATCATATATATATATATATATATATATATATATATATATATATATATATCTGTGTGTGTGTGTGTATGTGTAGTTCAAATGAGAACCAAGTCTTAATGTGGGAACCGTGAGAACTGCACATAAAAGACCTCCGACCGGCTAGAAATCGGCTTGATCGAGTGCTTCCTTGCCGGTTGAACGCCTTTAGACCTACAAAATCTGTCACACTGGAGGGGTTCTCCGGTGAAGAGCCTCCGATGCTTAAATGAGTATGTGTAGAAGATGAACTCCTCAAAGTATCAAGTGATATGAATGTACTGCTGAAAATACGCATCTCACTCATATATATAGTGGTGAGGTACCTGCTTCTAGAAAGCTGCCTGGGTGTGACGTTGGCTGCCCGAGCTGCCCGATATTAAGATTTCTCGGTTAGAATGTGTCAGAGACAGTTATAAGGCGCGCACCAATGATATTATGCCACGTGAGTTTTCCCACGTGAGGTTTAAATCCCCCAAGATTCTCGATCTTATCTTCGAGGGTACGACCAACTCTAGGTCGATTTGAGGTGAAGCGCTTGCTGCTTCGGGTTCGGATTTTGGTCGATTAGACGACCCTTTGTCGATACATATCGAGCTTCGACGAGGCTATCCGAGGGTTATGGGTCGACATTTTCTCCATATACTTGAATTTCCTTTAAGCTATCTTCTAGATCATAATCTCTTAATCCCAAGATGTTTGGATTCCACTCGACCAGGCGGCCTATTCGTCCAACTCAACCGGTTTACTTCCTTGGGTATAGTATCTGTTCCGCAAATTAAGTCTCGACCCGGTCTAAACCGCAGTTCGCTGATCTGAACCGCCTTGGTGCTTCCGATTACCTGCAAACACCGGGTGGGGTCCCGACGAAAAACACTACGACGCTCAAGTAAGTACAACGGTCAGCAGTTATTTGTCGAGAAAAGTATATTCGCGTGTGTATGTGTGTTGTGTAAAAGTAAGAACATGTGTCCTTTTATAGTTGGAAGTAATTGCGCCCTAAAAGACCTTTGGTATAGTAGAGAATCTTCTCCGCGTTAGCCTCTCAACATGCCATATCTCATCATATCTTTTTGAATCCTAGTCAACTCATATATGTTTTGTTAAAGGGATTCATTGACACGACATTGTCTCGTGATAAGCTTCAACTCTATTCAAGGTTACCATGTTGCTTCCAATTAATACCCGCTGGAGAGCCAATAGATCGGCTAGCCCTGGGCCAATAATTCCTGTCATCCTTCTTAGCCGAGCTCCCAAAGCATACACCCGAATTACCCCTCGGGAATATATACTTTGTATCTACTCGGCCTTTTATAGGCCGAGCTTCCCAAGGGCATTTGTCCGGCAGTACTGTCGAGCTTACCATAACCCGACTACAAGCTCTGCATCTACGTCCACACTTCTGAACCGTGAGTTCCTGCCAAGCTTAATCCCAACTTGGCTTTGTTACATGCCTCTACGAGCCACATAATTCTATGTTACATCAATATCCCATATCATGGTGCAATCTAATTAATGGCACGACTTTCTATATAAATAAAGTGGTATCAATTTTGAAAATTAATTTGTGATAACCATCGCAATAAAAGTTCGATTTTTCACATTAATTACGAATCACTGCAATTTCTTATTCTTTTAGTAATCAGCCGTACAACATGTCTTCAAAAAACATCTATTAAATATATTTCATTTTTAAAAAATCTTGTTTGAATATTCACAATAAAATTTTAAAAAAAAAAATTTACTAGTATTCGATCATGTGCACATGCACAATGTTTAAATTATTATAAGTTATGTGTATGTGTATAATAATAAAATTATAAGTTAAATAATAGTATCGCATTTTAAAAAATTTGTCATTAATGAAAAATAACTATCCATTTCATTTTAGGCAATAAATATAGTGATGAAGTTGAATAATTTTATGATGTTTATTTTCTAATTCAACCAATATAGTGTACAATCTTGGAGGAAGAATTTAAATTTGACGGAGTTGGTGTAAATATCTCTATTACAAAAGATGTTTTTTTAAATATATTTTGGATTGTATCTATATCATATCAATAATTAATACTTCTTTTACATGTGAATAATCAACATATAAATTAAATAAATATTTTTAACCATTCAAATCTAATTGTCTAAACATTATATCGTCATCATGAAACACTTACAAACCCCAAATATACAAAAATAGAAAATGATAATCCCATGCAACCGTTACAAACCCAAAATATAGTAAAAAAATAGGTCGATAATTGTATAAAATAACTTAAAAGAAAAATAAAATAAATAAAATATGTTGTAACGGTTTTTGAAGAGAGTCATAAAGATTTTTATTAAATGAACTATATTTTTATTGGCTGAATAAAATTTAATGAAGCTTTCCAACAATTATATATATATTGATATTGACTGATATTGATTATGATAGTTTTTACAATGTTACAATTGAATTTTATATATTAACATTAATTACAAATCACATTGATATCTTATTCATTCGGTAAACAACCATATACCAAAATATTTTTATTGTATCTTCAAAATATCATTTAATCAATTAAATTAATTTAGAATCATTTGATTTATCAATTTCCAGTTTTCAAAAATTGTAAAGCCAATTTTCAAAAATATCAAAAGAAACTTAGCTATTTATCTTTAATAACAAGTCAATCTTTATCCTTAATAACAAATCATATCTTCTCCTGTTTTGTTGGGTATCTAGTCATATGTAGACCGAAATATGCACGAGAACATTGCAAAATATAAGTACAAAATAGATTTAGAAATTAATTGCAAAAAGCTTATTGATATAATTAACCCAATACTATAATAGAATTGATATCTCAATATTAATAACATATCCCTACGATTTTCTATCCATTTCGTAACAAGCCATACCCTAAAATAATTTATTCCAGGAGTTCAAAAATATCATTTGGTTTTATCAATAACTGCACCAAAACAACTTTATAAAAGTCCAAATTGCAATTCACAATATTACAACAAATCCCATATTAATTAATATATTAGAAAGAATAATTAAATTATGTATAATAATATAAATTATAACAAAAATAAAATAATATTGATGTAACTTAGAATTACAATTTTATTTTTTTAACTTCAAAATAATGTATGTTGACTGTTGTATATTCAGTCGTTGACTGCTGTGTATTCGCACATTTGTGCATTTTGATTTATAATATAATCTATCGTTTTGGGAAAAAAAAAACTTCAAAATAATGTATGTTATGATTTATTTCAATTAAGTGTTGGTTATAATATTCTCAACTTTAGCCTAACTAGCTTATTTAGAAATGGAAATAATATATTGTAACGAGATGTGAGTAAGAGAACATAGATGAAGAGAAGTATCATGTGAGTATTATTTATTGGTAATATTTAAATATGTTAAATTATTTTTATTCTTAATTATAAACAGGACCTAAAATGGACAACTATTTTATAACAAGTGAAATAAACATATAAATCATATATTAAATTATTATAGATCATAAAATAAAAAATAATTATTAATATTCAAAACTATTTTTATACTAATCAATATTCCTTCATTATTTTAACATATACAATTATATTTATTGCTCCGTGGATCGCACAAGCTACATACTAGTAAAAACATCTCCAACGCTCAAATGTTGTTGTGGTAAATTACATTCCACCTCAACATATTTAGCAATGTCACAGTTTTCATACTCAAATGCACAATGTGATCACAAATGTTGTGATGATATGGAGATAAATGATGTTTACAATGTTCATCCACATTCTTCTCCACACTCTAGTTAGCCAATAAAGAGAAGAGATGATTATTCTTACCAATTATAAATTATTTTATTATTTAATTAATTTCTTACCGCATATTATAAAATTTTAAGATTTGGTAAGTAGATAATATTTTAGTTAGACTACATTGTGCATTGGAGATAATTTTTTAATTTCATAATTGTAAACTTAACATTTTTCCTACATGGTTCACAATTCATTTAATTTATTGACATTTTTGTCAAAATTTATTCTATAACACTGCAATTAATTTGTTGGAGCATTGGAGATGCTCTAACAACAAAAGAGGATAAAAAGGGTTTATATATATGGTATGTTTTGATTTTCCGTGAGTATTATTATAGTATCATTCTGCAACTAACGTAGATAATTCGTGGAGGAGAATATCCAAACATGAACGGAACCGATATGGTAGAGGAAAAGGTATATTCTCAGGAAAGGTATATGCTCCGAACAAAAAGTTTCTTTCAAAGATNAAAAAAAAAGAAAAAAAAAATGGGAACTGATAAAATTTTCAGTTTCTCTTTATAAATTATAGTATGAAATATTTCTTCTAAAATACGCTGGACTTAAATTAAAAATTCATATTTGAATAAAATTTTATATGTAATATTCAGTTTTTACATATTGTGTTTTGGATAAATTGGTTTATTATGATTTAATTCCAACTAGATGCATGTATAGGGACATTCTTATAAATAATTGCGAAATAATATAATTCTCTCTCTGAGAGCGGCTCTATTCTCTCTCTGAGAGCGTCAATTTTTTTTGATCTTAAAACGTGATTCCCGATTGTTTTCTCCTTGTTGATTCTTGTGTGTGTTCTGCTATTCTATGTGATTGTTCTCATATTGTAATCTTTTAAGATACGCCCAAATTTGGGTCTATCGCAATTAGGGTTCTAGAAATATGGCGGAGATAGATGATGAACTTGTTGGTCGATTAAAGGAATTCTCGCTTTCAGCCTCGGAAGCTACGGGTTTTCACATAGCCCAGGAAGATATACGGCTCAGTGATGATGAATGCCAGCGAAGTCTTTTTGGCAAGATCATCGGTGATCGGCCTGCTAGCTGGATTGGTATAAAAAGAACCATGACGCAAATTTGGAAGCTCCGACATCCAATGGAAGTCAAAGAACTCAGTCCCAATAACTTCCAATTCATGTTGCAAAATAGAGATGATATGAAAAAAGTGGCCAGTGTAACCAACTGGAGCTTCGAAAATCAGTATCTTATACTGAAAGAATGGTCTACCAATATTAACAGTAAGCATCCTAGTTTCCAAAAGCTCAATTTATGGGTTCAGGTACAAAATATTCCCCTCAACTGGCTTAGCACTGATGTGGGACGCAAGATTGGAAAAGCCTTCAGAAATCTTAAGAATGTGGTTATTGCTACCACATGTAATCATGGTGGAAAACTTCTTAGATTTCTGGTCACCTTGAATGTAGATGAACCTTTGCCCAGAGTTGCTAAAATTAGATTAGGTAACCAGATTGTAGATGCTTGCTTCAAGTATGAAAAACTTATAAACCTATGTCACTACTGTGGTAAGATAGGTCATCTAGACAGAGGCTGCAATTCTAAAATGGAGGACCTTCGTAACAATGCACTTAAGGAGAGGCAGTATGGGGAGTGGCTCAAGGCTCCTGATGGTTACAAATGGACTCCAGTTAACTTGTCTGGGTCTAGATCTTCTCCACCACCTGATTCACCAAGAGCTACAGAGGATGGAAATCATAAAGCATCATCAAGCCAGCATGAGAACAACCACCAGTTAGTTCCAACTCATGATGATCTTCACTCTCCATCCAAATCTATTGATGCCAACTCCCTAATTTTAGCCACTCAACCACCCTGATAAATATTAGCTTTGGTGTGGAATTGTAGAGGGCTGGGTGGGCCGTCTACAATTTCTCAAATCAGAGAGCTAAATAGAGCTCATCACCCACATTTTATTTTCCTTTCTGAAACCAAAAAACCAAATGCTTTTGTTAAATCTGTATGTAATAATTAAGTTAGGTTTTGCTAATAGATTTGCTATTGTTGATCCCAAAGGCCTCAGTGGTGGGCTAGTTTTGATGTGGGACACTCATGTTGATAAGCAAATTCATTGTAAAGATTTTGTCATTGCAGTAGAATTTTGTTTACAATCCAATCAACCCCAATGGGGAGTATTTGTGTACCTCAGCTCCTGCAGGTTACTAAGGGAAGCACAAAGAGAAGAGTTACTTTCTGAAAAACAGCATTGGGGCAGTCATTGGTTCTCTATTTGTGACTGGAATGATTTCCTTTCAAATTCTGAAAAGGTGGAAGGTATAACCAGACCTCTGTCTAGTTTCCAAGGATTCTGCAATTCCATCTCTGACATGCAAATGATAGAGATTAAACTTGAAGGCCACCCCTACACATGGAGCAACAACAGAGCTCTGCCTGCCCTTGTTGAAGAAAAGCTAGGCAGAGATTTTAGCTCTTTGGACTAGGCTCACTCCTATCCCAATGCTGTGATTTCAAATGTTTTAAGAATTCCTCCTCTGTTCATACAGCCCTTTTGTTAAACATGGGAATGCCTAAGGAGAAGAAGAAATCTTGCTTCCACTTTGGCAAAAGATTGATTGGCAAGGAGGGCTTTGAAGAAGTTTTGTAAAAAGCTTGGTCAACAGTCACCACTGGCACTCCATTTTACCAACTTACAGAAAAGGTGAAAAATACAAGAATTGCACTGCTCATCTGGAGTTCCTCCTTCCAATCTCAGAGTCAAAAAGCAATTGATGACTTAACTAAGAAATTGGAAGCTTTAAATGCTGACAAATCAGAGAGAAACTAGGAAGAATGGATAAAAACTAGAAAGCAGCTAAACAAGGCTCACTCTCATGAAGAGCTGCATTAGCAGCAAAAAGCAAAACACAGAAGGATTAAGAAAGGTGATGCCAATACCCGTTTCTTCCATGCCTTCGCACTCTAAAGGAGAAGACTCAATGCTATAACAAGACTTCTTTCACCCCAAGGTTGAGTCTACTCCACACAACAAGACCTAAAAAGCCATATATCTAATTTCTACTCGACACTTTTCTCTACTGACGGCAGTTGGGGTGAGGACTCTATTCTTCCCCTCATTCCCAAAACCATAACTTCCAACATGAATAAAGAGCTTCTTAGGCCAGTTGAGGAAGATGAAGTCAAGAAGGATTTATTCAGCCTTCAACCTGACAAATCACCAGGTGAGGATGGCATGACAACAACTTTCTACCAGCACAACTAGAATTTAATCAAATCAGGCTTCATGAAAGTTGTCCACAATTTCTTCCAGTCAGGTACATTGCTTAAATACTGGAATTTAAACCCAGACTACTTGAGTCAATACAGGCCCATAAGCCTTTGTAGTGTTGTTTACAAAGTCATTTAAAAACTTCTTGCCCAAAGACTCAAAGCATGCCTTCAGTTCTGTATTAGTGACCATCAAGCAGCATTCATTGAGGGAAGACACTTAACTGACAATGTGATCATAGCTCAAGAAGCCTTTCATTTTATAAATATACATTCTTCAGGTCCTGATTGCTTCATGGCCCTCAAATTAGATCTCATAAAAGCTTTTGACCGTGTTGAATGGCTATGCATCAAAAAGATCATGCTTCAGATGGGTTTCTACTGTGAATTTGTGAGACTTATTATGCTATGTGTGTCTACTGCTACTTTCTCTTTCAAAGTTAATGGATCTATTTGTGGATATGTGATACCTACAAGAGGAATAAGGCAGGGGGACCCTTTACCCCTACCTCTTCATCATTGTTGCTGAGCTTCTCACTTCACTTACCCTCAACTCTATTTCTGCTAATCATTTGAAAGGAATGAAGCTGTCTAGAAATGGTCCTATGCTCTCTCACCTGCTCTTTGCAGATGACTCTTTGTTCTTTTGCAAAGCTGGTTCTGATCAAGCAGGATATCTCATGAACATACTTGAGCAGTACAGACTCTTTACTGGGCAAACAGTGAACCTACAGAAATCTGCAATTTTCTTCAGCAGAAACACACCTCCTCATCTCAAGAATTCCATCTGCAGTACTTTGAATGGTATTGTCTCTCATAGGTCCACCAGATATCTTGAGCTACCTTTGGGAATTGGGAGATCAAAAAAGGATGTCTTTGAATATTTGTTGACCTCTATCAGATCCAAACTTACCTCCTGGAAAGCAAACCGCCTAACACCTGTTGGCAAAGAGGTGCTCCTCAAAGCTGTAATCCAAGCTCTACCAGTTTTCATTATGGCATCCTTTACCCTACTTGCTACTCTCTGTAAAGAAATTTCAAGACTATGTGCCAAATTCTGGTGGAAATCAGGAAATGAAAGAAATGGAATCACCACTCCTTCCCAAAAGAAAATGGTGGTCTGACTTTCCATGATTTGTAGACTTTCAACAAGGCACTTATATGCAAACAGTTGTGGAGGATAGCATCCAACCCTGATCTCCTTGTTAGCAGACTACTCAAGGACAGGTACTTCCCTAACTCTTCTCTAGTTCATGCTACTAAAACTCAAAGTGGTTCATGGATGTGGAATTGTGGGATGGAAGTTCTACCTGTTTTTGCTAAATGGCTCAAAATAGAAATCAGGAGTGGCATCACCACAAGAATTCCAGATCTCAACTGGATACCTAACCAATGTAAACCTGCTCCTGAACTTATTCCAATTGCTAGAGGGCATTTAATTTGGGTTAGAGAATTATTGCAGAACAATGGCACACAATGGAATGATTGGCTAGTCAAGCAAGTCTTTGATGAGCTGATAGTGCTGCTATTATTAAAATCACCTCCATTCATCCACTCAGACATAACATAATTTACTGGGGCTTAGACAAGAAAGGCTCTTTCTCTGTCTCAAGCACTTATGCTCATCTCAATTCACTCAAGCTTCTTGCTACTGACTTACCAGAATGCAGTTCAAATTCAGGAACCAAACCATCTATCAGATTCAGACATTGGAAGATCAAAGTTGCTGGAAAGTCAAACACTTTATGTGGAAATGCATCACATCCTCTCTTCCTGTTGCTACACAGCTGAGAAAGAGAGGACTTGACTTGGATACAACATGCTGTATCTGTGGAGAAGCTGCTGAAACAATAAAGTACTTGTTTTTCTCATGTCCTAGAGCTAGTACAGTGTGGCTGTTGAGTCTTTTGTAAATGGGATGGTATCACTGGATTCACAGATTCATTCAAAGCTTGGTGGTACCAAGTCTGCTCTTTGGACCATTCTGAAGTGGCTGAAGCAAGAATTCAACTCACAACATACATGCTTTGGTGGCTTTGGAAGTCAAGAAACTTATGGCTCTTCCAAAACTCCTTAATACCTGAGCACACCCTCATCAGAATGGCAAAATCAGACTGGATGGAGTTCTCTTCAGTTTCTTAGTATGCTTGTTTCCTTATGTTGTGTTTTTTCTTCTTTTTGATGATTTGTATAAGTGTAGAGCTCCTTGCTAAGCCTTATGGCAGTGGCTGGAGTCTCTACACCTTGTTTTCTTTGTTAGTCTCATTGTATGGTTTTCAGCATGTAATTTGGTTTGATTGTTTGTGGCTTGTTAAGACTCTGGACCGCTTCTAGCGTGTTTCTCATTTTTATTTTCTTCAGATTTCTGTGCACCTTTGTATTCGAACTTTATCCGCGTTTTGAACTTAATTTTCAATTCCTTTTATGCACTACACTACTACTAGTGTTATACATCATGACCCAAAGTTGCAATTATCCACGGGGATTTTATTTTATTTAACGTGACTACTTTGAAGATTAGGGTTATGTTTCGTAAAACTAACTGATAAACTAGTTGATAGCTTATCAGTAATTTTTGAGCTTTTAGTTTATAACTTATGACTTATAGCTGAAAAGCTAGCTTATATGATAAAAGTGTTTGGAAAAATTAGCTGATAAGCTAGCTGGAATAAAAAAATTCAACTAGCTTATTTGAAAAGCTACCTAAAGAAGTTTTTCAAATAAACTCAAGCTTTTTAAAAAAGCTCGTCCTACCAAACGAGGCTTATTTGAATATAAGGAGCTTACTATGTTTGGTAAAACTAGCTGATAAGCTAGCTGATAGCTGATAAGCTAGCTTATAGTTTATCAGTAAATTTTTAGCTTATAGCTTATAGCTTATGACTTATAGCTGAAAAGTTAGCTTATATGATAAAAGAGTTTGGTAGAATTAGCTGATAAGCTAACTGAAATAAAAATTTCAACTAGCTTATTTGAAAAACTACCCAAATAAGCCTTTCAAAAAAACTCGAGCTTTTTAGAAAAGCTCGTCCTAACAAACAGAGCTTATTTGAAAACAGGGAACTTATAAGCTAATCAAATAAGCTATAAGCTAGCTTATTTGTGTACCATATATAGCCTATAAAATAAACGAATAAGCTACAAGCTAACTTATTTGTCTACCAAACAGAGCCTACGCGATAATATTTTACAATTTATTTATTCACTATTTCTTTGTTTTTTCGGCTAATTCTTTATAAATCCCTAATACACAAATGAACTTCCTTGTCAGTCCCCCCTACATTTAAACTTCCTCTAGACTCCCTAAAGTTAATTTATCTTTCCAAATCACTCCCCATATATATACTACTCTTATTATTATTCTTTTATTTTACCTTATTTTCATAAAAAATTGAATTGAAGCTCTACTCTCTCTCTTCGTTCTCGCCGTTTCTCTCTCTCTCAAAATTCATCGCCGACCGCTCTCTCTCTCAAATTTTCGTCGCCAAGTGTGGCTCTCTCTCTCTCTCAAAGTTCCATCTCTCTCAAATTATTATTTATTATTGTAGACCAGTCCCTCTTTTTTCTTCTTCGACATCCACACCATTCTCGTCGCCGGCGACATCCCCAATCCGCCGATCTCCCGACCCGCCAGTAGCAAGGCGGCCAATTTCAACACCTCCAACGTATCTCAAGAGGTCGCTTGATTTGGGTTAGGATTTGGACACCATAATTCATTTCACCCTCAAACACGCTTTCGGGAACTCCGATTTCACACCGTCGGAACATTTTAGTCTCGCTCAAAATCGTCGCACGGCGGTCAGGTAGTGCGAAAACCTAACCTGAGTTGGTGATAATTGATATATTGTACTGAATTTGGTGAAATTTTATGTGTATCTAACCTAGCCGGCCAGGTAGAGCCCGTCAGAGGTAATATCTGATTCTTATTATCTGATTCCTAATCTAGCTTGAGTAGGTTCCTATGTCTTGATTTTTGGTCGATTTCAATTCTTGTGTAGACCATATTTTCGGTCGATTTCAATTTTGTAGTAATGGCAATTTCATGAATGATTGTAGAATTGAAAGTTTGCTTAGCCAGTGATTTGAGGAAAGGGCTTGATTTCGAAAACTATGTACATTCTGGGAAAGAATATCTGGAATTACACTGGTAAACTTTTTGTCTTCATTTAACTTTTGCCCAGTTTAGCAAAGATGCTCAGGTCATTGTTGCTGATTGAGTTGATTTAATACCCAATTCTCGCACACAGCCAGTGCTTTACTGTAGCCTTTGGTTGATTAATTGTCCCATAAGGAACTAAATTAGTTGTCATATAAAGTTCAATTGTTGGCAAAGATATTTTATCAAGTTGCAGCAAACCTCTGGGCATATAAGTTATGTCAATTTGTAAAACTTAAAATCCAAGGGGAATGCAAAGTCATTCATGAATTATTTCCACTCTCATGACTTTTTTGTTTCCTATGCAGGATTATTGTGGTGCTAAACATGGAAACTATCATTCCAGATTGTGAATTAATTGTTCCATGTGAATTTTGATTGCCAATGCGTATATGTACCTATTGAACTGAGGCTGATTTTGATGTATTCTGGTGCATTACAGTGAAGTGAATCTCTTATGAAATGTTCCGGCCCGATGTCCAGCCGTTCGAGCCTGTATCCCTCTAGGAGACGTCTGTAAATTAACTATGAGGCATTTAGACAATTTAGATATAGCTAAATGGTATATACCATGCAATATTCTTAAATTATTATCATTATTTGCCAATTGAGTTGCAGAAGTATTAGCATTACATGTGTTCTACATCCCCTGCATGCCTCACTCGAAATTTGCTCCAGTATTTGTATATTTTGTTTTATTAAGACTGTACAAAATTCTGGAGTCAACCGTATGAATTGATTTGAAGTTCAGTGGTGCAAATTTCAGTTCACTGTGATTCTTTAGCTATTGGTTTGAATCCTCATATATCTGTACGGGTTTGTCTTGGTGGATCATTGTTCTCCAAAGTATAAGCTAGGTTCTGGCAGCTTTGGAGGATTTGGGTTGTTGTGATGTTATGTAGGGGATCTTCTATTATTCTGATTAGTCTTGCATTGGTTTCTGTGTATTTTAGTTACATTTAGAGCACTTCTGTGTGTATTGCTATTATGGGATCAGTTGATCTCCGATCTGTAAAACATTCGATTTTTATGCTAATGAGTATTTATAAAAAAAAAAAAAAGGTTATATATTCAGTATGTACCTATTTTTGGGGTCCTCAGTATGTACCTATTTTGGGGTCTTCAATACTTTAATCAGTTAGTACCTACATTGGTCAACGAAAATAGATTATTCAATTTTTGTAAACATTTGTGAAATTAGTATCAGCCCTAAAGTTAGATAATACTCATTAAATGATGTTTTAGTACTAGATATTGGTTCTTCAGTACCAACTCCGACGAACATAAAAAAAAAAAAAAAAAAAAAAAAAA